>JAGFMF010011861.1:12362877-12484575 GCA_019455555.1 Galemys pyrenaicus | reverse complement strand
TCGGATGGCTTCACTATTAGGAGGAATATGAAAGAACAACAACAACAATAAAGAATAAGCTCAAGGAATTGGGCAATTATAACCAAAAGTAAACAAAACAAAAAAAAAAACAACTTAACAAGACCAAAAAGCCGGGATAAACCAAAGGGGGCCATGGGGGGGAGGGGAAGGGGGGAGGGCAAAGACGGGGAAGAGGCCAGAGGGTTCACAAGGGACTGAGGTGATGGTGCACGGGTGAAATGGTGGTGGGTACCCCCTGGGGACTACAAATGATGTCAAATAAAACTAATAATAATAAAAAAAAGAATCAAAGGTCAAAGCTGCATAGTATATTCCTGAATGTTCCAGGAAAGTAAATGGTTCAGGCATGCCTGAGCAAATAAGATGAATGCAGTTATACTAAACTATTCTCACTTCTGCCAGCTGTGAGGCAGGCAAGGAATTAGATATCACCCCAACTAATATAGACTAACACCCACCAAAGCTTATTTCACCTTTTCTTCACCTTTAAGGCCTTCAAGTCAGCTCTCCTGCAAAAGGTAGATGGTGGGGTTCTGGGGACCTCATTAGAAGGTGTGTGTGAATTTAGAGTAACCAGCTCCAGAGGAGCAAAAGGATTTAAGTGCTAAGACAGAGTAAGTTGGAGCACAGGGTAACTATGGGGATGGATGGGAAGTCAGCATTGAGAAAAGACCAGTGCATCTGAATGAGGGTAACTGGCTCTATGCCAGGGAGCAGTTCCTGTAGTAGGTCTATGGCTGGGGAAGTTCTAGGCACACTGGCCCACAGTACCTCCTTGAGGGGCAGCATTTAAATGAACTGAATTTATAGGACTCTGAAATCTACACACAGCATGTGACGTGGGGATGAACTTTAGAATGAACTGTAAAAGGTGAGTGAAACTTTCTGTGCCACCTGAGTGTCAGGCCCTGGGACTGTCTCATAAGGGGAATCTTGGGTCTACTCAGGCTGCAAATTCTGAAATGCCAATAAAGGGGCTGTTAAATGGACATGATTACATCACCTGTGGCATAGGTATAGCTGATTATTAACAAGAGCTGACTTTGCTTCTACCATAGAAATATGAGTGGTTTATGAATCAAAGTGAAATGACATCTTCCAGGTGTCAACAGTGCAATGTCAGTTCTGCAACAATGCAGAAATTGGCCTAGAAAGCAAATATTTTACCCTCAAAGATTTCAGAGCCATGGGATTATCCTTTAGGAAGGTAGAGTGACAAGTCCAAGTTACTTAAGCATCTTCTCTTTTAAAATCAGCAAGATTCCAAAGTGTTATGAGAGCCATCTGCTATCAACTGAATGTTTGTGTCTCCTCCAAATGCATGTGCTCACACCTAATCCTCAGCGTGACCGTATTTGGAAGTGGGTTCTTTGGGGGCAGTTTAGTTCATAAGGGTGAGTCCACATGAATGGGATTAATGCCCTTATCGAAAAGACCTCAGAGAGCTCTCCAGCCTCCTTTCATTCAGGTGAGGACACAGTGAAAAGATGTGCTAAGGACCCTCCTCGCACACCAAATCTGCTATGCCTTCATTCTGAACTTCTCAGCTGCCAGAACTATGAGAAATGAAGTTGGTTGCTTAATGCCACTTTATCTATGGCATTTTTGTTACAGTAGTCTGAACAGACTAAAGCACCACCTGTGTTATAAACACCAAAGTAAACTTTGATCTTGCATCCTTGCTTAACTTTGTGCACAGAAGGAGCCTGAACTTTTCAGGCATCTGTGGGTGGCAAGTAAAATGTGTCTATGGAATTCACACCTTGGCTCACATTCTAGGCTGATTCCCTCCATTCCTCATCCTTCCCTCAGCTCTTTATAAGGGTGTCTGACTTCCTATCCTGCTTTAGCTTAAACTGAGGCAGGCGCCCCACCTCTACTTACCCCCAAAGAAGGATTTTGTACTTGCTGGCCCGCAGGTATTATATTGAGCCATTTTCACTTAACGAACAGGATGTGTTCATGTAGTGATCCAGTGCATTATATAAAAGCCTTTATTAATCACTCCATGGTGCCATAAAATGACAGGCATTCAGTTCCCAAAAGCAAATACTGCAAACCAAGAACCTTAAGATAGTGGAGGATATAAAATTATAATAGCCAAGTGGCAAGTCCTTGGTGCATTTAGAGGATCACAAGAGGATAAAAAGAGCTGCTGGTACCTCTCTAATTGTTTTTAAATTTTTATTTATGCTCATATTAAGAAGTTCCCTGAGAGCCTGAGCCATTTAAATTATGGTGATTCTTTCTGAAGGCTTTTAACTGTAAGGTAACTGGGAATTAGTCCCTTTTCTGAGGAGACACAGGTGCCTGAATATTTCTTAACAGACAGTCTTCTTTAAATTTGCTGAGTGGATGCATTTCCAGCAGTTTACAGTCATTAGTATTTGACAGAAGCTCCTGCAGAACTTATTAAAACACAGATGTCTGGGCCACACTTCTAGCATTTCTGATTCAGCAATGCTGGGGTGGAACCTGAGTATCTGCATTTATAACATGTTCCCAGGTGATGCTGATCTCCTAGTCTGGGAACCATGCTTTGAGAACCACTGGTTTAGAATATATTGAGTTAAATACACCAGGTCATCTGTCCTTGCTAAATAGGGTTTAAATTATGTGGCCTCCCCCACTAGGAAGCACTCCAGGTCCTCCACTGTCTTTATCCCCATAAGAAGGGAACACTTCTGTCCTCTCACTATGTTCTTCTAGCTGCTTACAGGTGAGATACTGAGGAAGGTGAAAATATCTCAAGTCATTACCATGGAGTGAAGTCTAATATGTACACAGGACCCAGCCAATCAGCATCAATAAATAAACATTGCTAGCATGTTTTTTTAGCATCAAATTCAAAGACTCCATTCAAATTTTACTATTCCAATAATATTCTTTATAGCGAAGTCCAATCTAAGAGTACTTACTGTGTTTCATTGGTATGTCTCTTTAGCTTCCCCAATTTGGAACAATTCTTCAGACTTTCCTTCCATTTTATGTAACTGATTTTTATTTATTAATTTAATTTTTAGGAGCATAGGACATTTTGTATGAATATAAGACTGTTTATCTTAGTTTTCCTCATGATTTGATTCAGGGGTAAGCATTATAAGAGCAATATCATAGTGAGGGTGCTGTGTTATTCTTGATGTATCATGTGAGGAAACATAGAATGTCAATTTGTCCTACTAAGTGTTAATGTTAAAAGTGCTATTAACGTTCACCTCTTAGTTATGTCTGCCAGCTTTATGTACTATTTACTAATAGGCTTTTAACAAGTATTTTGATAAGATGTACACTGACAGTGTAAATATTATGATACTCATCAAACTATTTCTAGCTAGTTTTAGCATTTATCAATGATTATTTTGCTTGAATACTATAATTGTACTTGCAAATGGCAATTTTTGAATTCCATTATCCTTTCTTTCTTAAAATAGAATTTCCCCTCTGTTTCTTTTGTCTATCATTGATCTATATACATATTGATAGTCTTCTATTTCATTTAGTGAGTTATAGTTCATTCATTTCATTATTTGTTTTGATGCTGCAATTGTCCTAGATTTGTCAAGTGAGAGCTTGACATAGAAGTAGCTGACCACATTTGAACACTTTCTTAATATCTGGCTCAGTGAGATAGTTTAGATTTATGTTATATTCTCTTTGCCCACTCCTGAATCAGTCATTTCGCAAAGGAATACTAGCTGTTCTTAGTGATCCAAGAACTGTATTCTAGGTATGTTCATTGGTACATATTGGTGGTATGGACTGAATATCTATGTCCTCCAAGGTCATATGTGGAAGCTCTAATTCCTGGTGTGGTTACATTCAGAGATGGGATCCATAAGGAGGTAAAGTTAAATGAAGTCATAAAGCTGGGGTATGGCTCCAATAAGTTTAGTGTCTTTCTAAGAAGAGATATTGAAGATCTCTGTCTCTCTCTCTTCATGTACATGCACCAGGTTTCGAAAGGACATGAAGATAGATCAAGAAAGCAGTTGTCTGCAAGTCAGAAGATACCTGTCACTAGAACATAGCCATGCTAGGCACATGATCTTGGACTTCCAGCTTCCAGGACTGTGAACAACATTAAATTCTGTTCTTTAAGTCACTCAGTCTATGGCATTTTGTTTGATCATCTAAGCAGACTACTACAATTATATCTTACTGATCTCTGTCTCTATATCATCTCCTAAGTCATAGTCACATCTATATTTATCTGTGGGCTTCCATCTATACCAAAGAAAACAACTCATGTGTTTTCATTGATAATGCAAATTCCAATGAAGTTTTCATTCTGACCTTCTCTCTTTTCCATATTTGTAATTTTGATCGCCAATAGTGAGAAACTTGGCTCCCATTCAGCTGCATATATTTAGTTATGTGTTTAATTCCATGTGTATAAACCAGTCCCCAACTACATGGGTTTAAGTCCTCAGTGTTGTCTCTTCTAAGCATAACTAAGTGGGTTGCCTTCTTATTGGAGGCTAGTCAACCTCATCAACTGAATCCTCAGCCCCAGAAGGAGATTTCATTGAAAGATTTAAAATTTTAAATGTAACTTAAAGGATATAGGGAATTTGGCAAGTTTATATTTTGATTTTTTCTAATCCTCCCAATTTATATAACGCACAAATTTCAATAGTTATACATTTTGTTCAACAATGAGATAATTCATCATTGTATTTTTCATTGTGAGGGGTATTGCTAATAGGCTCAGTTTAAACGAATGGCAGTCATGATGGAAAATACATTAGAATTTTTTTCAGGTTTCATTAAAATTTAGAACTTTATTATTATTTTTTTTAATTGAGGTAACACTTGCTTATAACACGGTATATAATTTAGAGGCATAGGATCACACCATTTAGATATATGTTACCACACCACCCCCACCTTCAAGGCACCAATAGTCCTTCACTATAGTCCACTGTGTCCCCTCTCTGTTAGAAATATTTTTAATCTCTTATAAAAAATATCTACATTAAACAATTTGACATTGAACAATGACTATTTAAAATTAAGTCAAAACTAAAATAGGGAACTTCAAATACTTAAAACTGGGGCATATCCACGGTCAGTAGAAATGACAAATGGTGAAAAAAATCATGTATCCAATGATGAAAAAAATAACAATGTCTTCGTTCAAGGTATTTACCAAAACCCTCTTCCTGGGTACAGAAAACCTGGCCTTCTTGTTAACAATGAAGCAATTGTGAAATCTGATAAAGTCTCACTCAGACCAAGTGGTATATTAGGTCCACAGGGCTGTAGAAAACCCATTTTACATAACCAACGATCCAGTCTATTCTGTGCACCTGAGAGTACACGGTAACAAAATAGTATGAACTGAAATCCAATGATCTTGGACAAATTAGACTTGCCTTAATAGTGACTTTGAGCATCTCTAAGGTTTCCTATGTCATATATTTAATGGAATATATGTGTCATTATGCAAGAATTAGTATTTAGTTCCCAAGACCTATCATGCACAATATTAATACATATTTTATAATTCATCTAGACATTCTATCCGAATTTCAGTTCCTTTTAAAAATATGGATCAAGTCACTTAGTCATTTTCTACAGATAAATTATTTTATATCTTCATTTCAGAGAGTCATATGTATAATGTGAAGGTATGTGTGTGTGACAATTTATATTTTATTAAGATTCATCAGATTTATGGAAAACAGTACTAACTAATCTATAACAACAATCAGCCCTTGAGTTTACCATGTAATTGGGAAATTCAGAAATAAATATGAAGTAGACAATAACTTATATGATGAAGAATTAGGCTAGAGGGGAACTGAAGTTCTAGAACCATTGAGAAAAGTGTGACATCGAGGAACAGGTTCAAGAGGACTTGGTTTTTTGGCTGGCTGGGACATGATGAACATTTTGGTATATTAAGAGAGAAGGGAAGTGAGGCAACTAGAAGCAAAAATAATGCTTTCACAGCCGAGATTTTTGTTAAAGAATTTGCAAAAAATAAGACTTCATGAAAAATAAAAATTCATGGAACTGAAACTCTTTCATTAATTTTTTAGGAACATGTGACTTGACATATGATTATGATCACACAGTCATTGATAGCAATGCTAGAATTAGACTACAAATCTTAAAATTAATCCAAAACTTCTTTTTCTTTCTTCTTAGTTGAGAACTTTTTATAATCTCACTTGTGTTATTCTCCACTTTTTAATGTATTAAGCTTTCTCCCCCAAGTATTCTAAACTCTTTGAGAAAGGGAACGTCATTTACTTTTTTGAATAGCAATAATACCAATATGTGTGAATTGCCCCTACACAATAGACTCAGTGCTAAAAGTTTTGCAGACATTGCTCGTGTAAGCCTTCTAAAAACTTCCTGAAACAGGTATTATCAGTCTCATTTATAAATATATAGAATCTGGGTTATAAGAGATTAACTAATTTACCTAAAATCACACAGCTAGTAAAGATGATAACATAGGTTTAATTGCAGGTCTGACTTCTTTAAAACCTTTGTCTTGTCCACATAGCTACATTGTCTCTGGGGTAGTCACTGAAAGATTCCTGCATTCCTCAACCTAGCCAGAGGATCTAGTACAATGAATTTTTGAGGTCCCTTACCATGTTTGTCTTTTAGAAAGATAAAAGTAAAAGGAAAGAATGGGTATCTGTTTTTCTAAATCCCTAGGTTCTACAAAATATACTAAATTTATCAGAGTGAAATTCTGAGTCTCCTCTTTTTAATTTTACATGACTATTGAAATATATTGAATCAGAGAATTCTCATGTTTCATAAAATATTCAGCATTCATCTCATTGTTTAATTCTTTTAATCAATTTAGTCCTCTACGGGCAATTTTTCCAAAAGCAATAAGCTCCTGACTCACTTGCAATAATTTTGTTCATTGCAAAACCTAAATTGGGCATTTTTAATAAACATGTCACTTCTCTTGAGGTTTTGAAAGGTTATCAGTTAGGAGCAAGGGCATGGGGGCTGACGTCTGGGGGACCATAGAGCGAGTTGAAAATCTTGTAACTTGAGTTGTCACTGAAATGTTAGCAAAGTCCAGTCTGAGAGAGGGATGACAAGGCGGCTGTGTGGGAAGGAGAGAAAGCATTTGCAAATACAGATTGTTTGACCAGAGGAGCACCGATGGAGTAACTAATGCTGGCTGTAGGTATTTAACTGAAAGCTGGGGAATTTAATCGTGAGACATCTTGAGTTGGGGCTCACTCTTCTGTTTCCTGTCAGATCTGGCAGTGCCTTTTGTTATTGAAAGGTGCCCTGGAAAGGTAGGTGCGTCAGGGAAGAGGGGACACCTTTGCTCTCATTTTTTTCAGGAGCTATCTGGCATTAGCACCATAGAGGCCAATCCCAAAGGTTCAAAAAAGCCTTTCTCAGTTACAGATGCATCTTCCCAGGCAGAGTTTCTTCTTTTATTTTCTTTTGTTTTGTGTAGTGCATTAACATCACTCCAGTACCCTGAAAGTTCAGTTTGATTGGTCTGGAAAGGGTCAGAAGCACCAGGATTTGTAAGCTCCCAAACTGGTGCCAACATACAGCCTAAAGTGATTTGCAACCTGAAACCTCCAGGGACCCTCAGGAACTACTTTGAATATTTCAAAGAGCCGCTATGATAAACTTCTTCTAGGTAAATGAGTCTTTTTGCCCTTGAATGGAACTAAATCAACACCTTGTGGTAATAATTTATCATTTTTCTGATAAGTAGAATTTCTAAAATAAAATATAGCTGGAAAATTACTAGTCTATGCTAGTGTATGAATACAGTTTACAAGTAAAATCATTCAAGACCTGATCAAATAAATAAAGGAATACTTTCAGGTGAAAAAGTTGGAAAACAATTGGATTGGCAGATCTTTTAAAGTAGATTTGCAATTGGCTTTCGAACACACAACATATCAATGAAATGCACACCAGAAAAGCACCCAGTGCCAGAAAGAAGCCAGTGAGGAGATTTGATATTTGTCCTTGGTAATGTTCACTCAGACTTGCAAAGTATGGACTGGGTGATTTTGGTTCTGAATTCACTCACATTCTCTCTCATGTAGCAGTAGCCCAACATCCTCCCATCACCCCATCTCGCTTCTATCAATCCCATTAGGACCAGACCCTTCAAGACCTGTCTGAGAAAAATCACAGAGGGAAGTACTAGAGATTATTTCTATTGTCTGCCAAGTTGGTCTCTTGCTATCATCCGGAAATGTTTAACATAAGTGAATCTTTAATTAACTTCAAAAAGTGCCTGTGCTTGGTTTCAGGTATGTAAACATGGCAGGACAAAAGTCACTAATGTTTGGCAAGGGGAGTTTTCAAAACATCAATTAGAAAGAGTTGGTATGCCCGATGAACACCCACCTCGAAAGTAGGAAAGAAATTAGGGCTAATTATGAGTGTCCCTCTTACTTCACCAAGCATTTGTTCATGATTATACACTGGGGAGGTGAAATCAAGCACATTTTTGTTGTTGTTATATTTTATTTATTCATGCATTCACTAAATATTTAAAAAGAATAAACCATGTTTCAGACACTGCTCCAGGCACTTGAAACAGAGAAGTGATTAAAATAAATAAAATGTTCTATCCCCATGAAACTAAGTTCCTAGAACTTGGTAGTCACCACCAGTGAAAAAGCATGCATGACAAAGCAGCTGTCACTTGACACTCTGTATTAAAACATTTGTAGTTCAGACTTGGAAGGAAGAACTTATGCCTCCCTTTGGATAATGAAAACGAAGGCATTCCTTTCAACCTTTGACGAGAATAGTTTTAATTTTCAGCTTCCTCTCCCTAAATTAATTAAGTCAAATTTATCTAACATAATTTTGTGTTCTTGTGCTCACCGTCCCCAAGAGTTTACAATTCAACATTTAGCAGCCAGGAACTTAGGTCATCCAAGTAGAGCATGCTTCTTTAGAGCTATAAGCCAGACAATGCACTGAGTTTATGGTCTTAAAGGTGAGAAGAGAAAGAAAAGCATTCTTAGGAAACCTGAAAAGAAGTTTGGAGACCAGTGAAGTAATTTAGAGAACACTGACATTCAAATCAGATACTCCCATGTAATAAATATTTGCTGAATATTTCATTGGGCAGCTAGATTCCATAGATAGACTGACACTGAAGTCTCTTAAGACTTGGTGCTTTGTATGTACAATTGTATTGTATAAGATACATTTCAGCTCTCATTTCCAATTGGAAATCCCCTGAAAAAAAATCGTATAATATGTCTGTAGCTGAGTGTAAAATTATCTTGGGTAGAGCTTCTGTGAGAGTAGTGAGGCAAATGCTAATTGTGCTACCTTCTTAGCTTGAGTGTTTTTCAAGGAACAGTTATAAAGCCTTTGAGACAGAGAAAGTGGTTGACAGTCACAAAGTATTCTAGCAGCTGAAACTCTATGCTTGAGATAAGACCTACCTTGCCTAAAATACAGTGAATGGCAGCTTTGGGATGATGAATTAATGTGAGAAGGTCAACCAATAAGTCTCTGAAAGTCCTACAATATTGCTACATTATTCTGAGTATTTATAAAAGTAGTTTTGCAGAGTACAGCTTTTTCAAGGACAGTTAACTGTGTATTGTATAATGGAAGCTCCATGAATATCTATTAAGGAATTGAGAATGCTTTTTCTAGAACTAACTCCCTCCATTTAAATTTTATTTTAAAGTAAAGTACATATGTTTTGATACTTTAGAAATTGATGTAGTATAAATAACAAAAAATGTAGTCAAATGAAAACAGAAACTTAGAATTCTTAGAAACTTAGAATTCTTCCCTAAAATGGAAGAAATAACTTTTAAGTACCTAAACATGGAAATGTCATACAAATGTAAAAACAAATTTTACTTGGATACTTTTGAAATACTTAATTGCATTGCTCATATGTTAATTCAATGATTAATCATCTATGCTAGATGTCCTGTAAAATAATAAATATATAGGGTATAATTGCTTACATAGATGAAAAAACAGCACTAATCATGTTAAAGCATAAAAAGAATTGGCAGAGAAAATAAAGAACTCCAAGGATTGTATGGGACACACAGTAAAAATTTGGATATTTAGTTTAAATTCAGATATAACTGGACATTCTATATTTTTATTTACTAAAAATAGCAACCTAAAAGAGCACTTCCCAATTAAAAAGAAAATAATTGAAACTCTAATATTTTTTAAACATTTGGAGAAAATGTTCAACTAGACTCCCTCTCCTTAAATGTTCCCAAAAGGTTATGATCTGAATTGCAATCCCCCAAATTCGTACGTTGAAGATCTAACCTTTAATATGACTATTTAGAGATAGGGCCCTGAAGATGCAACTAAAGTTGAATGAGGTCATAGGGCGGGGTTGTCTTTGGATAGAACTGGTGGCTTTATAATAAGCACATAGAGAAAAGGAGATCTCTCTGTAAGCACAGACACCGAGGAAAGACCAGGTGATCACTGAATAAGAAGGTGGCCGGCGACAAGGCAGGGAAAGAGTTCTCAACAGAACTTCCCAATACCCTGATCTTGGACTTCGAGCCTCCAGATTGTGAAACAGTTTTTTGTTGTTGTTTAAGCTTCCCAGTCCATGATATTTTGTAATGACAGCCTGAGCTGATTAAGACACAAAACCTATTGCATTTCTGCTTTGTAAAAGTCATTACACTTGTAATTACAGCAATTTCAGGATTTTCTCTCCTGGCAGACGGTAATTCCATGATGGCAGGAAGGCAATTCTTTTTGCAATATTCTTTGGTTTTAAAGTGCCTCTACTTAGATAGAAGCTAAGTAAGTATATGTTAGGTAAATAAATAATGAGTTAAGTGACTAGAAAAGTGAACATAAATATGTCCGTTGCAATGTTACTTTTAATAACAATAAAACATTAAGAAAAATCTAAATTCCAAAATTTCAAGAATATTTACAAAATTAAATTTGTAATAGTGCAATCATATGACGACATATCATGCCATTGAAAAGGGTCTTAAACTTGTTATTTTAAATGGGGCAATAAAATTCACATAATTATGTTAAGTAAAATAGGATATACACACACAAACATATATATTCACAATGAGCAGAATTTTGGGACATATATGCAAATGTTAACCATTTTTTTCTTCAAACAGAAAATTTTTTTTCTTTTATGTTTTTTAAAATTTGTTATAAGAATCCTGGATGCCTTTAATCAGAAAAGTTTGACATGAACTATATGGACCGAAAAGATGATTTCAGCAAAAATTTTATAGCAATGGAAACAAAGCCAAACTGGTCAGTTATTATTAGTGCAGTGCTTGGAAAAATCATACAGACGCAACTGAGAAGACACCTTGACACTGAAATTAAACTAAGCAACACCATGAAGAAAACCTTGAGTGTGCACAATTTTTTCCTTTTCTTAAGTCCCATCCAAGTCTTCCAAAGTCCTTTTGACAACAGCACATGTAATAGTATAATAATAATAACAACACAGTAGGGCCTACTTTATTCTTGAGTTTACCAAGGCAGCTTGGTCACAATGCCCTTCCCCCACTACTGTTTCACCAGGCAATTCTCCCCAACTTCATTTGTCTTTCAAGTGCATAATTTACAGATTCTATGACCTGAGGAAAACTTATTCAAGGACTAAATCTTTGGAATTTAATTTAGGGCTAAACCCTTATAGTTTAGAATTTAGGATTAAACCTTGGCATATAAGGCATTCTGATTTTACCTCTAAAATGTTAGTGTCTTTGAGAGACTTGGAAGAATCTAGAAATTTAAGTTATTAATGAACTTCTAAAATATCATTAATATTATTTGAAGGATATTGTTTGAGCCCTAGAATTCTATTTGTATTTATTGAAGTATAAGGGTTTACAAATACGAAAAAAATGTATATTCTGAAATAGAAATAACTTGCATCTTAGTTCTGTGTGTAGTTTTAATTTTTGTTTTGGAAGTTATTATTTTGTAGGTATATTGCTGATGTTAAGCCCTCAAAAGATAAAGCGCTATATATTATATTCTTCATTTATCATTTTTCTTTATTATTATTGGTGAGAATTCAAATCAACAAGTATCTATTGATTACCTACTATTATTAGAACGACATTATCTTAGGGTTAAGGAATACAAAGATAAATGGAGATAAACCCTCATAGCTTCTCTGGAAAGATCTTAGGTTTCTATAATAATAAAATTGATGGCTAAACTTATGGTTTTACATAATGTAGTTAACCAATGAAAGTAGTCATGAATAGAGGAGCTGAGGACTAAAGTCAGCCACTTCAGTGGAAAAATCACAAATCCCCTGTTTAGTTTACAGACTCAAACCTTTTCTCAGAAGTAGTTTTATTTCTTAGTGGTCAAATTTCTTGAGGAAGGATTTGCAACACTTAAAAAATTTATACTGTAGTGATTCCCCTGATATTACAACAAAAGTACCAATAACCATGTACTCTGGAAAACATATTTTAAGTAAGGTAGTTGTTTTGTCTGGTGTCTGAGTGCCCAAAGTATGGCTATGATCCTATTGTTAGAAAGAACTATATGTGGGTCATGAAGTCTAGTTAGGTCCATGTTAGAGTAATTCACAGGATCCACTGTGTGATTATTTTCTGACTAATCAAATGTATAATCAAAATAGGTACACTCAACATTTGGAAAAACTTTCCCATGAATTAGTAGAGAAAGACCTGTTACAGTAGGAAAGGCCAAAAGAATAGCCTTGAAATTTTCAAGGATAATATATCAAAAATAATATGACATCTCAGATAGAAAGGAAGATAATTGTTCCATCCTCAAGGTTTTAAGGGGTGAATGTATCAGTGTCTCCAATAGTCCATTTAAAAAAAAAAGATTTATTTTTAGGGCCTCTCTGGTGTCCTATAAAGTTTCAGTACTTACTACCAAGCTATCACTAGCCACTGCGACATGAGTTTGAACCCCAACCAGGGAGCTGACTCACATGGTGCAGCAAACCTATCCTGTCTCAACTGGGGAATCCTCTCAATCCACTCCTCTCTCCCCACCCCCCACCTCTGGCCTACACCCCAGTTCTTTTTTTTTAAGATTTATTTATTTATGCATACAAGCACTGGGGTATAGGCCAGAGGTGTGGGAGGGTGAGAGGATTCACCGCAGACAGAGCAGGGAGCAGAACAGGCAGATCAACAGAAGTACACTGCTGAGGGGAGCAGCGGGCACAGCAGGAAAGGTCTGCTGCGCCATGTGGGTTCCCTCCCTGGCTGGCAGCAGGGATCGAACTCGTGCTGCAGTGACTGTGGTTTGCTTCATGGTGCATTGCTTAACCCACTGTGCCACCAGGGCGGGCCCAACACCCCAGTTCTTATATGCAGAAATAAAAAAAAAATGTGTGGGGAAGGGGAACAGTGTTCACCAGAGAGAGAGTGGGGAGCAGAACATGGGGATCTACTGAAATACACTGCTGAGGGGAGCAGTTAACAAGACAGGAGAGGTCCAGGGCTCAATGTGGGGCTAACTCCCTAGCTGGGGCTGGAACTCTGCAGTGATTGGCTATAACTTGATAGCACTGAGATTTTATTTAACCCCTGTGCCACCAGGGAGGCTCCCAATAGTCCTTTCTCTCTTTTTTAAAGTAGTCATTAAATAAATGTGCACTGAATGACTTAGCCAGTTGATATCAGTCAGCCTCTAAACATCACCTCTGTGGCTAATCATATCCTGAAAAACCTGTTCCTGGATGCAGTGAATTTCATGTGAAAAAGCACTCATAGACATGAGTGGTATGAGCCATGGACTGGTGCAGCTACTGTTGGTACCCTGGCACCATTCCTTTCTCCCAGGTAGTGTGCTCATCCCACAGCCACTGTGCCTTCTAATGCCTCACAGCTACTCCCTCACCTGTGCAGTTACCTTTCCTAAGAGTAATTCAACCACTCCCCCTAGTAGGAGCACCTTGCAGTCAATTACTGATTGACATGCAGTGCAAAAGGTTAACTCAAATCTGCCTAGCAAATCATGCCCCAAACTCTCCATGCTATCAGAAGAAAGCCCAAGAGAGAAGATGCTCTTTTTAGCACATTCCCTGTCCTGTCAGGCATCCCTCACTCCCTTTCACCTGAAAGGAATCCCACAGTCATATGCAACAAAATTTTTGTCTCAGGCCCTGAGCTTTTTCCAATGAGAGAGAACCTTTTCAAAGACATTCTAACTACTATTCTAGGTGAAAATCTGGAATTTATTTTTCAGTTAATTGCATTTTGTGGAGTCATCTTTCAGTGCATAAAATAAAAGTGACCATTACTATTTGCTTAAGAGCAACTTTCTGGACACTATCAGAGACAAGTACTGTTACCTTTCAGAGACTCAAGAATCACACTGGCTCCTGCCCCTTAGAGCTCACAGTCTAGGGTTTGTGTTAATAAATAACGGTGGTGGAAGTTCCCATGTTCTACTACTCATCATCAACCGCTTCAAATAAATAGTTTTCAATTACCCCAAACAAGAAGAATCATCACAGATCCTACTGGAAGAGATGCACCTTACATTACTAAACAGACGTGCAACTACTTCACAACTCCGGCCAGTTTCCCAAGAAGCTGGACCAAAGGACATGCTGAAGCTCAGCCAGTGAGAGGTTGTGCTTGCCCGAACTCTTAATTTCCTCTGTTGAACTTTCACTTTTCTCTTGCTAATGGCTTTCATGTCCCACTCTCCTTTATATAAGAGCTTTGTATCTTATATAATCCCTTGTGATGTCTCTCTACTTGCCAGGCGAGATGCTGCTTGATTTGTAACTTGTTTAATAAAGCCAATTAGATCTTCAGATTTACCCAGATAAGTTTTGCTTTTTAATAGGTTGTATCTGAGTCTCCATCAATTTGTCTGGAAAGGTGAGAGCAGGGTAGGCTCTTGGCTACAGACAGGAGAAAACGGGTGGTTTTCTGAGAGGAGGGTGATGACAGCAGTTTTCCAAATATAGGTGACAAGGGGATGCACCCTCTGGAGAGAATTTAAAACAGTGACAAAATCCAACTAGAAGTCATTGAGCTTTTTACTGTCACCATGAGCTGTGTTAGCACTTGCTTCCTCCAGCTCCCGTATGCCACTGAAGAGAACCCCAATATTATTCCCCTGTGGAGACTCTGAACTAGATTTAGCCTGCCCTAAGTCTGGTGGCTACTATGGTCTCAATCACCATGTTGGGAGTGGTTGGAAGGAGGCGTTTAGAACAACTTGTCCTAAAATAACCTTAAACTCTCCATTCCTGGGTGTCCCCAGGAAAGTCCATGTAGTTGTGATCAGATTCTTCCTTTCCTTTGTGCAGGGCTGGGAGCACGGAACCAGCACATACAGAATTCACCTGACCAAAAGCTTGTGTATTTCATCTGGAGTCTACAGTTTATCTGAAGATGCTGCTTAGATAGTAGAAGGAAATGAATGAAAAGGGGGGACAAAAATCAAACACCTTCCGCCTGTCAGAGGAGTTTGACTTCTGTGGGTTCTGAGAGAAGCGTTGATCTCTTAACCTGTGCTGGCAAAGATTTAAAGTCACTTATTCTGGCAGAGAAAGTCAAAAGACCAACTGTTCATTCCGAGGGATTTGGAGGCAGTTACCTGCTTAGCTTTGCCAGTAAAAAGAGATAATTAAGGTTCTAAATAACTACAGACTTCTTCCTATTCAGCAAGCTTACAAAACAAGGCTATGAGTTTTAAAACTTTCACAATATACCTGAGAAATTAACATTCTCTGACCTATATCGGAATGAGATAGAAATGATCAAATATCTTAATTTTTCTTACCCTGACTTTTATTATGCTCTGATTTCATATGGTTTTAAGAGGCATTTAAATAATATGGATTATATTTTTGGTGTCAGGTAAAGTTTTCATCAGTGAAAATTTCCTTCAGGATCAAAGGATAATCAAATGGTTATTTGGCAAACGTGGCACTGACTCTAATGCCCAATACTGGGTGGCTATTTAAATTAACAAAAATTAAACAAAACTAAGAATTCAGTTCATCAATTGCTTCAACCACATTTTAAAAAAGATTTTATTTTGAAATAAACTGTTTCACACAGAAATTGCAGAAATAGTACAGTTGCTATATATCTTTTACCCAGTTTCTCCCAGTACTATTTTATATAACCATAGTATACACTATAGTCAAAGTCATGGAATAGATGGTTATACAGTGCTATTAACTAAACTACAGATATCATTTGGACTTTTACTGGTTTTACTATGCACTTTGGGGAGAGTGAAATTTTATCCCATATATATGTAACCATGATTAAAATTAAAATATAGAACTATTTAATCACCTTTCACAGTCAAACCTCCATCAAATCCTAACTCTTAGTAACTACTGATCAGTGCACAGGCACGTACCAAATAATGGTGTTTCATCAATGGACCCCGTGTATAATGGTGGTTTCTCTCTACAGCTGAGTATGCAGTAGACTGTACATTTTTATTTGTGTAAATACATCCTATGTTTGTACAATGTGAAAATCATCTAACCACACATTTCTCAGAATGTATTCTCATTGTTAGGTGACATGTGACTACAATTTTGTTATTTTGAGAATGTTATATAAAGGAAAGTATTATATAACATATGTAGATTGACTTTTTATCATGAAGCATAATGTCCTAGAAACTCATCAAGTTGGTGATGATGTCTTGTATCAAGTTGTTGATGATGTGATGTTTTTTATCACTGAATAGTATTCCATTGTGTAGATGTCTTTGTTGATTAAGGCTGCTTTAATATAACAGAGACATTTTTCCTCAGAGTACTGAAGAAGTTAGAAATCTAAGATTTTGGTGCCCTTAGATGCAGTGTCTGGTTGGAACCTGCTTCCTAGTTCAAAGACAGAAACTTATGTCCTCACATGGAGGACAGAACAATAGAACTCACTGAGGTCTCTTTTAGGGAACTATTCACACTCATGAGGGTTCTACCTTCATGACCTAATTATGCTCCAAAGTCTCTACCTCGGAGAACAAATATTGGACAATAAAATTTAACATGAATTATAGGAGGTCACAAGATTTCATTTTATGGAAATGATTAGACCTCAATTTATTTATCCATTCATCTGATGAAGGACATTTAAGCGGTTCTCAGTTTTTCACTCTTACAAATAAAGCTGCTATAAATACTCATGTTCAGTTTTTGTGCTGATTTTCTACTTAGTGGTTTATTCGCTCTTAGAGAAGACCCCATGATAATTGTGGATTTGACTAATTCTCTGCTCAGTTTTGTCAATTTTTGTTTAATACATTTTTGAAGTTATTGATTGAAGTATACTTAGATGTGCCATGTGTTTTGGTTAATTTACCCTTTATTTAATTTTAGCACTCCTTTTCGTTCTTGGTAATTTGTTTTTGCTCTGAAGTCTACTTAGTCTAATGTTAATATAGACAATCCTCTCCCTTGGTTAATGTTTCATAATATATCTCTTTCTATTTGTGTACTTCAAAGTTATCTATATCATACCTGTATTTGAAGAGCCAGCATATAGGTAAATCTTTTTTTATTCACTTTGTAAATCTGGGTTTTTAAAATAGAGTCTTTTAAAGAGTTTTCTTTTTAAGTAATTAATAATAACTTAGAATATAGGTCTACTCTTTTAATTTTGTTTTTCTGTGTCTCCCATTGATTTTTGTATCTATCCACTCTTTCATTCCTTCTTTTGGACTATATGAACATTCTTTGAGAATTCCATTTCAATTTATGTGTATTTTTTATAGTTTATAATGTCCATATTTACCTTGTCACATTCTATACTATGTTTTACCTAGAACATGAAGAACAGGGTGTGGGAGGGGCCCAATGAACTATGGTGGAGAAGTATGGGTACCTTGGTGGTGGGTGTAGCGTGATGATAAACATTTAAACTATGTTCCGATAACTTTGAATCATATACAGTGCTGTGAACCAATGTTACCTCAACAACAAAAAAAAAATTAAATATTTAAGAAACGTGTGAATCCAAGAAATTCAAGTGAAATATACAAGCTTATCCCCATTCACATCTTATTGTCTCTCCCACTCATGATATGGTTGTAAAAGTTACTCCCATATACATTAATCAACATGATGTTTCAATTTTTTGCTTTTAACTATCAAACAATACATTTTAATTCAAGAGAAAATAGTATCTACTGTATTTTCTCAAAAGTTATCTTTCTCTTGTTATTTTTTACTCTTTATTCCTGACATTAAAAGTTGTTGTTTTTTTTTTTATCCTTGTCTCTGTATCTGAAGAATTTCTGTCAGCAATTCTTTTGGAGCAATCTGTTGAAAACATATTGTCTGAGTTTGTTTCATCTAAGAATGTACTTATTTCTCTTGCATTCCTAAGGAATATTTTTTGTTAGATATACAATGCTAAGTTTACAGGTTTTTTTATTTTTAAATCACTTGAAATATGTCCTGTTTACTTTTGGACTCCATGACTTCAGGGAAGGAATCCTAAGGTATTTCAAATTATTGATTCCTTATAAATATTGTGTCATTTTTTTTCTCGTTGATTCCAGGATTTTCTTTGCTTTTAGCTTCAGAGACCTGATAACTAGTTTGCGAGGTATGGATTTACTTGCATTTATTATTGTTTGAAATTTTCTGATTTAATTAAACCCGTAGATTATTCACTAAATTTGGAAAATTTTCAATTAGTATGTCTTCAAAAAAAATTCTTTCACTCCTCTTCATCTTCTAAGATTGACACAAATATTATACCATATATTTTGTTATTATTCCATAGGTCCTAAAGTTCTATTCAACAGTGATTTTATCTCTTTTGTTTAGATTGGGTAATTTCTATTGTTATATTTTTAGTTTCTCTGCTCTGGTATTTTCATTATGTTTTTTAAATTTGAAGTATGAGTTTTTAATTTTTAATCATTATATTTTTCTGTTTTAAATTTTCTATTTTCTTCTTTATATCACTTTTTTTTGTTTTGTTTGTTGTTATTGCTTTTGTTGATACTTTATATTTTTTCCATCCATTTTAGGAGCCTTTGCAATTTCTTGTTGAATTATTTTATGACAGCTACTTTAAAACTTATTAATTTCAACCTCTATGTCATCTTGGCAATATACTTTTTTTTTCTCATTTGAGTTTTAAGACTTCCCTGATTCTTGGATAAAGAATGATTTTGGATTGATTCTTAAATATTTTGAATATTGTTAAATAATCTAGTTTCTTTTTAAATCATATATTTTAGTAGACAGTTAAATCTAACATATATTGACTCACATTTGTGGACTGTGGTTTGAGTGTCAATTTAATTTCAAAGCCTTGGTATTGCAATTTTGGTCTGCTACATCTGTGTTCTTCTCAGAATCCAATATGAAACATGAGTGGTATTCCACATTATAGTTTATTTCTCAATGTTTTCGTTGTATTGATTTGGGTAAGATTCATGCACATGAACCAATTTTTAGCAGGTTAGGGGAACAATCCAATAATGTAATCATAGAATTAAAGAATTCCTTTTTTCTAACTTGCTCTTCTCCATAATTCTTCCTCAGTTTCTGTTCTCTAGTTTGCTGCCACTGCTTAGTGTCTGTCACCTTAGCCACATTTTAAGTTAACAGTAATGGTTAGTGATTTGAAAATGCATCAATAGAAAAGTTCCATCATCTGAGGACAAACTATTGAACAAGGGTAATATAGATGAAAATCTTTCCTGAGTTTAAATCATCCCTGCTTCTTTAAGAGAGATAAATTATAAAAGAAACAAGTTATAAAAATAGAGACAGGTAAAAAGAAGAATTTTAAAACCCAAAGATGTTTTAAAGAGTGGCTATAACAGAAGATAGCTGAGAAACATTGAAAATGCCCAAGTGGAGGAGCCTCTCTGGTGGCACAAGGGGTTAAGGCACAGCATTATGAAGCTATATGAAGACACTGCAGCATGAGTTTAATCGCCGGCCAGGGAGCTGACTCACATGGTGCAGCAGACTTCTCCTGTTTCACCTGCTGCTCTCCTCAGCAATGTATTTCAGTGGATCTACCTGTTCTATTTCCACTCTGTCTCTGGTGACTCCTCTCACTCCTGCACCTCTGGCATGTATCCCAGCTCTTGAATGCATAAAAAAGTCTGAATCAAAAAAGGCATAGCAAAATTTTATGCTCTATTTCTCCCTGGTATTTCTAGCACTTAAATAGCTTCCTGTGCCAGATACCAGGATTTCTTCTCAAAACTGTATTTCTAAAGCAGGAGGTTTGGGCTTCACATTGTCATTCCCTTACCTCATTCTCTGTAGTAAAAAGAGATATTTTTAGTCACAATCCTAGAGAGCAAAGGTCACTATAAAACAATGTGGAATTAAAATGGTACTTCAAAATAATGTGGAAACACACACAAAATCATATACTTGTTATGGCAAAGTTAATCTCCTTAGTGGTTTTAGACTTGAGAGTCTGTATGAAAATTAAGCCCCTACAGGGATGTCCAGTTCTCTAGCCTTCACTCTTGATAAAGAGGCAACCACTAATTTTTTGGTCACAGAGGAAGAAGCCCTGTGGGTCCCTGTTCCCATTCATATTTTTGGTAATTGATGCATGCGAGCAGTCCCAGATAGTGTGCTGAGAGTAAGTCAAAGTATGGCAGTCTAGTGCAGAAACAAAGGTCATTCTTAGCCCTCAGCTACAGGGGAAGAGATAAACTTCTGGCAGAGGACTGAAACTAAATATTTAAGAAAGAGATAATCTAGAGGCAGGTGGAAAGAGTGGTTTAATGAAGTACTCCTAGGTCAGGAAACCGTTGGGACTAATCTCACAAAGATAAAGTTCCTTCCTACTTTTTTGAGCTAGACATTGAGGTATAGTTGTGACAAAATTATGTTCTTCAAGACACCCCACTGATTAGGAAAAAAAATTTTGTACCCCATATAACTGAAAGGGACTGGTCACAAAGATCTACAAATAACTCACAAAGGACTCAACAAAAGCAAAGTAAACAATCCAGTCAAAAAATGGGCACTTCTACAAAGAGGAAATGCAAATGGCCGACAGGCATATAAAAAAATGTCCAACATCCCTCATAATCAGGGAAATGCAAATTAAAATCACAATGAGATACCACCACCTGACTGGCACATATTTAAAAAACTAGCAACTACAAATGTCGGTAAGGATGTGGTGAAAAAGGAATTCTCCTACACTGCTGGTGGGAATGCAAACTGGTCCAACCTTTATGAAAAGCTGTATGGATGTTTTTCAATCTACTAAAAATGGAGCTACCATATGATCCAGCAATCCCACTCCTAGGTATTTATCCAAAGGACACAAAAACATTAACTCAAAAGAATACAAGCACTCCTATGTTTATCGCAGTATTATTCATAATAGGGTAAGACTTGGAATCAACCCAAATGCTTAAAAGTAGATGACTGGATCAAGAAAATGTGGTATATATATACAATGGAATATTATTCAGCAATCAAAAAAGGTAAAATTGCCATTCACAGAAACACAGGTAGAGTTTGAAGGGATTACATTCAGTGAAATAAATCAGAAGGAAAAAGAAAAATATTGAATGGTCTCAATTATCAGAGGACTACAGGGGATCAAGAAAAAACAATAACATAATCCACAACAAAAACAAACCACAACAAAACAAAACAAAAATAAACAGACAGCTATAAATCAGAGACAATCTGCAGAGAAGAGGGAGGGATTGGGATCAAGGCAGGGACTGAAAAAGCACAGGAGACTATGGTGATGTGCATGGGTTAATTGGTGGTGAGAATTCTTTGGGGACTATACCTAAAAAGAAAGCAAACATTGTGAGAAAAAAATAAATAAAAAGTAAAAAAAAAGTAAACTAGTATAACTAGTCCTTTGTTACTAAGATTGAACAATATACTCTAGATCCCAGAGATTCTTATTGTAAGTAAACACCCTAGAAAAACCATCACACAGTAAACCTCTACAGGTGTCTATTACTGCAATGTTTGTAAGAACCTGATTACTTTTAGGAAGGAACTAAATAAATGGGGGATAATTTATATATGAATTATATAAAGGAGTTAAAGCATGTCCTAAGATGGACTGAATCTAATAAAGTGGAATGACAAAAAAAAATTGCTTTCTTCAGATGGTTCTAGACATTAGTTATACCTATAGAATTTCCAAGAACTAAGGTTTTCCTTTTCTAATACATAAATAAGCACCAATTACCTGAAAATAAAGATACTTAAAACATGTTCTATCTTCTTATACCTTCTACCAATATTTCTTTAAACTTCTCAGATTTTATCTCAGTGCTGCTCTACCTTCATTGTCAGGATATAGGAAAGACATCAAGCCTTTTATCTGATAAGCGTTCACTATTAACATCATATTTTAAACATAGTTTACCTTAATTATTGAAAGGCTAGGTTCATGCTCAACTATGAATCTGGAAAAGAGACTATGAGTACAAATAAGTGAAAGAAACACATGAGGCCAAGATGAAAATTAACAGCATAATTTTGATGTCTTTATTAAGTCATAATAAAAAGCCTAATAATATCTTTTTGGATCAACAGAATTATTTACCCAAATGGTGCTGGGATATGATATAAAGGGTTGGACTGAGAGTTTTATGAAAGCAGGTAGGAATCCTTGTTCCATTATTAAGTAACTCCATTACTCTGAAATAGGCTTTCAGCTTCAATAAAATGAAGGTAATCACAGCGCCTTTCCTATAAAGTCATTATTGGAATTAAATGGGATAGTGTTTAGCATAATGCCTGGCTCAAAATTAGCACACATTCAATATCATCTTCCTTCCTTTCTCCCTCTAAACTGTGATACCATCACAGCAGTTGGGCCATCTCCAAACTTTGTGCTGTTTTTCATTCATGTTGCTGAGCGGTACCCTCTTTTCTTCTGGACTCCTAGTCTATTGAATACAACCCAATTACCATCACCATCATTAGGTTTAATAGGACACTTTCTATGAATTAGAATAACAAATTTAAATAAAGTGCCTACACCAGTAGTGGCTCAGATTCATTCCTAACTTGTCAATTATTGTAGTTTCTTCACATGTCCACTAGTTTTGCTGATGAAGAGTTGATTTAAATTCACTTCATTGAACTAACTCAGGGATCATGTTTATTTTATAGTGTTTATCTTTATTCCCAATTATTCTAACCCACAGAAAGAAAGCAATGCCCTTAATAAAATGGAGCATGAAGTTTCAATTTTCACATGAGTCACACTTGTGAATAGTATGTTCTTTTGTCTTGGGCTCAGTGCATGTTGAAAATCAAAAGAGGATGAGAAAACTTTTGAGCATGTAAACAGCTGGAACAAAGTGTTAAGTTGATAGTATAGAAGAATCTGAAGCTGTTTTTTCAGGCTGTGTGAGAAATAAAACTAGGAAGAATCATGTTACACCCATGGAAAGGATTTACTGGTTTATAAATATGATAAACCTTTCTTAATACTGGTGCTTTGAACTTGCTGAGCACCTTTCAACGATGGATTCCAAAGCACTTTACTGACAGTAAGCCCCGAACCCTCTGGATGGAGGCAGTATTTCAATTTCATAGTTAGGGAAATCAATACAAGGAGTGACTTGCTCAGGAACACAAAATAAGTCCTAATCAAGATTATATCTCAAGAGTTCAGACCACATCTAACCTCTAGGCTACTCTAGCTTCCACACGTTTGTTTTGTAAAAGGAAAACAATGATTTCAAATGTATAACCAGTTAAGCATAAGGATATATCCCTTTCCACCTGTTTTAACATGTTTTTGAAGTTTTGCTTGTTTTTACATTGGCAGGATTTTCAGATGATTAGCCCTGAGTGTCTTTTGTTTAAAGTGTCTCGTGTAGGGGATGAGAGAGATCGGATGATCAAGGATCTTTCCACTGCTTAGTCATTAGTTCATGTTCAGTCTAGTTGGTTGGTGATCCATATGGTTAGTCCAACCTCAGAGAGGAAAATATGCTGATTGTCTTAATCTGGTCTTTGGTTAAAAAAAAAAAGTAGGTCAATTCCAGGAGAAGAATAATAGAGAAAGATAGAGATTGAGAAGAGAAATATTCCAATGCCAATTTGCGTACAGATTTTAGAAGAGGTGTGTCACTTTGCTGGGCCAGGAGAGTCAAAGGGAATAGGCAACTAAGTGATGGGTTAGTTGCTGGAAAACCAATTTTATTCCACTGATGTTCCAAAGAATAAGAAAAAATAAAATATATCCCTAGTTGCTAAGTGAGAATTTCCATCTACTTCATTGTCTAAAGTGGGTGCAACAGATCAGAAGATGACTTTAAATTATAATTAACATAAAGGTCAACGTTCAAACGATCAATATGTTGATAGGTGGACATTACTGATCCATGCAGGGTACTGGATTAATGAAGGCTTTTTTTTAACAACTCCACCTCACTGCACACACAAATGCACAAAAACCTTTCTGAAACAATGTAGAGCCTCCACCTAATCTTTATCATCTAAGGGAAGCATCAGCTTAGGCGCTGGCAGCTTGCTCCCTATTTCTTCTTTCCTTCCTTTCAGTTTGTACGATCTGGGAACAGGATGTGGTATTTATTCCTTGGTGTTAATAGAACAATGATGGACACTGAGGATATACTCCATTCTAAATATTAAGCACAGCAAGGAAACATTCCCACAGGAATATTTACAAAGTTGGTACTTCGGTTTTTGACTTTTTTTTTTTTTTTTTTTTACATCTAAGTGATTTGTGTGTGTGTGATTTTAAGAAACTAAGGATGAGCTAGCATTTGGGTTAAAGGATAAATAGCCTCACAAGACCAGAATGTAGATGACATTTGTCCAGCTGTACATATGGTTTTGAGCCTAGGGAAACTGGAGAATGAAATCTGACCATGCTTTTACAAAAGAGACTTTATGAGTAAAATGAGTAAAGCATGGTCTTCTAGAGACCATCTTGCTCACTGTTCTCTACCTGATCCAGTTGTGTTGTAAAACAGCTCTGTGTTACTACACAAACTACTTGTTTGGGGTTTAAGTTCCCATTTTATCTAGAAATGTGGAAAATAATACTGTTTTAAACAGAGCTTCCCTGGTACCCAGCTAGCTACTCCTGCACCCTCACCCCCAATCTTCCTTTTTTAGAAAATGACACAGTTAGCCATGGTTTTCATACTTGCTTAAAAGGACTTAATGCCCCAGTATATTTTTATAAAAACTCATCATTTTATTAATGTATTTAATTTACAAGTGAGTTATCAAATCAATCATTGAGCACAACATATTAACATAGCTGTATACTTACTTTATATGTGTAACTGAAAGTATGCAAGAGAGACATTATCTCAGTATAGTTTAAAAATCAAAGCAAAGTAATCTTTAATGAGATCTATTAAAGGTTAAGGTATGGAATTGAGATTGAGAAGCTGGGCCATGTTTCCACTCTTCCATCACTCTCTCTTTGGCACTTTCCACCTCTCTCTCTATTTCCTCTCTGCCCCACAAGCTGAAAGCATTACATATTATTTGAATGTCAATTTCATATTTTGTGAAAATTTTACATGAAGACTACTTCAATTTTGTGGTTATTCAGGAAAAATTCCACTATGGCTAGTAGCTGCACTTGTTAATGCATGAAAGAATTGAAATAATAATGTTTGTTCTATATACTATCTATATACTGTATGATAAAAATATATGTTATATTTACAGAGACAGAATAAGTTTCATAAGCCTTGAAATAAAGCAGATTTCTTATCATATCAGACCATTTCATAGTGAAAGTTCAATTCAAAAATGAACATGATAGGCATTCCTCTAGCTTTTTGTTTAAAGAAAGTTGCTTGAGTGTTTTCTTCCTGTAGAAAATAGATCCTGATTAACCAAATAAACATAGCATATTAAAATTGCCCTACTGCTCATTTTTCTAAAGCTTTGAAAAATCATCTTTGCGCATAAATAGGATGGACACAATAGTCAAGGATCAGTGTTTCTCAGTACACAAAGTAAGCTTTGTCCAGTGCCTGTTTTCCTTGGGTTTTTTCTCCTTGATAGGGTGGTAACAAAAGTATAGCTTTCCCACTTTGTCCCAGAGAAGGGGGGTTGAAGTCTATTGAGGGCAACTTTGTGCCTTATCTAAGCCTTTCACCACGGGTCACTTAGGAGGGGAAGCCCAGCTTCATTGGTCCCTGGACAGGAAAGAGGGGCCTCAGTGGGGAGAAGGAGCACTCTCTGCTTAACGGGATCTGGCAGTTTGCATGAAGGAAGATGTTTATCCCTGCTTATGGCATATCCCTTCTCCCTTTATAATTCCCATGGCCGATGTTACTTTTTATAGTACGTCTGACTGTCTGGGAAGGAGCCACGTTGTTCCACGCCTTAGAAAGCAAAAGGGAAGGGTGAGAAACCTTCTCTGCAGAAGTCTCTTGCTGTTAGAATCTACAAAGCAGATTAACTCTGTGTGTGTGTGTGTGTGTTCATCCTAACACATATATGTCTTACATATGGTGAGGCAGCTTTTCAAGTAGGTAATTTAACTGAAAGAATCAACTTTTTCTTTACATTCTCACACATCTTGGACATACTGATTACACTGTGAAATGAATATTGATTGTTAACAATCCATTGATTTTCAAAATTATATTGTCATGTCATTTTTGTGGTACAGTAAATCGGGAGGAACCCGCTGTTTTTGAATTTTAAAAATACCAGTGGAAAACACTAAAATGGCTGTCATCCATCTTTACTTTTATCATTGACACTATGATTTTAGTAAGAAAGGAAACTTCCTAGCAGAGCTTAATTTTAAAGAGGATGCAGGGTATCTTTTAGGAAGATTTTCTTAATTATCTGGATTAATCCTGACTTTCAACTCCAGATAAGAAATAGGATATCCCCTAAGGAGGCTTTACAGCATGCTGGGAGCTTTTGCCAACCAGAGAAGCTCCCAGGGTCTAAGTTATTAAAGCTAAATTTATTGGTGATTATATCTATTTCCTGTACAATATGAAACTTCAGAACAAACACTTGAAAAAGTTAAGAGAAATGAACTGACATTTTTTTTTTTTTGGTTTTGTTTTTGTTTGTGTGTGTGTCTGTGTGTGTAAAATGGCCTTGTGGCTTGGCAGATTGAAAAAATTAACATGAAAGCTTAAGGTTAACCCCTGACAAATGCTGCCACAATTGTAGACACACACACACAGTATACCCCACATTATTCACAAGAAATAATAGACAAATAGGCAGGAGATACACAACTTTAATTCCATGAAGTGGGACTTGTGGTGTAAACCAAAAAACTAGAGTTTGAATAGTTGAGTCTGTCCTTAGACATTTGAGGTAGGATTAATTCCATGTAATTCAAAATAACCCTTTCTAATTGGGTAAGATGTCTTAGATGCCATGCGGATGGAATCAGTTAGCTATCTGCATCTCATACAGGCTACTGTAAATGAAAAAAGAAAAATTCTCCTGAGAAGAGAATGGCCGGCAGTTGGCTCTGCCTTGCAGAAATACAGTGCCTGCCCTTCTTCTAGACACAAAGGACACCCACACTGCTACATCACATCACCCTGGATAGAAGGACACATCCACTACACATGGGCTGAATGCTGCAGAACTGGGAGCCTCACTCCATATGTGGAGTTTTGACTTTTGGTAAAAGTAAATGCCAAGTCTTGAGCCAATACACAAACTGGTTTCTCTTTCTATAATAGCACCTCAATAACTTTAGTCATTAACAAAAATAGCATACACCAGAGATTTCTACAACTGAGATCAGGTATACATCTGTGTATTTAAATCACTGAACCAGCACATATTTATTTGTAATGCTCAGAGAATTCAGCCTAGAAGCTGGGAGACATACTCATGGGGGTCTTTTGTCTGTGTGAGAAATAAGTATATCTAATTATCTGAATGCTGGTTTTCTTTAGATTTGATGATTGGAAAAGGTGTGGGAGAAAGGGTAATTTTCTTGATAAATAGGGCTGGAGGTTACAAAAGACATAATAAAACAGAGGCAGGGTGATAAAGCCAAATTATTATTAATTTGGTTAAAGTTATAATTTAGTTAAAATTATGAAGGTCATTGTTGCTCATAAAATTCAACTTCTAGAATGAATGCATTTAAGAAAGGTATTTTTCAAATGTGTTCCTTGAACCACAACTGTACTTATATCCCAGAGCTTACTGTAGAGTGAATTAATGCTGATTTTTTAAAGTGGAATTTCATGTGATTTCACTACAAATTTGAAATAGTTAACAGTGTGATCTCATATATGGAGTGGGTCTGAGCATGGTGTATTACATTGTGGCTAAAATATTGAGATAATTCTCACACTCCATTCATAGAAAAGGAGCTAGCATGTATCAGGCACTAGCTATGCATGCGGAATGAGGATAATGTCTCATTTAATAACACTCGAAAAAAAAAAATAACACTCGAAGAAGAAATCGCTATCCACTCTAGAACCAAGGTAGTTGACACTAAGGAAATAAGTCACACATCCAATTTCTCAGAGTGACAAAATGGCTAAAGAAAGAACTACACCCAGGGGATTATCTGTCCACTGTTGTTAGTTGGAATCAAATGCATTTCATCCATGCCCAAAGTATCTGATTTGATGCTAGACCTGCCCTAGAACTTAAGAAATTCCCCAAGACAGGGCAGCTGGTTCAATTCTCCACCTCCTGGGTTTTCCAGTTAGGTCGGGCAGACTCTTCAAAAGTAGTCACTTCTACAGAACTACTCCCAGAGCCAATGGAAAGAGATTTCCCTCCCCCAACCCTCATTAGTCCCACCAGCCTGCAGCTGGGTCCAAGCCAGAACACCAGAGGGCCACAGGGTCATTGCAGAGCTCCTAGCTTCAGCCAGATGGTTCCTCAAGTCTGACACAGAACCTAGATACCTTTCACAGGCTGGAGTTTAATGGTCAAGGGTCTGTTGCTCTATAAAGGAACAAAGAGACCATAAAAGAGCCTGAGGCTATTTTCCAAAAGATTTGAAGAAAAACAGAAAGATGCTAGTGGTCACAAGCAGAGAAAAAATAAAATCTATGTTTCCTAGAGATTTATGTATGTACATAAGCAAAGATGCATGCAGGTGTGTGTGTGTGTGTGTGCATATTTAATTCCAGGGAGAGAAAAGGTTTCTTTCTCTTGTTTAAAACCTTGTTTGATGAACACGTAGCTTAGTTATCCAATCATACTTGATGCTTTTCCTGACTGTCTCAAAGGTCCTAACATATATGGCTAAGATCGCTCATGGCCCGAAACAGAAAATGCCCTCAGTGAGTCCCAGCTACACTTAGCAAGAAGTCTTCTAGGTGGGATGGCATGGAAATAAATGTACCAATCAAGAAGGGAAGAACAGAGGATCATTTTAATGTCCCTTCTAGATGTCATTTTCCCTTATTGTCTTATGAAAATGAAATTAAAATATCTTTAAATAGTTGATACTAACCAGAGAATTAAGTTCAATCTTAACATTGACAATGGATCTTGAATGATGTCAAAATTTATCTTTAAAAAATTGCTTTTTGTATTTAACCCTCAGGAAATGAGTGTTTCTATGATTCAAGTTTCTCATTTTCAGGAATGTACTGTATATAAAAACTCACTCTGCTTACCAATTTTGTCATGCACAACATTCTTTTTTTAACTGCACATGCTTTTTTGAAGTTTTCCAACTCTATTTACATAGGGCTTTGGGAAGTAGCAAACAGTTGCAGGGAATGGAGAAATCCACCAAATTGCATAGTGTTTAACAGATTTTTCATCTGCCACAGAAAACTCTGACATTAGCAAATTGTTGACTAGTAAGTTGTCAAATTGCAAGTAAAGAGGAAAGATATTTCCCACTCCATCAGCTCAAAGGAGAAATCTTTTTTTAGTTAATCATGAACATAGTATAGGAAGGGCTTTCCATCAGTAGCAATCCAATACCCTTTTAAAATGTGAGTCTCCTTCCAAAATCATTTCGAACGTCATAGAAGAATTCTAAATAACAACTGTTTCCTAATGCTAGCGTGCTCACCCAAATCAAGGCCTATAAGATTTTTTTTTTTAATTTGGCTCACCTCCCTCCAAAGATACAATGCCCAGAATTGACCACAAAGCACCCGCCTACGACAGTGTGACACAGCGTGGCACAGATCAAGCCTAGCGCTGGCTTCCCTAACCTGTCTCCTCTCCTCCAAGAACAGGTATATCCATCAACCAAAAGCACTCCTGGTCACCCTTCTTCCTTGAATATGCTCTCAAATGGGTCATCATTCACCAAGGCAGTTCCCTCTTTCTTAGAATGCTTTTCCTTTAGGGGTATTACTACCAAAATATCACCCAGTGTCAGAAAGTCCTTCCCAGACTCCCTTTCTAAACTAATGCAGCATTTCTCCCTCTACTGTCTCACCCTGCATCATTCTTCCCCAGAATGCCTAACTTGCTGTATTTGTTTGTTGGCTGTTTTTCCCATTACAATTGCAGTTCTTGAGGGGGACAGGACTTTGCACATGTTGTTTCGAGCCCATCTCCAAGGTGGAACAATGCCTTGACACACAGGACCCTGTGTGAGCTGTGCTTTCTCAACTAAGACACGAATGGCTGAGGATTCAGGAAGGGTCCAGACCATTTATTGAAATTTAAGGTGTGTTACCCTCAATCTTTGCATGTGGTTCAGTAGCAGGCATCACAGCACAAGGTCTGGGGCACTTCAGGCTGTGGGAAGATCTATGGTTGGTAAGTAAGGAGCAAAGGGATAAACCCCCACTAACTGTAGCCTGACCCCAGCTTTAAAGTCTTTACTGTGTCTTCAAAGACCACTAGAGAATGGCTCCACTTTATTTTCCAGCATTGTCTCTCTCAGGGTAAACATAGACATTCCCAGCCACAGCAAGCTGTTTTCTGTATGTTCACCCCTGCCACTCTGTTCTATTTATGACGCTGTATTTACCCACAAATATTCACCCTATCCTTCCCACCCTCCTGGACCCATCTTGCCCATCACCACTAAATTTCATCTCACCCTTCTAGGCCTCCTCTGGGAATCTTGCCTTCTGGGAAGCTCTTCACATATTCACCCTTATGATCCCTACCCACCCTGGCTGGCTGGACCCTCCTCCTCTCCCCTCTCACTGTTAAAGATCTCCATCTCCCCACTGCAGAGCTCTCCTTACTGTGCATTTGGAGGATTTGATTATTTTTATAGTTGTTCTCTGCTTATTCATTTGTTTTTAGATGGACCTTAGCTTTGCTATTAACCAAAAAGCAGTTTCCCTTGTTTTCTTTAATCTGCCTCCAAGTGGTTTATATGCCCAATGCACTCCTAGTTCACAGTGATTCTGCAGGGCACACATCCCAAGTGTGGAAAGGCAGAGGGGCAGGCAGTTTCTGCAAAAACATACATAGGCCAAGAGTACTCCAATTTTTCTACCTCACTCTGTAGTTCCTGACATCCTAAGCAATCTTCCCACACCTGAGAATCACCCTATCAGGCTAGAAACAGCATGGGCATTATTTGCTGGTACAAGCCCTGCAGTGTCATGCACAGTGCCTTGAACTTACTGGGTGCAGATCAAATGTTTGAGTGTATCCCTGGGAAAACGTTCTGTTCCCTGTACCTAGCACCTTCTTGATCCCATGCTTGAAACATGCATCCTTAAAGCAGGTTATAAAACACCTTCATCTTAATCCTTATCCCCTTCCACAGCCACCCACACCCTGTGACCAGGCATTTATCTCAGGGCACAAAATGCCATTTGCCTGCTGATCAAAGGCTGTGGGAATAGGCAGCGTGAGCAGAATGGCAGCTGCGCTCAGATCCTGCCCACGCCCTTCCTGTTTGCAGCAGCCCACCCCAGGGGCTATTATGTTTTCAGCAGGCTAAGCAGACCTCCTCCTCTCCCTCCTCTCTCTGGTCCTTGCAGACACCCACTCCATGGGTCTTAAGTAGCAGCCCTTCACCCGTGGAGCCTGTTTTCAGCGTTTCATTGTCCCCAGGCAGGGCACAGATAGCGGACCAGACGGACCAGACGCTCCTTTCCCCTTTCCTGGGACGCTGATAAGGCAATGAAAACAGTTCTCTATTTTCCTGCACAAAAGCTGACTTAGAAGAATGGGGTGGAGCATAAGTGATAACCAGCCAGAATTTGTTGCTTTTTGAAAAGAAATGTGGTGGGGAGGAGTAAAGGAAGACTGAAGGTTTGAGTTTTTGCTCTGGATGGTAAAAGGCACCTTCCAATGACTCCAATGCCCCCTTTCCAGCCTCAGAGCCTCATGTAACTTCTATAACAGAAAATGCAGCCCTCCTGTGAGAGGGACATGAGTGTCTCCTCCTAAGATTGACCTGGGAGCTTGTCTTGTGACCTGCTTAACCAGAGAGTAACTTGCAGGTCGGAATTAAAGGAGAGAGTGGGCTGACGACAAGAATGCCTTTCTTACATATTTAACCCATTTCTTCTTACCCTTTTGAACCTCCCACTTGGTCAATTTCATCTCAAGATGTATACGCATTAATGTGGGGTGTTTCATGAATGTCACATGATCTCAGTTTATACCAAGCGTTCGTATTCAAGCACTCTTTAAATAAAGCAGTCTGGAGTTTCCAAGTTATTTTGCAAGAGGAATCCTTCAAAGACTTAGTTGGTATTTGGTGAATGCAGAGGTGAAGAAATGGAAGATAACCATTTACATCCAAAACTGAAGAAAATGGAATGAAGGAGAGATATGGTACTTAAACAAAATGTTTCTCGTCCTAAGGCCCTGAGGTTGGTGCTGGCCTCCTCTGGAACCTGGAGCAATTAATAGAATCTTAAAGGTTGATTTTCTTTGTTAGAAAAATAAGGGAGTTTCCATGAGGCCAATTAAAGGAAATTGATTGGCCAGGGGTAGAGTTCAATATTGGTCCTGTTGTTTAAAGCACCCACGATGGCTATATGTGTAGTCAGGGCTAAGAATCAATAAGCAAGGCAATATCTAAGGTATTTGCTGATTATTAAACTTTATGGTTCCGTTTTTTCAGGTCCAAATTTCTCTATTATCTCTAAATCCTTCTCTCATTCATCTAAAGACTTGATTCTGAGGTTCTTAAGAGCGCCAAAGTCTTTCTGAAGCTGGTGGGGAAAGAAATTCAGTAACTAACACTTGCTGCTGTTTCTTTCGATCTGGGAACATGAGAGCAGATGGTTGAGCATTGCTCAATCCCCCAGGGGCCCACTTTAACAAGGCATGTAACTTGGGAGGGCCCTATGGGAGAATTAAAGCTCGGCCATATTCATGAGCTGGACTAACCCAAGAAAAATATAAAGCTCCATCGAATAGTAGCAGTGAGAAGAAGAGGACACAGCAGTAGAAAAATGTTACTAGGAAATTTAGACTCTAATCCTTTTTTTACAAATACATTAACTGAACAAATTCATTTCATTGAACTAATGCAACAGACTGGCATGTACCTCTTCTATTTTACTTGAGAAAACGCTATTCTTTACAAGTCTCACTATCTTAGCTTTTGCTTCCTAAATTGCAGTCTGTATCATTCCTGGATTCTTTCTGTCCCCTACATGTCTCCTTGCATGAAATTCCCTGCACTGAGTTTCTAGGATCCACAGTCCTATTATCACCCAGGACTAGTTCACTGACCCCAGAGGAGGCTCATCTTGATAACAACTGCCTAAGACATTACCAACCATTCTCAAGTGGCCTTAATATCAAGTATGCAGCTATATAAATAGAAAAGGAACAAACACACAAAATTAAGTAAAATGCTATCTCATACAAACAGAACTGGCAGACAAAAAAAGGGCAAAAAATAAATATGACTGTTGACTTATATCTGTAAACTATGATCTCAGGAACTGAAAAGGACTCCTGTATTAGCCACATAGCCCATCTCTCCAAGGATAGGCTCCTTGGCATCTTCAGCCAGCCAGGATCTGGCTAAATATCCAGTGACAGAGTTCATTCATTCTCAGGATGACCCATTCCAGTTTTATCTATTTTACTTGAAGTCCAATGGAAATAAAATTCCAAATCAGAAGCATTGTAGCAGTAGACCCTAAAAAAAAATCAGTACATGGCACAAGGAGAGGAAAGACTTAAACTGGGGAGGAAGGTTGGAGAATGGGTAGTAATGGTTTAAGATATTTACTCATAATTTTTCCTTAGAATCACTTTAAAAACTGTACATTCCAATGGTCTTTGCAGGTCTCCATGTGGAGCATGAATATTTGCATTCAGAAGTTTCTGCTGTTAGATAAAAGATGGACACATGCACCTCTCCCAAATGTCAGGTGTTTTCCATGAGGGTTTCTCCTTTGACACTCCAATTATTTAGCAAAACTAACTCATTTGTGTGTTCCCATTGTTTAAATGCTATGTATAAATAGGGAGTATCATAATTCTCTCTACTTCCAAATTTTGGACTGGTAGAGAAACTACGATTATACCAAAACCACTGCAGCCATGCTGTATCACTGTCAATCTGATCCACAGAAATGAAGTTTTAACCCAAGATATTTGAAGGTAAATAATGTGGATAAAGAGAAATGAGAATGTATTGAGGGATAAAATTTGATCTTTGGGAATAGTTTTAAATCTTGATGTATTTTACCCCTTCTACCTGAAAAAACTTTTAGATTTTTTGTATTAGTCAAGATAAAGATATCTCGCACTTATTTTCTTTTAAACTGAGACAGGTTTATTTTTAAATGTATTTTTCAGAGCCCTAAATGATTGTATTTTTCAGCATGGAGAGGAAAAAATAACTATAGCAAATATTTATTGATCATTGCCCATGGACCTAGGATTATATAAAGAGCTGCAGGTATATTATGTCATTTAGAAGAACAGTCACTATTTACTTTATATGAAAGTGCTTCCTAGATACTAGAAAGTTGGATCATCATCCACCTAGTTTTTCAGAGACATAATATTTATGGGGTATTTTAACTTCTCAGAGTACTTTCATATCTATAATCTCTTTAAAATCCTAGTGGTAGGGCTGATACTGATAAAACTAAAATGTTGGGTGGAATTGCTGAAGGACAACCAAATATGGAGTAGCCGAGCTAAAAATAGAAGTCAACTCCTTATTTATAAAATGAAAAAAATCTTGTATGTTGTTTTTAAATTTCCTTCTAGTTTCAAAATCTCCACTCTGTAAGTCTTTGCCTGAGACTAAGAGTATTCAACTTTATTAACTTCCAGAAATTTAAGAAGTGCTGAGCTCATCAGCTTACCACCTGCCTAAATCTGGAGATAGCTCTTTACTTCAGGAATTCCCTTTAATTCAACCAAGCCAGGCTGTACTTGCTTTGGGAGTTTGAAAGATAAAGGAGCCAAAGGTCCTATGAATCCCAAATCTCCTTTGAAAAGGTGAAGGAAAGAGAGAATTCCAACTGAGACAGGGAAGTCCTCTACAAGTCCAGTAAATATGAATAATATATGGAAGGGCTGATTCTCAGCATAATGAATGAAAATAACTGCAGGACTAAAATCTGTGGCCAAGCTCTTTAAACTTTGGAACTAGAAAGGCCCATCCTAACATGGAAGGCTAGCTTGACCTTATTTCAGTGTCTGTCTGGTACTCCCCAGGGGTGAGAGTAGATGTGATTTTGTGTGTGTGTGTGTGTGTTTTAGTGATTGAATAAATAGGCAAATAAGAAACTCTTAAAGCAACTACTGTTCTACAAATATATTTTACAAATATATATATATATATATACTAGGCAAATAAATATTGAATATAGCTCTGGACACAGTCTTACTCATGTTAAGCTTCTAATGTCATAAGAGGGACATATCTTGTGACTCCAAAGGCTTTTTTTTTTCCATCCACCTTAGGATCACTTTGCTTTGTTTTATTTTATCACTGCTCCCTGAGCTGAGGGCTCCTTCCTGCTCCACCATGGGCTGGGGGCCAGGATTCACCTGGCTGCTATTTACCAAGGTTCCCTATAAAATTTAGCTTCCGCCCCCAGTGCCCATGAGAACAATGCCAGTGTACAAGACAGGCCTCACCTGCATTTGCTGTTCTATCTTGCCCTTCCTCCATAACCTTACTGCACAGAGATGCATAGGTGTGTAGATATTACTAAAGAGCTGGGCAAAATTAAGGGAAATAACAAAATGAAAAGAAGGCATGTCAAGCTATATGCTAAATACTGGTTTCATAACTCAAAGTGTTATGAAAGTGAAACCCTCTATGAGGTAATAAACTTGTTCTGAGGCACATTCTCCTGAGCTTAGCTAGCCTTTCCTTTTCCTCTGAGTATATTTTCTTCAAGTCTTCATCTACCTTTTAGATTTCAAATTAGATCGTATAGACTGATATTGATACCACATTTAGAAATAGAAACCACATTTGGATGAGTCATGTCCTCTGGGGATAGGAGTGAGGAGGAGACATCTTCTAAGACTAACCTTCCAGAAGAATGTTAGCAATGGCAAGAATCTCCAAACAGTGGTCCTAAGTGCCTTGTTACCCCCCAGAATACTTAAGAAGTAAGCAGAAGGGTTTCCTATTACTCAATTTCACTGGACCCTTTCTGAAAAAAAGTTCTGGGAGAAAAAGCAAATGAATGCTACAAGTGGTCAAGAACTATCACCAGGAAAGAGCCAGAAACACAGACCCAATGACAGGAGAATGGCATCTGGGAGCCAAGGACAGACAGGTAGTGCAATGTACTTTACCTCAGCTCTCCTTACCTGAGCACCTACTAAGCATAGGCCTGTATAGAAATGATGGTTCATGGTGATGGGCAATGATAAGATAGCAAGCAAGCTCTGGAATAAGGATATCTACTTGGATATTTGAGACAGACACAGGATTAACTGAGGCAGGGATTCATTCATTGAAATGAGTTCCTGATCCAGGAAGACTTGAGCAAGGACATGGCATCAGTTAGAGAGGCTAAGAATTTCAGCCCGTGCCAGGAAGAGAACTACTGAGCAAGCTATTCCAGAGATAAGTCTCAGTTCTTGGCAGGAGCTGTGCACTGGGCCTTCTATATTCCTTGCTGTTAGAGGGAAAGGCAGAAAGGGGCAAAGCAGCTAATCCTGGCTTCTACAGGGACTCCTGACACAGAGTGTTAGCATGTTCTTCGGTTCCTTTCATGGCCTCTGTGTTGCCTCAGACTTCAGGAGTCCCTGAAGACATGGTCACCAAAGAGCCACAGGCGCCAAGGTCCCTGGTTCTGCTTCCTGGAGGCCCCTACCCTGACCACATTCTCCCAGGGGTCCAGTGGCTGCCTTCCCCAGGCTTTACCTTTGTTTTCCTAGCCTGCTCCTCCCTGGGCTTGTTTGTGTAAGAAAAGCTCTCTCCCTGTTTCCTGTGTCTCTGTCATTTCCTCCCTTCACCATTCCACATGATGGCACTGAGGGTCATTGTTTTTCTTTCTAACCACATTCTAGTCTCTGGGAACTGAATGACCAGTAGGTGCGAGTGGAAGAGGCAGGACCTCCAGACTGTTTCAGAACTGTTCTCAAGCACCAGAATATCTCAGAACACTGGTGGGGGTGGTGTTTACTTGTCAACGAGGGAAGGAAGAAATTCAATATCAGGAGACAGTTTCTTACCAATTAATCCTCAACACTACCTACATGACAACACATTCCCAGGAATAAAGACTGGAGAAGTCTGATCATGCTGATAACCATCTCTGTGAAAGGAAGCTATGACTGTCCCATTTGCTTTCTGGGTTTGTGACATGGTCTCAATGCTTTTAAATGAACTAAAATATAATCTGAGTCTTATTTAAAGGTGGAATAAGCAGAGTTCCAAAACTAGGGACAGGGCCCATGGAGGCCAGGTGAACCCCAATCGGAAATAGACTTCCTTGTGCTTCTATTTAGTGCCTGATCTGTTATCCCTTTTGATAAGCCCCACTATTCACCCAGCTTCACTGTAATGTAAAGTAAACTACATCATGTTTTTCTGGCAGAGCTTAAGTCACACAGGTTCTCACAGGAACGCAGATCCTGGGTCTTCTGAAGCACCAGGAGAAAGAACTGAAAAAGTAACTGACCTGGGAGAGAGGAAAGAATATCTTTTTATTTATCACTGACATGTCACTGTCTAGTTTATGTGCTGATTATTGAATATAAATGACTGGGGTACATCTCCCATTGCAGGACTAAGAAACAGGTGGTCTTAGTTTTGTATTTTTTTTTAGTGCAATCCCAGCAAAATGAACTGAGCAAAATTTGATATAGGACTTCAAGTTGGTTTTCATAAGAAATGCTTTGAAAAATATTTATTTTGTTGACTGTCACCTAGTAGGAATTTGTGTTTGGGTAGCATTTATTCCAGAAAACGTTCATGGTTTTTGCCAACTCTTTTCATTACTCTCCACACAGTTTTGACACTAACGGTCACTTGTCAAAGAGTTGAAGCACAACGTGTACAGGAATACATAAATGTTCAGGTTTCTGTTAAAACGTTAGAAAGTTGTAAAGTACAAATGTAATGGAAACACATCCAATTCCCTTATTTCAAATAAAGTTGTTTTTCATTGAAAGATTTTAGTATGCCCTTTGTCCACTTCCACACTGCAAAGCTCCTAATCTTGGGATGCAGCTGAAATATAGATTAGTCTCCATTTACAATTTGAGAAATCAATGGATCCTGCTACTTAGGTCCAGGAGCCAATTTTGGTTTGTAAAAATCTTTCTTAAGAACCTTTCTCCCAAAATATCAGATCTGAGGGAGTCAGCTTAAGGAGAGGGACTTTTTTTTGAAGTGGGAAGAGATTTCTTTTTCAGGGTTTTTTAAATTTTGTTTTGTTTTAAAGATTCTTTTATTGCTGGAATGAAACTGTTGTTCTGTCTTGGGGTTTAAATACACTCTAGAACATACTGAAATATTTAAGGATGTAGTGAAATGGTTTGTCAGTTCTGCTTCAAAGAGAGAACTAGTGGCGTTATAGATGAAATGCGATTGGTGAGTTAATGTCCTGGAATGATGGGTATAGGAGGGGTCATTATGGTATTTTCTCTGTTTTTCCTCATTTAACTCTTCTATAATAACAATAAACAAAGTAAAAAAGAGCAGTGGGGGAAGGATTAGGCATGTGTTCCCTCATAGAATATCAACTGGTATTAATTCTCCATTAGTTTCACTCCTCAAGTGATCCTTTGCTAGTGTGTGGCTCTGATATTGGCATCTCACAGAGGTAAAATGTTGATACTCTCAAAATTGGATTATGTATCATGGAAATGCAATAAGAGCAACTGAGGCAGGGGTTCATTCATTGAAATGAGCTCCTGATCCAGGAAGCCACAAGCAAGGACACAACCTCAGTTAGAGAGGCTAAGAATTTCATCTTGTGTCAAGAAGAGAACTACTGAACAAGCTAATCCAGAGATCAGCCTCAGGTCCTGGGCAGGAGCTGTGCATGGCACATTATTTTTTCAGATACCCAATGATATAAATGCAGACCACATAATTGTATCCAACTGGCTTGATGTCAGCAACATAGGTAGCAGCCCATGCTAGACAATTTCCAATTCAGACTCTCATTTGCTCCTTCTTAGGCTGGGGTGACCTCTTCCTTCAAGATATTCTTTAAGGGTTTGTGATGACAATCTTTCAAGAGTCAATTATTTCTGTCACTTTATATATTTCTAGATAGACTTAGGTTAATAGGAAAAATCTGAGAAATCACAGTGTTGGTAAATAAATCTGAGAAATGGGGTTTTCCATATCTGACTCTAAACAAGCAAGTACACATAAATTTTTCCTGGAGTATTCTAGAATTTGTTTCAACAGAAGGCATTTCTATGAAAAAAATAAAGATTTTTATAAATGTATGAGCCACTTTACTGCGAGACAACAATTCTTGTTCTATGCACATCATCATATGCTAGAACACATCTCAGACTCTTTTTAAGGTGATTTTTTAAAAAAAGATTTATTTATTTACTTATGCATACAAGAACTGGAGTGTAGGCCAGAGGTGTGGGGGTGGGAGTGAGAGGATCCACCAGAGTGGGGACAGGACAGGCAGATGTGCTGAACTACTCATTTGAAGGGAACAGCAGGTGAGACAGGAGAGGTTTGCTGTGCCATGTTGGGGGATTGAACTCAAGTCACAGAGGCTGGAGATAGCTTGATAGCACTGTCTTTAACCCCTGTGCCATCACACCAGAGAGGGCCCTCATCTCAGACTCTTGTCAGAGCTTCTTCTCTCTACTGCTGAGGACAGTCTTGTTAACCAAAATTTTTCCTCCACACTTTTGTCAATTGGTTATTACTACATCTCCCTCCTGAAATATTTCATTTTTCTCAGCTTATTTTATTACATTTACATACATGTGTGCGAAAAATACATCTAATAATGAACCACTAAGATGATTTTTCTCATTTTCAAACTGTTCTGGTACAAAGTTCTCAAAAATTCCATTACCAGCAAATAAACTACAGAGTAAAGTAAGTTAGGACCCTGGCCCAGAAGCAGTTAATCGATTTCACTGTGTGGTCAGAGGATAAGGAGCAGATAACATGGTACAATATTTTTTAACTAAATATTTATGCTATTTAGAGTTCGCCTTCCCAGAGGAGAGTCAAGAACCAGCCTTCCACATTGCATGGGGAAATAATCATACTTTGGCATCTAAGTATTTATAGTTCAGGCCTTTAGAGAAACATGCTGTCCACTAAACTGAGCTGAAATAGAAAAGAATCCCTACTTCTGTGTAGGTTAAAAAAAGAGCCCAAGTCACACAGTCAGTCTCAAAGGACTGAGGGGCCTCTCCCCAGACACTCATTCTGCTTATCTGGTATCTTAATCCCAGTCTGCACCTTTTGATCAGGCAAACCCCAGACCACGGACAACTTATCAAAAGGGCAAGAATTTGCACTGTGCCCCATGCACCCCATCTTACCGGCCACTTGTAGGCTGGATTATGGGACTAACACTTCAACACTCACAAGTGGAAGCCTGGGAGTGGCTCATGGTGTCCATCACAGGGGAGGTGCCACCGGTCAAGTGGGAGGTCAAGCAGAACTCACCAGAAGGCTTCCCATAGCCCCCATGCCTCTTCCCAGCTCTCAGTGTTAACAGAAACATCCTTCCTACTGCACAGCAACAGGGGTCATTTTCCTTTAGAATACGGGCCTGAAACAGTTTCTAAGTCTTCCTTCCCTTCTTACATCCTTTTCTTCTCAGGGTGGTCTTGTCCTGCTGGCTTGCAGACTTCCCATTTCACCCCAGGAGGTGGCTCCTATCTGAGAAGTAAGTCTTAAAAATCTTCTAATCTGTCGCTTTGGGGCAGCAGCTTGGGAGCAATGCAGGACAAAGGAAAGACATTTCAAAGTCCAAGTAGAGAGACGCCTGACAGGGCTGAGACCTAAAACAGTGCATCCTGATCTTATGGGAAATCCCGTATTTATTTAGAACCACGTTGAGAGAAGGTAGGCTAGCCCATGGTGGAGGAATGTATAGGAGTTGGGGGGAGGAGGTTGTCATCAGGGATGGACACTAGGGTGGCATGACCAGGAGCTGCTGCCTGGGGGCTCCATTGTTCCTCCTCTCCTAAAGCATACTATCTCTTTTCTAGTATCTGCCTATTTCGTGCAAATACTGGTTTCCCCAGTATGTTCCTTATACCAGGACTTTTGCCACTGGTGAGAGGCCCCCTGCCTGACCCTACACCTAGCTGACTAGCAGGAACTCTGGGCACGAGACAATAGCCTCATGAATAAAGAGGGCTGGGGATCCTACAATCCTGGAGTCTGCCAGACTTTCTGTTATCAACCTCCAGGCATGCTGCCTCCCAGGGCTTTTTAGGGACAGCGATAGCCTGCCAAGTCTTCAACCCAATTCCAAATTAAGTTGGACAATCACTAAGATTAATTAGTACTCTGCTCCCAATCTGATTTTCACATCACATATACCACAAATCCAAAGTCACCTTCAGCCTTAAAAATTATAAGTTAGGGCCTCCCTGGTGGCACAGTGGGTTAAGCAATGCACTATGAAGCAAACTGCAGTCACTGCAGCACGAGTTTGATCCCTGCTGCTGGCCAGGGAGGGGACCCACATGGCGCTGTAGACTTCTCCTGCTGTGCCCGCTGCTCCCCTCAGCAATGTACTTCTGTTGATCTGCCTGTTCTGCTCCCTGCTCTCTGTGGTGAATTCTCTCACCACACCCCCCCCACCACACACACCTCTGGCCTGTATCCCAGTGCTTGTATGTATAAATAAGTAAATCTTTGGAAAAAAAAATTATAAGTTAGGAGTTACATAAACTCTTGGTGACCTTCTCCCTGCCCTTACACCTCAACCTCCCATACCATCCCTGCTAACTCCCTACTAAGGGGTCCCTTGCTGCACCCTCAACTTGTCCTGTCATCCTTACGTAGTTTCATCTCCAAAACTTTCTACCTTCCAGAGTCTCAAAATTTTCTTTCCTTTAATAGCATTTTTTCCCATCCCATTTAATTGTTCTGACACCAAGTTTTGAATATTAACATGAAGATGTTGATACATGAATATTAACAGTGATTTAAACAAAAGAAATGTTCTTCATGCCAGATTTTTCAAATGCCCAAGGAGAAGACAGGTGCAAGGAAAATTTATTTAGGCATAGAGGGTCCTTCCCATGCCTCATTTCATGTAACACAGTCAACCTTTCTCAATAAAGTTGATCCTGATTCATTTCACATCGATTTTTCTCAAGTTCATATATTGTTCATTCTCTATTCGGTTAGAACTCCCCTTTTCATATCTAGACATCTATTCTGTATGCTGCAGCTGTTCTCTTGGGATAAGGCCTGATGCAGCTGAGAGAGGCCTGGCTTCGCAACCAGATAGACTTGGGTTCTAGTCAAACACAGCCCCTGCAGAGCTAGAGACTGGCAAATTAACTTCTTTGAACCCTCAGTTTCCTCATCTGTGAAGCAGGAATTTATCACCTGCTTCCATGTTGCTGAGCAAATTAAGACAACATACAGAGGTATTTAGAGGATGTCTTTAAAGTTAATTACCAATAGTTCTTTGAATCATGGTTTTTGAAGAGAAATATAGTTTGATAACAGCAGTAAATATTAGCTAACTTGCTCGTGATGTGACCTCATGTTTTTCATGAAGAATCTCTTCTTTCAGCACTTCAGAACTAGCAAATAGCACAACTGGAGTTGGCTGCTCCAAGGCCTCACACAATCCCAGCCACTTCCAGGTCACCCCAAAGGCCGAAGGGACTGATATCTCACCCGCTTGCTTCCATCAGAGTAGTTTCTCTCAGGTTGTGGAGCTCTATGGGCCCACAGGAATCCTCCACGTCACTGCAGGCTACTCAGTAGGGCTATTAAAGTCTTACACACTCACCTCAGCATCTGTTTCCCTATTTTTTACTGCCCACCTTGTTCTTCTCAAACCTATAAGCAATGGGAACCTCAAGTCTTATCAAGAGACTACCCCACAGTGGAATTCCCAATGCTTGTTTTCTGTAGAGCTCACCTGTCATTGATTTGGTCTCATGTATATTTGATTCCCTAGCATCTGAGATACAGCCTACATGCCCAGCAGTTGTCCAGCAAATTCTCCTTGTGCTTATGTTGGCCATGGCTTCTGCTTCTTGCCATAAAAATATTAATTGATAAAGATGCTTTCCTCAGTTGCCTTTTTTTAAAAAAAAAGATTTATTTATGTATACAAGAGCTGGGGCACAGGCCAGAGTCCAGGGTGGTAAGAGGATTCACCAGAGACAGAGTGGGGAGCAGAACAGGGAGACTGACTGAAACACGCTGCTGAGGGGAGCAACGGGCGAAGCAGGAGAGGTCTGCCACGCCAAGTGGGTCCCCTCCAGAACAGCCAGACTGACTGAAACTCACTGCTGAAGGGAGCAGCAGGCGAGGCAGGAGAGGTCTACCTGCACCATGTGGGCGCCCTCCCTGGCTGGTGGCAGGGGTGGAACTCGTGCTGCACAGCTGCGGTTTGCCTCAGAGTGCATAGCTTAACCCGCTGCGCCACCAGGGAGGCTCTCCTCAGTTGCTTTTAATTCATTTTTGCTTATTGTTTGATTCTAATTCATTTCACTGCTTATTTGATCTTGATTATTAATATTTCATTTTACTTTAGAGTTGGCAAGATAATTTTCACCTATATTTGTTATTCTAATCGCTTTCAGAAACTCTTGAGGTAGGCTTTGTTTATATTATCCCTTTAACAGATGAAATGAGAAAATTAGGTCTAAGAAAAGATATCATTTACACAAGAACTAAAATCCAGATCTTTTGAGTGCAAAAAAGGGAGCTGTTGCCATCATTAAACACTGCTCTCTTTAAAATAAAGACATTTATGAAAGCATGACAATTTGGAATCAGATCTGGATCCATTTGGACTCATTGTATGTACTTTTTTTTCCTCTCAAATATAAAAGTTTTATAATAATATGAACAAAAAAATAAGTACCGAATTCTAGTAAATCCATCATAGGCTAGATCTTACTCAATTAAATTAAAGTATTTAAGCATGTAAGATGTATTTCAGATGCTCAGCTATAGGTGAGATCCAGTCTCTTAGCTCACATAGTTCAAATTAGGTCATCCAAATAAATCGAAGCAGATATCTAAAATTATATCTATATATAATAGAGATGTTTTAGGAACATTCAATTTCAAATGTCTATTTACTTATATTCCCTAGCCACCAAACATCTTGGGGACAGGGATACTGTCCTTTTTGTATTCCCAGGACTGCTTACAGATTCTGAGGCAGAGGACATCCTCATTAAGAATTTATAGAATAGGGCCTCCCTGGTGGTGCAGTGGGTTAAGCAATGCACTATGAAGCAAGCCGCAGCTACTGCAGCATGAGTTCGATCCCTGCCACAGGCCAGGGAGGGTGCCCACGTGGCACAGGTAGACCACTCCTGCCTCACTCGCTGCTCCCTTTAGCAGTGTGTTTCAGTCAGTCTGCCTGTTCTGCTCCCGGCTCTGTCTCTGGTGAATCCTCTCACCCCCCACAACATCTCTGACCTGTGCCTCAGCTCTTGTATGCATAAATAAATAAATCTTAAAAAGAAAAGAATTTATAGACTAAATAAGTTAATGAAAAAGATATATTTAATGACAAGTTTACAGAATTTTATTTTCATTGCTGCATTAAGAAAGGCAACATTTTGACGAATAATAGGATGAGTTTTTAAAGACTTTGTGAAAAGTACTAATCCTCAGGCTGGAGTTTGGCTGTGGATGCATGCATTCTTTTTCACGCTCATGACTAGGAAAGTCTCAGGTCATAATCAGAGGGACATTCCTTGTCTTATAGAAAGTACTTTGTGTTGTTCTGTCACAACAAATATTTCCATTATGACACACATTCTCAAAAAAGCAGATAATTCAATTCCTTTAGACTAGCTTCCTATAACCCCATAACTGTTGCTTTTAAATCTAGTACAGCTCCAAACACTTCCAGTCTTAATTTTCTCAAACTGTTCATTTCTAACACGTAATTGCCAAGCTGGGATATATTATCTATTCAGTACTCATGTGATGAACATTCATTTAGTCAATAATCTACAAACCATAGAATTTACTAGATTCACTCTGTAATTCTTAAACCTACATCCCTCAACTAAAATGTGAAATGTATCCTTCATTTCTTTTAAACTTTTTCCTTCCTTTGGTACTAACACACTGATCATCAGACATTCAGCCAATTGCCTGAGATCTGACAAACTGACAGAAGTAGTTATAAGCACTACTTGTTTTCTTGGCTCTGGTCTTTCTTATCACAGACCTCAAATGATCTACCCATTCCTTGGCAGTCAAAAGGACAAAACCTAGGGAAGCTACAGAAGCAATTGAGAGTCACTTGAAATGCTATTACACCTGATGCTAGTTCACCAGATAGAAAAAGGGATTCTTGACATACCTGGGTCTGGAAATCTTGGGAGTCCCATCTATGGGATCCAAAAGCATGCCACACAAAATTAAGCTGTCATTTTGGACACACTTTGAAGGAAAATGTTTCCTTTACATGGTAGTCTACTTAAATGTTTGTCTTTAATTCCTATTTGATCCTAGGCTATGTTGAAATATGTGTCCTAAATTGCAAAGAAAGCTGCTAAAATACCAGGATGACCATGGGTCGGGGAGTAATCTTCAGAAGCAGGTCCAAAGGTACATATACAAACAATGGCCTGTGGCTGCCTTGCAAAACTCTAATGTATCAACATCAACCCAAAACATATGGCAACTCCAGGTATGAACAGAGCCTTGCAGTCCTTGGAGGGATTCCAGTCTTCCACTGGTAGCACTGGGGAGCTCTGCCACAGGAGGGACTCATGGGAAAGACACAGCGGACTGTGTCAGAAACATTGGTGGTCTGTCTGCTTTCTCATTGCCTTATGTATTAATCGTGGAAATGGTCCCACAGCTGGCATGAGTTGGTATTTCACGTTGTCTGAAGAAACTTGAAAATTACTTGATTCTCATTATTCAGATGTAAACCTTCTCATGTGGGAGACTGTTTGGGGCCAAGAAAGACCCATTACTTAAGTAATTATTTAGAAAAATGTAATTCCTAAAGTGAATAAAACTTGTAGCCACAAGATTGCAAGTGCTAGATGATCCATAAAGATGGGATACTGCTATTAATCGGATCTTCTACTTTCACAGTTATGTATATCCTGTACATAACCGGCAATTTCAAAAAATTAGAAGACAGTATCTCACCTAATGTTAAAACCATACTGAGCTAACCACTCTATTCATAAGGCGCCTTGAAATGAAATGTGCCTCGGGTCACCATTAAACATGTTGTTTTTAAGAGCTGTACGAGAATATACTCACACTCCCCACAGACTTACCCTGGGATGTACACTTTTAAACAAATTCTTCATATTAAATTAGTTACTTGTGATTTATTTATTTCTCATAAAATAAATCTGTGTGTGAAAGAAAGAAATCCTATTGATTTGTCTTTTTTCCCCCGTACATATATTATATGGTTGGTATTAAATGCAAAACTATATTCTATTATTTTGTATATGCCGTTAATGAGTAATCCAACTTCATTTTTTATGTGTAGCCTTCCAATTTTTCCAGCATCATTTATTCACGATTTTCAATTTATGGTCATGGATGTATTATCATGGATTAGGTACTGGTACATGTGTGGGTTTATTTCTGGACTTTGATTCTATTCCATCTGTCCATGTATCTATTTCTGTGCCATTGCCATATTGCTTTTTAAATTGCTGTTTTATAGTTTGAAGTCAAGTAACGTAGAATTCTTTTTTCATTCAGCTGGCTAGCATGAGCATTATTACATGTCATTGAATTCCTCATGAAAAACTATAATTATTATATTTTATACTCTCAAATATATCAGCTGTAATATACCACTTTCACTTTTATACATTTAAATTATTTCTATCACATAATAGCTACTATGTGAGTATTGTGATACTGTTAATGTTACTCTTTGATTACTTCTTTGAAATAATCCCTTTGAAATAATCAAAGTATCTGGTTCTTAAATGTAAGTACAATTACTGTAGTAATCATTCAATAGCACATATATACTGTAACTACAAACTATTGCAATGTTTTATGTCAATTATATCTTAATAAAACCGGGGAAAAGTTTGTTATCTATATATACACAGAGATATAAAATATCTCCACAGGTTTGTTATTTTCCCTCTTTCTCATATAGATATGTATATATGATATATACAAAATAAATGTATAATATATAATTTTTCTACAAGTTTGAGTGTTTCTTTATGACTATGAACAACCCTGAAAATTCATTTTCATTGTTTTTTTAAGTCTTAGTCATTTCCTTAGGCTTGTCATATCTAATCACTTATGTGATTGTCTGCTAATTTCTTCTGAATGCAAACATTAAAATAATATACTATAAATCTGCAACGTGCTCTGAGACTACATCATCTTTCTTCAGTTATGTGGAGTTGTTGTAATTTGATGTGACTGGGGAAGGAGGTTGTCAAATAAGTGGAAAACAAACACTCCTCTACTGTCTAAGTTTAAAACATGACAAGCAGAGATATGACACTGTCAAAGGAATATATTTGAGTTTTCCTAATGCTTAGAAAATTTTTCAGAAATTCCACATTTCTTTTAAATTATTATATTCAAATGTCTTAAGACAAAAAAAGAGAATATGAATAGGCCAAGAAAAAGAAGCAAAGTATATATGTTTCTTCTTTATATTTGAATAGTTATTTCAGAGAGGAAAAACTAAAACTAAAGATGTGCTTTGTATCTGATTTGCTTCCTTCTCAGTCTCCAGGTTCCCCAAACAGGGCAGAGCTGGCTCAAAAAACATGGAGAGAAATTTCTGGAGATGAATGGTAGTGAGGATGTAAATTTACAATGTAAATTTACTTAATGCTGTATACTTAATATGGACATATGTAGAACACTGTACCTGTAAAAAAACTGAATTCACATTTTTCTCAGTTACACATGGAACATTCTCCAGGACTGACCATGTAATGAGTCACAAGTATCAACAAATTCATGAAGATTGAAATCATAACAGGGATCTTCTCCAAAATTAAAGGTATCAAGCTAGAATCAACCACAAAAAAAAAAAAAAAAAAGATATCAGGACAAACTTCTCATGCTTGAAGACTGAACAACAAACTATTGAGTGACTATTAGATTAATGAGGAAACCAAAGAAAAAATTAAAAAATACATCAAGACAAATGGCATTAAGACATAACCTTTCAGTACAGCAAAATCAGTACTAAGAGAGAAATATGTAGCAATACAAGTCCAAATCAAGAAACAAGAAGGAGTTCAAATAAATAACTTCACCTCTTGCCTCGAAGAACTAGAAAAAGAACAAACAAAACCACAAGTCTATACATGAAGTAATAAAAGTTAGAGCATATATAAAAGAAATGGAAGTAAAAAACACAGTCCAAAAGATCAATGAGACCAAAAGGTGGTTATTTGAAAATATAAACAAAATAGACAAATCTCTAGCTACTCTCACAATGCAAAGATGGGAAAAACTCAAATAAATGAAGTCAGAGAAAAAGAAGTTACAAAAGACATTGCAGAATTTAGAAGATAAGAAGAGATTATTATCAATATTTATATGTGGTTAAGTTTAATAACTTAGAAAAGATGGAAAAATTCTTAGAGTCTTAGAATCATACAAGGCTGCATAGAGAAGTTGAAAACTTGAATAAATTGATTACAAGCAAAGCAATTGAAAAAGTAATCCAATCTCTCCCTAAAAACAGATTCCAGAAACAAAATGTCAAAGAATTAATAACATCCTCCTCAAACTCTTTAAAAAAATTGAGAAAGAGGGAATATTTCCAATCACATTTTACGAGGCCAACAATATTTAGTACCAAAACCAAACAAAGACAACATAAAAAAGGAAAACTACAAACCAATTTTCCAGACCAACTTCTGATGCAGAAGTCCTCAATGAAATCTTAGCAAAGTGAATCCAACAATTCATTAAAGGATTATACATCATGACCAAGGGGGTTTACACCAGGGACACAAGGATGGTTCAACAAATGGAACTCAATCAATTAACTCACTACATCAACAAAAGGAAAGACAAAAATCATATGATCATATCAATAGATGCCGAGGAAGAATTTGGTAAGATTCAATATCAATTTACATTGAAAACAGGAAGAATAGAACATATTTCAACATAGTAAAAGTCGTATGTGACAAACCCACAACTAACATCATTCTCAATGTTGAAAACTAAAAGCTTTTCTACTAATATCTGGTACAGGATGACAAGGATATCCACTTTTAGCATTATTATTCAACATATTGGAATTCCTAGCTATAGCAATTAAGCAAGGGAAGGTTATCAAAGACTCCAAATAGGAAGAAAAGAAGTAAAGCTGTCATTATTTGCAAAATAATAATATACTAGAGAACCCTAAAGACGCCACTGAAAATCTATTTGAAACAATAAGTTACAAACTTTTTGTTGAGTTTCTAAAATGTCAGGTTACAAACTCAACACAAAATCAGTAGCAATACTACATGAAAACAATGAGCTAGAAGAAAAATTATGGGGAAAGGGTGAAGAAATTTCATTTATAATTACACCAAAAAATTAAATACCTGTGAGTAAATTTAACAAAGGAATGAAGGACCTATATACAAAGAAAACTACAAGATATTGCTAGAAGAAATAGAAGGCAAAAAAAAAAAAAAAGGGAAAGGTATTCCCAGTTCATGGTTTAGAAACATTAATGTTGTCAAAATGTCCATCTCACCCAAAGCAAAATACCAATTCAATACAATACCAATCAAAATTTAAATGACATTCCTCAAATAGAACACTACTGAATTTATATGGAACCACAAAAGACCACAAATAGCCAAAGAAATATTGGTCAAAATATAGGAAGAAAACAGATATCACACTACTTCCAGATTTTAACTATATTATAGAGCTATAATCATCAATATAGTATGGTACAAGAATAAAAACGGACACACAGAGCAATGGAAAAGAATTGAGAGACCAAAAATAAATCCACAGCTATATGGTCAGTTAACTTACTATGTAGGTGCCAAGAATATACACTGGAGCAAGGAAATTTTCTTTAATATGTGGTTCTGGGAATACTGGACAGCCAGATGCAAAAGAATGAAACAATTACTATCTCACACCAAGCACACAAAAAATAAATTCAAAATAGATAAAAGACTTAGATGTAAGACCTGAAACAATAAAATATATAGAAACAAAATGGGCAAAATACTCTATGACATAGACATCAAAGACTTTTTGGATTGTCTCCAACAGCAAGGATAACAAAAGAAGATATACAATTGGAACTACATCAAACTTAAAAGCTTCTGCACAGAGAAAGAAACTAAAACACAAAAAAATGGCCTACTGAATGGGTGAAATATTTGGACATAACATATCTGACAGGGAACTAATATCAAATATCTACAAATAATTCATACAACTCAACTAAAGGAAAACAATCCAACAAGAAATGGGCAGAAGTATGCTAAATACGCACATCTTCAAAGAATACACAGGCACATGGAAAAATTTTCATCACTTAGCGTCAGGGAAAAGCAAATGAAAACCACAATGAGGTATTACCTCACACCCGTGAGAATGGCCCATCTCAAAAAGACCAGAAACAATAATTGCTGGCAAGGGTGTGATGAAAAGGGAACACTTGTACACTCTTAGTGGGAATATAGACTGGTCTAGCCCCTATGGAAATCAGTACAGAGGTTTCTGAAAATATTAAAAAGGGATCTTTATACAATCCAGCAATTCCACTCCTACTTCAGTATCTACTGAAGAGCACAAAGACACTAATTGGAAGAGAAACATGCACTCACACACTCATTGTACTGCTATTTACAATAGTCAACCTATGGAATCAATGTACAGTTGAGTGGATCAGGAAGATACAGCATATAAACTCAGTGGAATACTACTCAGTTATCTAAAATGATAAACTCTTGCCATTTATGGCAACATGAATGGAGTTGGAGGGGATTGTGCTCAATGAAATAATCTAGAAGGAAAAAGATAAGTATTGGGTGGTATCACTTATATTTGCAATACAGAGAAACCAAACAAAGGGTCAGATAAAGTCAAACTAACAATAGACCCTGGAAAGCTGACTATAGAAATGAGGCTACCAGAAATGTAATGGGAGGTATGAAAACAAAGTAAGGGAGAACAATGGATGATGGTGGTAGACAGTGTGCAATTTGGGGGGGTATAGTGAGGTAACACACTTGAAAAGGGAATGTACTTCTAAAACACAATGTTAGAAATGAATATTTCCCCAATAAAATAAATAAGATAAAATTGGAGCAGGAAATGTTTAGAAAGAGTTGAAGTTACTTCTAAGAACACTTAAAGCCACAGTAGATTTAAAATTAAAATAATTTACATCAATTCTACCTTAAGAAAGTAAACTTAAAATTTAAATTAGTGATTTCAAATCAGAGGCCATTATAATAAAGATTATTTGTATTCAAATTATTTCAGATTGCTTCCACCTGTCTGGTGTTCATCTTGCTCTCAAAAACAAATTACAGGAAATAAACTGTTCAAGTAAAAAAAAAATCACACAACTAATAGTAAGAAGTACACATGTCTCATCTAATAATGTTATAAAAATTAATTCAATTAAAAAGAATTATCTGAGAAATATTTAAATTAAATATATTTCATACCCATTATTGTATTCTTATGTTTTATTTCTTCACCTTTTTTAGAAATTTGGGTTGGTTCAAGGAAAATCCACATTTATAGATGAGGAATTCCTCTAACACATGATTTTAGTTAAGAAGTGCAGAGCATAGGAAATCAGCTAATGGATTTATATAGAGCTTTAGAAAATAGTTTAACTTTTGAAGAAGTGATAATTTTTCAAATGAATCATGAAAAATTCCTCAAAATAAAGAAAAAGATAGAAATTTCAGGTTTTTCTCTAAGCATAATAATTTGGCATATATAAAGGTGTTTCTGTAGTCTGGGTAATATAGAAATCTGGAAGTGATTCTGATTTTAAAAGGCAACATTTTCAGCAGCCTAAAGTTTCTTCTTAAGTGTCAATTAAAAGCCATCATAAATGTTTCAATTTAATTGTACCTGCTATTCTGAACATTAATAAAATGATGTTAATGGAAAGTACAAAAAATACATAGTAGAAATAATTTCATATTACTTAAATGAAATGAAAATGCATTGAATGTACATAACATATTCTAAAATTACTATAATGCTATCTACCCAGTTTCTAAGGCAAAAAACCTTATTTTGCACATACCATAAAGAGAAGCTAAACTGGAAATTTCAAATTATTTAAATAAACTGATGTGTAATTACCAAATAGGAATAGATTATGCATGAATTTATTTTTTAAAACTTTAAAAGCATCTAGTTGTATAAATTAAAAAAAATATTTCTAACAATAAATTTAGGGGCAAGCTATGCCATTGGAATGAATTCCTTTAACAGATGTAAAGGTCTTGATGACAGGTATTTTCCAGGGCTAGGATCCCACAATCACATCTCTGAAAGATTTTCTGCATGAAGTGTTTGAAGAACTGGCCGACGTGTCACTGATCTCTGAGGTCCATTCCGGGTCTCCTTTAAGGAGGAGGTGGGGCAAATAAGAGAGAAGAAAAGGTAATGCTGATAAGGGAATGTGAACCAAATGTTGTCGCATGCTAGAAATGATTAGATGCCCTTGTCATGGAGCTGTTATAGAGGTCCAGGGTGAAAGAGGGAAAACAAGAGGTCAAGTGTGAGCACATGAGTTTTTAAAAAAAGTGTGCTCTATAATGGAGAAAAAAAGAATCCTTAATCTACTCCTAAATCTTCCCTCCTTTTCCTTTTAAAATGTCCTTTGGTACTGTGATGAGAAGAATGGAGGTGGGTCTTGTTGCTATTTATTAACACATATCAGGTTTAGCTACACAATATGTTTGCAGTTAAAATAAAAGCTGTAACAAGACTATTCTGTTCCCTTCCTTTGCGGTATTCATGGAACCTGGTGTGGGGCACTGCTATTGAACTGAACTTTATTATTCGTTGCCTATTTTTAAATGTTAATGTCTTATCACCATAGTTATTTTTCTAGTGGGAGACATGTCTTATATTCATTCAATAACTATGCATTAAGGATCTGCTAGGTGCCAGGCTCTGCTGTAGATAGTGAACAAACAGAACAAAATCCTTGCTTGAAGTGAGTTTACATTGGAGTAGCAAAACCAGGCATTACACATGAATGAAATGAGTAATTCAGATACATGTTTCATTTCTCTGATTGTAAACCAGAGTCCTCATTCATTCACATTTTAACATGTCAATCAGTGTATACATTTTAAAATTGATGGCAGACCATCTTTTATTTGGTGATTGTTTTTTTTCCTTTAATGTGGACCATAAAATAATACCACAAATGCTCAAGGATAATATTTAGGTTTCACCAAATATAGTAGCATGTGAGTAAGTTATACATACTTTCAGAGAAGAATAATAGATAATGAAATATTGTAATTTTTAGTTGTGTGGTCAGGGACTGAGAAAGTACCACCAGAGTTCAGTCTTAAAAGATGAGGAACAATTCATGCAGACCATTCCAGGCAAAGGAGACTACAAGTGCAAACCCCCTGAGACAGGAGAAGACACCATGCTCTGGGAAATATAAGACAAAGGTAGCTAGAACTAACTTGGGGACAGGATGACAGTAGTAAAGGGAGAAATCAGAGTGGCTCCCCAGGGTAGGGCCTTGAGACCATTGTAAAGGCTAACTTTTACAGGGAGTGAGATGAAGAGCCATCGGAGGGTTCAAGGTAGACATGATGTGATTGCGTGTAAAAGGTGAAAAAAAGCATCTCTACCTGCTGTGTTGAGAACGAATGAACCGAAGGGCAACAAAGTGAAATCCAAAAGATCAACTAGTAATCAAGTACACTATCCAACTAAAAGATGATGGTTGCTAACAATAGGCTGTTGGCAGTAGAGGTGATTAAAGTGGGTAGTCTGAATAATTGTAGGAGACAAGATCAATAGATTTGATAATTTTGGATGAGGGGTTTGAAAGAGAGATGAGTCATGGATGACTCCAAAGTTTTTGATTTGGAAAACTGGACTAAGGTGTTATCATTGACTTTTCTGATTATAACCTAAAGAGTCCTCATTCATTCAACAATTTTTTATCTGAATAGGGACTTTTGTTCTCAAAACCAAAAATTTCAAATACAGTAGTCCCCCTTTATCTGCAGGGGATATGTTTCAAGAACCCCAGTGACCAGTGGATACCTGGAATATGGATAGTACTAAACTTTAAATATACTGCTTTTTCCCATACACATCCTTCCTTCATAAAGTTAATTTATAAATTAGGCTCATTAAAGTTAATAACTAATTATAAAATGAACAATTATAACAATATACTGTAACAAAAAATTACATGAATGTGCTCTTTCTCTCTCAATATCTTCTATTGTACATAATATTTCTAGGTCACACTTGATTGTAGTTAACTGAAGCCCCAAAAAGTAAAACCACAGATAAAGGGGGAAAATGACAATAATGACTGTAAGATTTCTGCCAAGCAGTTTTGTACATTGACTCACTAAGTCCCAATAACCACCACACAGTATTGTTAATATTCTCTTCATTTTACAATGAAGGAAATTGATCCTGGGGTTGGTTTAGTAACTTAACAAGGGCAACTTAACAAGTCTATGACTCTCCTTGAGGATTCTCTCCTTGGAACTTGTTATAATTCTTTAGCCTTTCAAATCAGGTGCCCCCATTCTTTGAATTTTCTTACCATTTCAGCTCTGTTCTACTTCCTTTCCTAGAGGAATGGAGGGATTTTATTTTCCCCCAGAATGAATATTTTAGCAGGTACCATAAAAATCTTCCAAAAGGCATCCTTCAGTTAATGTGTTTCAATATTCCAAACAGGACTTCTAATTCACCAACAGAGCTCTCTGCCCTCCTAGGGCAGATGAATTTTTCTCACACTCAACTCTCTTCCCATATCTTTTCACTTTTTTCATCAAAACTCTTCATCGTATGAGTCAGACCTTAAAATCTACAGATTGTCTAACTGCCTGTGTCCATATCTCATCAAGTCCTCACACCAATATGACACCAAGTCTCTTCAGGCGTGGTTACACAAAAGATCTGCATGCTGTGGTGCTTCCTTAGATAAGGAGCCCTTCCCCAAATAGATGTATAGAATACAGAATAGCACTAAGGATTAGGGTGTAGATGTTGGCTAGAATTTGGTTTAGATTTGCATTTCTGGCACATTCTGGCTGCATGGACTAGAGCAAGAAATCCAACTTTTTGAATCTCCACTTATTTATCTCCAGAAAAAAACAAAACCCATAAACTTGTGAGAATTGAATGTGACATTGTATATAGAGTCTTACTGTAAAGTTTTATGCTAGTAAATACATCCTTACTATACACTATTAACATTTCCTTGTTCCTATCCCAAGTAACACAATATTAGGGCTATACACCATGCTCTATGGTCAAAAATTTCTACTTGAATCAATGAATTAATGCAAAATTCTGATTGCCTTACAGATGGAGTTGGTGGAGCTTAAACAAATAAAAAATATAAAATATTTCAAAGAGGACAGATTTACAAAGAATGGAAAGAACTTAAATAATAGATTTATTTTCATTCGCTAGATAGGTGTTATAGTATAGTGTCAAGGACAAAAGATAAAATCATGAATTCAATGACAAATCAATATAATTTACCCATTCTGAACAATAGAGAGAAAAATGGAGTAGGGAACAAAGTGAACAGAATCTCAAGGACCTGTAGGACAGAGAGGTAGAGACAGAGACAGACAAACACACACACACACAGAGAGAGAGACAGACAGACAGACAGACAGACAGACAGACAGACAGACAGAGAGACAGAGAGATAGAGAGAGAGATCCAGTGAGCTAAGTGTTATATCATCTGAGAAAGAAAGAAGAGTAGGGCTGAAAAAATATTCAAAGAAATAACAACTGAACACTTAGCAGATTTCAAGAATAGAAAGGTATAAACTCATTTTAAGCAGCTGGATCCCAAATAGAAGGAACCAAATAAATCCACATCAAACATGCCATAATTAAAATTTCAGAAAACTAAAGACAAAGACAACATCTTAAAAGCATCTAAAGAAAATGAGATATCACTTGGATCCACTCTTGAGACCATAGAGGACAGAAGAATGTGGAAATGAAGGAATTGTCAATGGCAGATTCTGTACCCAGTGAAAATGTCCTTTAGTAACAAGGGGGAAATAAGGACATTTGCAGATGAAGAAAAGTTACTGCTAGCAACATTACCTTCAAAGACCAGCTAAAGGAAGTCCTCCAAACAGAAAGGAAATTATAACAGACTTGGAATTTCAGCAAAGAAAAAAAAGAACATGAAAATGGTTAAAAATAGGTGAAAGTCAAAATGGGTACATACAATAACCTAGGCTTCTCATAATTCTCTATATCATATTTGATGTTTGAAACCATAAACTTGGTTTCAAAGTGGGAGTATCTTGTTTCCTAAACACAGAAGTCATTAGATCAAGGTGGAAGGCTGCTGTGCACAGATCACTATTCCACATAGGTGAATGACAAAAAGACAATTATACTTAAAAAATAGGGAGGTAAAGAGACCTACATGAAAGTATGCTTTTTATACTTCAAGTAGTAAAACATAATTTATATCAATAAAAAGAGCAACCACTAACAAAAAATGTAAAACCATGTACTCCAAAACTACAAATAAATCAAGAGAGAATAAATGAATGAGTGGAAAATAGTTCTCAAAATGTCAAATTTTTAAAATATTTTGTCTTCAACAAAAAAATATCTTCACATATTATTTAAAACCATCACAATTATATTAAGAATGTATCTACCATAAGATCCAACAATTCTACTCCAAGTTATTTACCATAAAATATAGAAATACTAATATGAAACGATATATACATTGTTCTCTTCATTGTATCACTAGTTACATGTTTTGACAGATACTTAGGTGTCTGTGGACAGAGAAGTAGATTAAGAAGATGTTGCATATGTACACAATAGAATACTAATCAGACATAAATATACATTATATATATCTTTTATATATATTTTAGATACATATATCTTTTTAGATACACACATATCTTCTATATATGTGCATGCATGTGTGTGTGTGTATATACGTCTATATAATGAAAAGATGAAATCTTGCCTTTCGTGACAACATGGACGAACTGGAAGGGTTTGTGTTAAGCAAAATAAAGTTAGAAGGAGAAAGACAAATCCCAGATGGTTTCATTCACATCTGGAGGAGAGAAATAAAGGGATCAGACAAAACCAAAGCAAAAACAAGCCAGAAATCTGTAAAGTTGAGGGCACTACAGTGGAGGTGAGGTGGAGAGTAAAGCTGGAGAGGGGCAGTGGACATGGAGCCTTGGTGCTGAGTATGGTGTGGTGACATGCATCTGAGGAGGTGTGACTCATACACAATATTGTAAACCAATGTTACAACAGAACAGAAATTACAAGTTACAATTACAAGTGATAATGACCGCAAAATTTTTTGTATATCTCTGAAGTGATTAAAATTTTTAATCATGAAAAAATACAAACTCAGTGTAGATGAAAAGGAAATCAGTCTGAGACAAAAGCAGAAAGTGGTCATTTCATTAAGATCATGAGAGCCATCATTTCATTTATGTTAGTTTTGTTTTTTTAATTTACTGCCTCTAACGTGATCCAAAGCAGCTGTTTTCCCAGAGTCTTATCTTTTCAACATGGAGAATAAAATGGGGTTAAAAATGCAACCAGATACAGCCCCATCTCTGTGAAACTTCAGGTCAAAAGAGGAGATGTGTAGTGCCAGAAGCTCATAAATTTGGTTTCAAAGTGGGATTATCTTGTTCCCTAAAGACAGAAGTCATTAGATCAAGGTGGAAGACTGCTGTACACAGATCTCCACAGTAAGCAAACACCAGACCTTTCATTGTCCTTGACTTCAATGAACTCTTCAAAGAGGGAGCCATGTGAGCCAGGCTGAGGTCAGCTCTGCTGCTGCTTACCCAGTGACCTCTAGTCCAAGTGGACAGAGAAAGAGATCCTGCCTCTGTGGAAGATCAAAGCCCCAGCTTTACTCTCTGTTTTACTGATTCTCCTTCTGGGGACACTAAAGGCGGTTAACAGAGAGGTAGCACAATGTAAACCATCACTAGATCTACAAGAAACTTACACAGCTATCATTAGCAGGTGGATTAAATTGTCAGATATCTCTGATTTTAGAAACAACAGTAGCTGAGGAGAATGCAGATTTGCTACAGGTAATGAGATGAGCAGAAGCCTGAGGTGAGAGACATAACTGCTCTCTTAAGGTCTCTCCTTCAACCTAAGCTGCTGACTTTCTCATCGCAGCTGTCAAAGCAGAGCTCAGAGAAGGAGAAAGCACACCTCCCCTCCATATTTGCTTTTTCCTGCACTGACCTCATGCAATAATGACTACCAAGCCTCCAGGTATGGATGTTGGTCACTCAGGTTGTTTGTTCCACTACAGTTTAACCAAGCATCCTAGTTAGCCTGGGAATTTCCTTCCTCTGTTTTAGCACTGAAAGCCCCACTGCCAAAAAATCTCTCATGCAGGACAGTTGGTCTCGGTAGCTGATTGCAGATTGCAGAGCTGACTGTGCCTTCGTGGAAAGGTGACCCCCAAAGATGTGCTCACAGTCTCTCCCTCAGAACCTGCAAATGTGAGTGATTTGGAAAAAAAGGTGTTTACAGGTGCTGAAGCTCTTGAGATGATCCTCAACATCTCAAGGTATTTTTAATTTTCATGAGTGAAAGAGGAGTTAAAAGAAGGGAGGACATAGACATATAGGAGAAGGCAACATAAATACAGAGGTAGAGATTGGAGTGTTCTTAACACTTACCAGAACTGGAAAAGGAAAGGAACAGGATCGACTCACAAGCTTTTGGAGGGAGTACAATCCTGCCAACACCTTGGTTTTCAGATTTCTAGTCTCCAGAATTGAGAGAGAATAAATTGCCGTTGTCTTAAGCCACCCAGTTTGTAGTAATGTGCCAAGGAAACAAATACAGAGAGCCTGGTGCTTTTCAGCCAAGGAAATTAATACAGAGAGCTCAAGGCTACCAGTTATGTTTCCACAAAGACATTAGATGCTAGAAGTATGGGGCCAGTGAGGCCAAGAAAGACCTTTAAGATGAATCCTCAGGAATCACCAGTGAGTTCTAGAGATTAACATTTTTTATAAATGGTGATCACATACAAATTTGCCTTAAGGAAAAAAATACTACCTTCAGTTGCCCTTAATCCTCCCTCATATATATATCATATGTATGTGTGTGTGTGTGTGTGTGTGTGTGTATATATATATATATATATGCACCCAAGGATAACATAGCCACAGGGCTTCTACTTTGTGTTCCATATGTAGACAGACTGATTTCTCAATTTTTAATTTTCACTCATCAATTAAGCTTCCCAAGTAACTTCTCAAAATTGTAAATTCTTTCATGTGTCTGTTACTACAAGAGAACTGTGTGTTTTCTTTTCTTGACCATAATAAAAGATAGGTGGGTGGGTGCCTCCAAAAAAACATTTTTTGGAAGTGCATCCATTACCTGGGAGGTAAATGAAGGATTCTAAATAGATGTCTCCACCCAGAAACACTTAATATATAACATATAACCTCCACACTATTGATATATGGGACTGGATAACTCATTGACTCACAGGTCTGTTTTAAGATGTTTAGCAGCATCCCTGTTCTCTACCCACTTAATGCCAGTAATGACCTTAGTTTTAACATCCAAAAGTGTCTCTAGGTATTATCCAATGTCCCTTGAGGATCAAAGGATCAAAGTTGCCCCAGGTTGAGAACCATTACTCTAATCCTTTCTCATAGCATGTAGGAGGAAGAAAAAACATAGTCTACCATGTTTTTGCTACCTTGAAAGATGCCAAAAGTTTGCTCTGAAGTGGGTGGCCTAGTGTAAGACCTGGATAGGGTACACTAGGACAAAATCTCCAATTTTCCATTCAGCTATCTCCACTTGGAACCTCACCTACCCTGCTTTCCATAGGACCCCACTGTACCCCTAGAATGTAGTAGTCAACTAGGCTGCCCAGCTCCATGGGCTGAGCTTTCTCTGATTACACAGACTATTTTTTTTTTTTGCCTCCACAGTGATATCATATTTCCCCCAAGAGAAACAGCATGTTATACATAACTTGTATTCCCAGCTCATTTGGCCCCTTTTCCGTTCTGGGTTCCCCATTGCAGATTAGTGCAATTGTCTTATATAGAGGAAACAATATTAGTGCCAACTTAGATGATCAGAATTCTCAATAAACCATTGTGAAATCCACTTTCCTTACTAAACTGCATTTATTCGAAGTAACAAGTAACAGAACACTGACTTTTCACAGACAAAAGTGCAATATAACTCTAGTCCTAAATTTCAGCATATCTTTCCTGATCCATCAACCAGAGCATTGAGCAACTAGAACACGTGACTGCTTTTCTTTTTGTCATTTTCCTTTCCATGTGTCTTATTCTGATGACTATTGAGGTAATCTGTAAAATAGCAAGATATTAATAAATAAAAAGGCGCTAGAGAATAAGGAGGACAAGAAATCAAATGCCTGCATTAACTTGCAAGGTAACGAATCGATCCCTGAATAACCAAGATCTAAAACTATAATAAACACAAGTAATAGTGACTGAAGAAAGAAAAATTGAGCCAGTCACAACGGAGCCTCCCACCTACCCTCCTCTGTAGGAAATCTTCTCGGTACTACAAAATGACTTCTGGTTTGACTCTTACCATGCCTCATGGAGTCTGAGAAACAAAATTTACAATAGGAAAGCAAACAGAAGACTAAGAAATGAATAATCCTTTTTTTCAGGTAACTGGCAGTCCACAATTACAGACATCACTGAAGAGAGGAAATAAAACTGAAAATTACCACAGAAGTTGCCAAAATCCTAGTCAGAATAAAACAAAATCAGATGGCATGGAAGCCTTGCATGCCTGAATAAAAAATGACTAAATAAAACCAAATTTTGTCCCACAAGAAGAATGGGTAAAACTTTTAACCAATTAGAGAAACTCCATCATGATCAAATATGAGCCACATAATTATTACATGGAACAGTAAACATTTTAATTATATAATTAGATACAAATGTAAGGTTTTGTTTTCTTTTTTTTTTGTGAGCTTGTATTTTTCTGCTTTCATGGTCAGCACTCTAATGTAGTGATTTAATTACCTCAGAGTCAGTCAGTTAAGCTTGCTGTCTGAAAACTGCCTTTTCTCAATGCCCTGAACTGACCTGAAGTGAAACTCAAACTCACCCTTTGTGCCCAGGGCTTTCCTGACAACAAAAGAGGTATTGGTTCTCCTTTCCCCAGATACCAGCCCTGGGCTTACTTCCCAGTCCTCTCCTCCTCCCTAAGTCTCCTTTCTCTACCCATTCTTTGCCCTTACTCCACCCTCAGCTCATTCCCCACCCACCCCACACACACAGTGGGAAGGAATGCCCAATCCACCATCTTGCTTCTCTCACAGAAACAAGAGTGTGGGGATTGTCCTATATTTCCCTGCACAAAAAAAAATCCCTCAGTCTCTGCTCTGACCTTGAAATAGTTCTGACTTTGGCTGCTACATTTGTGCTAGAAGAAGATCAGAAAATCTCAACACTACATTTTGGAGACAATGAAGCGGAGTCAGAAGTACTACCTGGTAGAATGAACTGTACAACCACGTGGCCTGGTAGAAGAGCTAAAGAATAGACAAAAAAGTTTCTAATTCTGCTCCTTTGATTAAAACCTTACTTAATTCAGGAGGAATACTTTTTAAAGAATAGAGTTTTATTGCACAGAAATAGATTCTCTAGTGTGTCTTCCTTGGCTTTTTCTTACAAACTACACTGCACAGGACACATGCCAAGATTCCCACACATTTGAGAGATATCTGATAGTTTGAGGGTGAGGAAACTCCTCAGGACCTACTGCTTTCTCCCTCACACCCCATTTTCAATTACTGTACTGGTGCCCCCTAATCTCTATTAGTAATTCTGGGAACAAATCTCTGGTAATTATCCTTTTCAAAAGTATCCATATATTATAATACTGACAAACTAATGGTGTGAGTGCCATGAGGTTTTGGTAGAGAAGGGAGAAAGGCAGCATCAAGACTTTTTCTTGAACCATTTAAATGCTATAGCTATGGGTTTTTAGATCTAAAAACTCATAGAATGTGTTTTTAGATCAATATATTTTCTGTCTTTGTTGTCTATATATCACATAAACCCTGGTAAAGGCACAAATTGTGCTGAACCATTTGCTGTTCTGTGTTGTTGTGTTGTTCTGTAACTAATAGTTCAAGGCAAAATTTGGAGGTTTTAAATTTTGTCAACATTGTTTACTGATAACAGTGAAATTGATGCTCTATACCTGGTCTTGGAGAGAGCCTAGTGGGTTTTGGGGTCGCAGAGCAAGAAATATGCCTGTGTGACCAATAAGGTATAAGAAACTCAGTCAAAAATGCAGCCTAGAACCCTGAAACACAATGTGCTCTGTGCATATATTGCTGATTCCTGAGCCATTTGGAATGGCCCTCACAGACCATAAATAGAGCCTGGTTCAGACTTTCCAGATCTGCTGCTAAGGCAAACTTACTTTGGCTTTGATAAGTATCTTCATTTTAATGTCATTGCCATATTGTATATTTTTGCCTGCAATAAAAAGGAGACTCATAAGCACTGCTATTTTGGGGTTTGTGAATCTTCAACAGCAATTGAACTTTGTGGTTGTCACCATTCCCACACTTGTGAACCAAATTTTAATCAGAATTGACTCCAAAAATGGAGACTAAAATGTGAAACAATCTGAAACCATATCACAAGTTTTACCAGCTTGTCAGCCTTGTTTAAAGAATTGGAAGTGGAGAGGGAGGCTTCACTTGGAAAAATGTACTATGAAATTATACTATATAATTGGGTTTCATCTATGTTTTATTAGTCATTTTTCACATACCTCTAGAAGGCAGAACAAAGCAGTAGACATTTGGAGACATTTAAAGAAGATAATATATTATCTAATAACTTTGGGACTGTTTTCATTGCAACAGGCTTCTTTGTAAGGTAGAATTCCTTGTCTCTAGATGGTTTAAGAGACTGGATGACAACAATTCATGCATAGATGGTACTAATATCTCTATTTTGAAATTAGCCGTAAGTTTCTACATTACACTTCAGTGCTAATATTTTTTAAAATCTGAGATTCCTAAGAGTACAGATATAAAGTCCCTATTACAACTTTATTGATACTTCAAAAAGTCTTAAGTCCATGTGTCTCAACTCACTGTGCACTGTGATACACTCCCCTTCCACCTCTCAACAAAAGTGGGCATCTAAGTTTCAACTTTAAGTCTTTAAAAATAAAACCAAAATCTTCCTTTCTCATATATTTCCTAGTGATTAAAACAAGAAGGCAAAAAGGGAAACTGTAATTAGAATAGCTCCACCTCTGGGCTGGCTGTGAAAGCAGGAATGATGCATCAGGAACCACATCTAAGGAGTGTGGCACACACGCCAGGGGCACTGGTGGAAGAAACAGAGGTGCCTGCCACCCTAGCACATCCCAGCATCCAGGCGCCCAGCCTCCTAGCTTGGTTCCCTGAGGAATATACCAGGAATAACCCACTGGGTTCAAGCACAGAAGGACAAAAGGTTCAAGAACAAATTGTGCTACAGAGAGGCCCTCTAACCTCACTCCCAGTGCCGTGGCACCAGCACGATGAAGGGGTGCAGGAGCTGGGGTCCAGGACTCGCCTGAAGGCTGCCATCCAGCGTATTACAGGGTGGTGGGTGGAAAAGCAAAACAGCAACCAGAGTCTGAGTCACTGGGAATTGAGAAACCAGAGAGGATGATGGACCTAAACTAAAGCCAGCTCAAGACTATGCAACAAGGAGAAATGGATCTGGGAAGGGCCAAGACTTGGAAAGAGGAAAGGAGGCTTTTACGGCAGAAGGATGACTGAGACGGAGGGAGGTCTCTGATGCCAAGCAAGTTCCAACAACAAACGCCCACATTCCTACTCCCCTGGTAATGCAGAAAAAAGACTTGGGTTTTTCTCCGAAAAATGATTTCTAAATAAAATACAGTTGCCTCAATAGGTTTCCGTTTCACACAGAAAGGTAGCTTCTTGTAAAGGTGGGAGCTTGAAAGCCTGTCTGCCAGGTGCGCAGTGCAGGTAATATGTCTTTGAAAGAGGCCTGGAGAAGTGAGCCACCCCTCTTGACGTGGCTTCTCTATCCATCATGATGTAACACTTCATAAATAACCAAAGAGGGAAACTTTCCTCATCTCATTTAAGCTACCGAGGTGTATATAGCTTTAACAGATCCAGGACACTTATCTCAAGCTGAGAGTATAATTTCATGGTAATACTTTGTTTAAAGTGTTGCTGATTGCTTCCTACTTTTCCCCTGTTAATGACTTTTACACCTTTTCACTGTCCCTTTCATATGGGCTGCTATGGCAATTACCCTCCAGGAGGCTGTTTAGACAACATAGGGCCTTTCAACAGGCAGCTCAGAACTGTACAGGACACTCCCAAGATCTGAAAAGTCTCTTTCATATAGATTCTTTCCATATAGGGGAGGGGGGGAGGAAAGGTGGTTGGTTTTTTGTTTTTTTTTTTTAACTTTCTATCAATCCCTTGCCCCTCACAATTTCTGCTGCTCCTGTAATATATATATTCATGAGGCCGCTGAGCAAAGTTAATTTGCTGCTCTTAAATTTCCTGGTGACTGAAACCAGCTTGAGAAAGGTGATGTGGAGTGCCTTGATTTGGACATTGAATAGCTCTCATTTAGGCCAGAAGTCCAACATGGAATGTCCTGGAAAGTATGTTAGTGGTCAGGGGGTCATTTGGGAACCTTTTAATCTTTACACTTTAGAGCAACTTGTGCTGCAAACTTTGGCAAAGTATTTTCTTCTCCTGTTGGCAATGGTTTCCAAGTTGAAAAATGAAGTTGCCTTTTCCACATTTTATGGACAAAAATAAATAATGTGTTCCTCACATCTCTTGGGAACTTAAGGCATGAAAATGCCAGGGAGTAAACGCATACACAACAAATGAACAAGGTTATGTTCTCCCAGAACTTTCAGCCTGCCTTCCTCCCTTTCGATTTCAATCCATCTGTTCTTCCCATTTATTCATCTTCCTGCCACTGCGATCCATTTTCTCCTTCCTTTAGGTTTCCCTCACATGTATGTGCTTTTCGCTTTGTCTTTTCCAAGTTTCCTCCTGTCTTTCAAGCCTCACGTCACTTCTGCTGGAGGCAGGACAGTGCTGGGACCAGAGTGGTGGCAGACAGCAGTCACCCCAGTACTCAGTTCAGCCATTTGGTCACACTAAGCAAGTTCCCCATTTCAGCCTTAAGGTGAGTGTCAATGAGGCCCCAGAATGGGGAGTCACGATACCGCATACGCATGCATCAGCCCAGGCCCTGAATCACAACTTTCTTTAATCCCTCAGTAGCAGACCCACCTAAGGAAAGGGCTATCTAATAGCAGACCAGGAAATATTTGTACAGGAATCAGAGAACTCGATCCACACAGCCTTTCTCTGTCATTCAAATTCTAGTTAAAGACAAGGACAAGTTCTAACTACAAAAACAGAGTGTTCTCAACCCTGGAGTCAATCATTCCAAAATGTAAGAGTTGACTAGGGTTATCATCTCAAGATCCCTTTCTATACTTTTTGGTCCACGTTCAGGAAAATCTCCTCAGGAAAGTCCAATCCTTCCTGCTACCACATCCTTTCTGTTAGCAAAATAACACCTATAGCCTCAGTCTCAGTAGAAATTGATCACCCAGTTCATTCCATACTCATCAAAGAATAAACTTCATCATGTGTAGGCTTCACCCACTCATTCTTTTTAGCAAACATATATTAAGTGCCTACTCTGTGCCACAGTGTTCTAGGTGCTGAGATACATCAATGAGTCTTGCCTTCATGAAGCTTATATTCCAGTTGTCAGTGGGAGGGACATTAAGTTCAGTAAGTAAAGAAATCACCTCCTATGTGACAAGGCAACAAGTGCTATTAAGCAATTGAATAGGGTAACCAGGTAGGGAAGTAGGAGTACGAATAGGTTTGTTAGAGTACATCTTACCCCAAAAAAAAGCTGAACAAAGTCTTAAAGAAGATGAGCAAGTTACCCAGGTAGCTACCAAGGAGAAAGTACTAAGAACAAACTAGAGCTATGCCCTATGACCAGAGTATGCTAGTGTGATCCAGGGGCACAAGGAAGCTATGGGGCAGATTCTGAGTAAGAGGCATAGAGTAGTAGCAGTTAGATCAAAAAGGGAACAAGGGCTTTTTTAGCCTTTATAAAGACTTGGCTTTTTATTCAGAGCAACGTGGAGAGGTTTTGGAGGAATCAAATGACCTGACTTCTATTTAAAAGGATTATTCTGGCTAACCTGTTGAAAAGTGTGTGTGTGTGTGTGTGTGTTTGAGGGTGTGTTAGAGGAGGCAGGAAGAGGAGTTATTAAACTTCTTAATCTAAGCAAGAGAATTTGGGAGTCCTAGCAGAATGGTAGCAATGGAGGTGCTACAGAGGAATGAAGATTCTGGAAAAATTCCTAAAGTAGAACTGAAAAAGGTTCCCTGATGAATTGGTTATGAGATGACACGGGGAAGAAGGGTCAAGGATGACAGAGTTTTTTGGAATAAACCAGGGAGGGAAAGTCTTAGCATAGATCAGAAGTTTCATTCAAAATATCATCAGGTCCACATTGAGTTCACTGGATTTGCATTGTTTGATAATGGTAACAATACATTACAATAATGTTGAATTCTTCCCTACTATTTTACATATTTTGTGAACTTTGAGATTTGCACTTTGTACATGTCTAGAAAAACTAAAAATCACTGTTAGAAAAGTTAAAGCCAAAAGTGACTTTCCTATACTAAGAATTAACTTCAGAAAATATATTATTTACCACTGAGTTGTTAGATAAACTCCTCATTTGAGGAAACTGACCTGTATATTCTGATGACTGGGATTTCTCCAGCTCCTCTCGTTCCTCTGCCAGTCTCACACAGGATTTCCTGTGCACAGAGCATAGTAGAGAAAATGACGGTGTGCCCTGGCCCATGGCCATACCTCTTTGGGAAATCCTACAGACACTGCCAGATCCAAGACACAGATTAGAGAAGTAGGGGCTTTTCTCAAAACTGATAGTTTCCACCCAAAATAGTTCAACTCATACTTTAACTAGTAGAACCAAAAAGGACTCCAAGATGAAACATACAGGAACAATGTAGAAATTCACACAGGAAATTCTATAGGGTGTAAAATTTTTGTGGGGTTACAAGGAGAATAAAGAAAACATCTAGCAGTCCTGCCTCCTCACACACTAATCTAATCTTAACCAAATCTAGAAATTCAGTGTGGACTGTCATTGCTGAGGTGAGTTCATTGAAATTGCTTCTGATCCCCATTGCATGTTATAGGACAGAAAAACCGTAGGGCCAATTTTTTTCCTATTCTCTTTGGAACAGTAGCTTCAATAAAATAGATATTTGATCCTTTTTGAATCAATAAAAACAAATGAATGTGTTGACCCCAGTAATTAAATATCATTTCAGGGCTGCATTAGAAAAAAATAAATGGTTTTAAGAACCTAATAATAAAGTTGTTCAAAGAGCAAAGAAATGTATTACTCTCTTAATTATTGACTCCAACTTCAGTATTTCAGTCCAGCAGGCAGTTCTGATCCATGTTGTCATTCAGAAACCCAGTCTGTTAGCATTTCTGCTATTATCTCATGCCTGTACCCTAATTTTCCAAATGAGGTCACAATTCCTTAAAGTAGTCAGAAAGACTAGCATTACACCGTCAGGAGACTCCTCTTTGGCAAGTGAGGCAAAAGTTGTATACTTCACTTCTGCTCGCATTCTAGCAACAATACATGCTCAACCCATTGATCCCCAGAAACATTGGGGAACACAGCCTTAACCAGACAATCACATGTTACCTATAGTTATATTACTAAGGAAGAAGACAAGAAAACAGCTGGAGAAACAATTAACTGTTTCCATCACAATGCATTCTTTATAATAAAGTGGACTGGGAAATAACCCTGAGCTACAAGGAGGGGAAGACATTTGTTTGAAGAAACCTCTGTTTTGTAAAACTTTCCTTGTGACACACTAGCACCATAAGTTATCTAACCAGGTTAGAACAACAAAAAAGGCAGACCTGCCTGGAAATTATGAGATTTCAGATTATCAAAGAGTTTAAGAATTTGATATTAAGCCCTATAGATCAAATGCCCCAACTTAGACCCTAGGATCCCAGAATCCAAATTTTGTTTAGATACTTGACCAGTGTCAATATGTATAACTTGAGTAGCTAAAATAAGTTAGATATATCAAGAGAAATTAAACACACATATGTGTGTGTACACACAAACACACACAGAAAGATATACCCACCTCCATCTCCACCACCACATCACACCAAAAATAAACAAACGTAACTACTAATACTTCTTTCTGGAAAATCTGCTATTTTTTTTTAATACTTAGACATACAATAGATCACTTGCCTAAGAACTATAGACTAAAGAAGCTTCTATTTTAACTAACTATCTGAGAATAATCTAGGCTAGCTAAACACTTAACCTCTTTACCAGAAAAAAAGACTTCACCTACAATAATAGCTAATATTTTGTAAGTGATACTATATGCACCAAAGTGCAGTTGGGTGACTTTAGTGCCTTAATCTCAGTCATCAGAACTTGGGAAATTGGTAGTGCGGATATACAGGGAGAAATCACACCCCATAGCACCTCATAATGACTCTAGAAAAATTGGCTCATGGTTATATACATATTCTCCCCAACTACAAATTACAGTTGCTCATCTGTCAATTATATTACTAATGTGTTTATAAGCATCAACCTCCATTACCCTGCTGAGCTCTACCCAACTAACATCTCTCCTGGAAAACAGTGCATAGAGACCCTATTTTTATAATTCATGATCCACAGGACTTTGACAAAGTGACCTGAACTCCTCCAACCTTAGTATTCACATCTGTAACCAAAAGTGATGCTTCCTGATAGGATTGTGAAGGTTTAAGATAAAGCATATTACCACTTCCCTTTCCCTCTAATGTCTAATATTTGAACTCTATTCATTTCCTATTTCTGAATTGAATTTGCTTCTTGCCACACCAAAGCTTGAACACACAAATACCAGCAATTTAATTTTACTTTTAACATTATTTCTTATGTGGAAATAATATTTTTGAGGATTATAATTTTTCAGCAAGGACACTCTTGGATGATGTTAGAGCCTCATCAGAGCTGTGAAGCTGGACTAAAAAGTTGCTTGTATAAAGTGACTTTATAAATTGTGGTGAAATACACATAACATAAAATTTACCATCAACCTTTTTTAAGTGCAGCGGTCAGTAATGTCCAATATATCCACATTATTGTACAACCAATATCCAGAGCTCTTTATTCTACAATAGTGCAACACTATACCCATTAATAACAACTTCCTACTTCCTCTCTCCCACTCCTTAGCAACCACCATTCTACTATCTATGAATCTGACCACCCTTAGTACCTCATGTAAATGGAATCATACAGCATTTATTTTGTGTCTAATGTTTCACTTAGCATAATGTCATCATGGCTCACAATCTATTGAATCCTGACAGAATTATCTTCCTTTTTAAGGTTGAATAATATTCCATTGTGGATATATGCCACATTTTGTTTCATCAGTTCATCTGTTAAAGGACAATGATATTGCTTCTGCCTTTTGGCTATTGTGAGTAATGGTACTATGAACTTAAGTATAAAAACAGCTCTTCGAGATTCTACTTTCAATTCTTTGGGGCATATACCCAGAAATGGAATTGCAGGTCATATGATTATCCTATTTTTAATTTTTTAAAGAACTGTGTACTGTTTTCCCTAGCAATGGCACCATTTCACATTCCTACCAATAGTTCACAGGGGTTCAAATTCTCCACATCCTTACCAGCATTAGTGATTTTCCAGTTTTGTGGGTATAGCCATCCCAATCACTGTGAGATGGCCTCTCCCGGTGGTTTCACTTTGCATTTTGCTAATGATTAGAGACGGGAGCATCTTTTCAAGTGTTTGTTGACCATGTATCTCTTCTTTTTTTTTTTAAAGATTGTTTATGCCCACAAGAACCAGGGTATATGCCAGAGGTGTGCAGTTAAAATGATTCACCAGAGACAGAGTGGGGAGCAGAACAGGCAGACTGACTGAAATACACTGCTGAGGGGAGCAGTGGGCGAGGCAGGAGAGGCCTGCTGTGCCACGTGTGTCCCCTCCCTGGCTGGGGACCGAACTCATGGTGCTGTGCTGGGGATGCCTGTGCCACCAGGAAGGCCTCATTTGTATATCTTCTTTGGAGAAATAGCCATTCAAGGTCTTTGTCCCTTTTTTAATCATATTATTTGATTTTTGTTGTTGAGATGTAGAAATTCCTTATATATTCTCTTTCACCTTATTGATTTTTTTCCTTTGATACACAGTTTTTAATTTGGATGCAGTCCAGTTTATCTATTTTTTCTTTTGTGACCTTGACTCTTGGTGACATAGCCATACCTAAGCTGACATTTTGTGCATCAGGCTAATAAGCCAAGAAGCACTACTTCTCTACAGATTCTCTGGAAAAGCAAAACTTTTGCCTCAAACATTGCCAAAGGACCCCTGTGGAACTGTGAATAAATAAACAGAGCAAACCCTGTTGCAGAACACCATTGAGGCTACTAGGCATAAAATTGGAACCCCTTGTTTGTTTATTCGACAGCCTGTGCATGGAAGCCAGAGGGCACTGAGATGCTGGGATTGTGCTGGAGAAGTGCCTGCAGCTCAGCCCTGCCTGCTGTCACAAGCAGGACAGGCTGCCATGTGGAGGGTCATGTGTCAGTGTGTAATCACTAAGAAAAGCAGCTCTCTGAAGGGCTGATCAACACGTCAGGGTCAGGACACATCACATGGACATGTGGATGCCTTTGCGTGTGTGAGCAAATTTTAAGTACCTATTAAGATCTGTCAAACATGATCAAGTGTCTTCAATTAAGTGCTGGGGCCAGTCTGCATGCACGCATATGCAACTTTTCATTTCAACCCACTTGTAACGTGATAAACATTTTCTGTGGAATTTCATGTTAACTTATTTACCTAAGCAAGTAAATAAAATACATGTTGAACAGATCTTTTTTCTTTTGTCTGCTTTTGGTATTCCAGTAAACAGTTTTATATTTTATACATGTAAAATTCTTTCCAAGTTTTCATGCAGCCAATTTAGAATCTGGACCCTAGAAGTGGATGATCAGTCACTTAACTGTCAAGTATGTCGCTGAATTATTTTTGTTTCAAATGCTCAGGCCAGCATGTGAAACAATGCACTGTTTCGCACTACATCTCTTAATTTTTATTCCTGTGTGTATTTCAAGGGGAATTTAATACATCTGGTTCTGATTCACTTACTCTTAACTCATCAAAGTGGGACTTTGTAATTGATGTTTGATGTCCAGAATGCCTTGTGGGTTCTTAGGTCATTATAAAGATTCCCCCTGCCTGTCCATTTATGCCTCCACTGCACAAGCCACAACCAAAAAGCTACTTTTATTTACCTGACATAGTTTCAACTGACTAGAAAGGCCTACTTAACCGAAGAGCGAGCCTGTCAGCCCTCTGTAGTCACAATTTTGGAGTGTGGCAAAATGCAAGGGCCTGGGAGCCGTGTGTGCTCAGCTGGGCCCTACAACTCAGGAGGCAAGGCCACACACTCTGCGTGCCCCCTGGCTTGCGGTCTGTGTCCGCAGTGGATGCCCCGGGCGCCGCGAGCAGTGTTCTGGAACCGCTTTCATCTAGCCAACAGACGAGCAACAGCCCCCACGCCCACGCCCGTAGTGCACGCAGACAGAAGTGGCCTCCTCAAAGCTTTCCCATCATGCATGCAGCGTCTTTATGACTACTTCAAAACCAGCTTAACTCAATAAAGCCCTGCTGTATCAGGAAAACTATGCTCTGCTGCTCATGTTCTTGCAATTTCTACCAATAGGAAACTTTCTTGAACCTTGGTGCTTCTCTAAGTCTTTCAAAGAAGAGCTCAGAATGCCTCCATCTCTCTCTCATGATAGGAAAAGTCAGACTATCATTTCCAAAAACTACGTAGGATTTTTGCCCCAGAAAGGGTCCCTAGGAAAGAGTAATGTTCAAAATATCAATTATCCATCTATCTGCGAAGAATAAATTGTTCATTATTTTTCTGTATTGTTCTTTCTTTTAAATGTTTAGTGACATGTGGTCATGGCCTTAGTTGACTTCTCCATTCACTGGTGACTGAATAAATATTTACTGACCACCTACATTGAGTCAGACGCTCTGCTAGACCCTGGGGCTTTCAGAGGAAGTGCCTATCTTTGCAAAGCCCCACATGTCTTCCCTGCCTACTGCAAGCCAGCAGCCAGGGCTTCTTTCTCCACTGATTCTGCGTCCTTGCGCATCAAATACCTTCATGTTTATACACATGGGGACAAAGCCCATGAGAGGTGAAGGGCTGCCTGCTCATCAGTCACAAATACCTCTTGGTTTCTCCTGAACATGGTCACCTAAGTTTAAAATGATTCTTCTTTCACAACATCAAAGACCAAATTATGAACAGTTACATAAACTCTAGTGCACCAGATACCACCGTGCATCATGACAACTCTACTTTCTACATGCAAAAGATTTTCTGGTGCTTTTATGTCTTCATATGAATCTGGAATTCCTAAAAGTGTCCTTGTGCTATTTACTTTTTATTGGTGTGCAGACTAGAAAATGTCTTCCTTTTCAAGTGAATTTTGCTAGCTTTTCCCTCTTTCTCAACAACTGCATTTTAATTTCAGCTATAAAAGAAAAGTTCTCAAGTTATTGATTCATTTTGAGGTGATGTCATCTGAATTTTGGGATCCTCATATAGGCATCATATTGTGAAAAGAATCAGCCTAGCTCAAGTCGGAGAAGCTAGGACCTTATCTTAGGAGGACATAGGCTCCCCTGTGGGTGGAGGAGATGGCCATCACAGCCTTTTTATATTTCCTTCTCCATTGGCATTAAGGAGTAGTTAGTCTCTGTGCAAAGAGCGTATGGAAATATAAGAATTCATGTTTATGTGTGGCTGCCAGGTCTAAATCGGCCAGGCAGTACTTTCTCTGGGAGCCAAATATAGGCACTAAAATTTTGCACTTACCCACCAAATTGGGTACACATGCCCTTTAATCTGTCTTCCTGCAGGAGGGCTTCCCTGGCACCGTTCAGCCTGAACTTGGGGCCAACCTCTCCCTGGAGCCCCTTCCCTTGAATTGCAGCCTACAGCATGGGGCTGGATAGAAAACAGGCTCCAGACACTCAACTGGAAGGGCTGACCGGAATTCAACCTAATGTTGAAAATAGCAGGAAAGCTTCTATTATTCTACTCCATTCTATCTGCTGTGAGGCAGCGCGGCGCCTGGAGTCTGACGGAGCTTAACTCATTTCCCTGGATTTCCGAGTCACTGCCACAGCGCCTACTAAAACTTAATATCTCACTCCTGAGGCGCACTACACTTCCTGATATAGGATGCACTTGCCTGTCTCCTGGTGACCTTAAGCGCCAATAAAGGAGTCATAATATGACCTAGACAAGACTTGGAAGTCAACCAGAATGCAAATGATTGACGGAAGTGCTTTCAGTTATCTACTGTTTGGCCTAACACTCAGGCGTGGCTCTTTTTATTATGATTGTGGGAGTGGGAGGCTTAAAAATACACACTGGCACTACTCTCTGCATTGTTGAAGGTTAATCCTGAGGTGTGGTGAAGAAAGTTTATGTTACCCACTGCAAGCCCATAGGCACCAACAATTTTTACTCTGTCTGCCTTGACTCCAGTGATATTTTAGAAGCAATTCTCAAATGTGAATTATCTTTGATTCTTGTTTGAGGTTAGAAAAGCAAATTCTCTCGTTGACTTTTTGCCCCACTGAGTGCTGTGATTACCTCTGCCTTCCTTCAACGGATGTTATTGAAGTGAATAGCATGTTCTAGACAAATCCTGAATTCACCACCCAGTTCTCTCTTCAATCTTTTTGTACTTCTTCCAAAACAAGATAAATATTAACTCGAATGTGTAACATTGATCTATGACTGAAATATCTAGCCAAATTTTGAATTACCTCTTAGGTTTGCTGGTTGTTAATTTTCAGTCTTCAGTTTTGAACTCATTTTTTCTTAGAAGGTTTTTATATTGCCACTATTTCTATCTCTGTCTGCTTAAAACATTTAGCTACAGAAGGCAACTTAAATGCAATTGGGGACAGAGAGAGAGGCTTCCCAAATATTAGTTATCCTTTTGTATTTGGAAAGTGTCTGCTAAATAGTCAACATGCAAGAACTTTTATTGAAACTTGCCCTGGGTGTTTCTGCCACCTTCATACCAATGACTGTGGGTGACCTCTCACAGTCATAACTAGGAATGGTGATCCTCTACGAGTAAAGGTAAATGGAGTCAGCCTAGAAAAGTTTAGTTATTCTCCACGATAACTTCCAGCAGGCTATGGGTTTGCTCCAAACATCCCAGCTGTCACTGTTAGCCTCTACAGAGTCTATTCCCAAACCTATATATACATCTATTCTTTCATGCACTTTGGGCTAGTGAACTTTCAGTTTTAGTGTGTACTATGTGTTGGTTCATCTTGTCATCATATCTTTCTATTTTTCTGCAGGCATCTGAATTTGGTGATTTCATGAATAAGTTCCCTTCCAGTTATTATACACTTGTAATGCATTTCTCTTTAACACATTTCTATGTTGAAGAACCCCACTGCTTCCTTCTAATCTGTTCTATTAGATTTGGATTTAACTAGCACTTTGAGTTCCTATATTCTCAGTACTATGTTAGGTCCATTCTAAAATAATCGTAATAATAATAATAATAATACCTAACATTTATAATGAGCTTGTTGCATGTAGGGCCTTATTGAAATACACAATTTTATGAGAAATTTTATATCACTTAGCAAAAATAACTTATTAATTTATATTGTGATCCTTACAATTTGGATGGTAAATCTGAGGTTCAGAGAGTTTCAAGCTCAAGTAAAGGACCAAAAACCAAGATTAATATATCATAGAGAGTGACCATGTAAAGTAACTTCCATCCCACTTAGAAGTGCTGTATAAATCCTTAGAAAACTAGTTCTATTGGATGCTTGCCTCATATAACCCTAAAACTGTTTCTAACAGTTACACAAATTTTTAAAAGTAAATTTCTGAATTATTCTCCTATTGGTCTATTTAGATTGACACTGACATATAAAAAAGTTTACTTGGTACAGTGCCTGAACACAACATAGTTGTAGGACAACAACAGCAACCACCAAATACATAGCAAGGTATGAATATAACTTGATTTTCATCAGCGAGAAAGTTGATGTTAATTCTTATGTTCTATACAAATCATTAATACAAAACCATGATTGGTAGCTCTGGAACTTTAATTCATTTGTTGTGTTTGTTTTCTCACATTTTGGTTATGGAAATGTTATGGAAGTATTAGTGATCCTCTATTGAAAGAAAAGTTTTCATGAAGTAATCTGGAGCAAGAAACTAAAATGAAGACTTTAAAATTATTTAAATATGTGCATGTTCAAATGACTTTTCCTTTCACTTTCCTTAAATACATGCCCATTTCCTTAGTCTTTTCTTCCAGGCTTATTTTCCATCCTGTTAGTCACTTTGGAAGACCCTCTAGCTTCTCCATTTCTTTCAAGTTGTGAAACCCAGAGGACACAACTTCCATCATTAATAAAACATGGAGACTAAAGATTATGTTTTCCTTTTCTATTCTAAATTCCTCACATCATACCCAACAAAGCACCATATTTAATGCACTGGATCTTTATGACAAAATATGCTCTCCAGATTTTTTTTTTGTACATGTAGATTAAAATGCACAAATGCATGATCTGTTTTCTCCTCTTGAATTAGACCACTTCACTTACCTAATCTCAAACCTAATTTTTGGCTTTGCCTGCCCCTTAGTTTGGAGGTATTCTGTTCCCTACCTCAGACTCTCATGTTGTTTTTAAAATTTATGTTATTTTTATTAAGGTAACATTGGTTTGTAATACCAATGTTTAAAAAGTATGTGATTTAGCGCTATAGTTTCACACAAAGGACCCATAATCCTCCACTACAATCCATAGACCCCCCTTCTACCATCTTTACTGGTAACCTCCATTCTACACTCAGTTTTCTAAGGGTTATTTTGGTTTAGTTTTGTCAGACTTTCACTCATAGCATAGACCCCTGTTGTAGCTGGCACAGATTTTCATGTTGAAATAACATCATCTGCAATGTACTGTGCCACTTGTTTTTTAAATCAGCAAGCCTTAACATAAATGAATGTCATTTACAGATGAGAAGTTTGGGTTGAATGAGATTGATTGCTTCAACAATACAACCATTCCTGCCTCAACTCCACTCAATCTGGAAAGAAGGTAGAGACTATAAGCACACAAGACTCCCACAGCTGTATGTGCAGAGCAAGATTGCTGTTGTCCTTCAGCTTCATGCAGGAAACTCACCCTTGAATCTCCTACAGTTTGTCTTCATCCAAAAGGTTGATTCAAACACTGAATCAAAAGTAGTTTCACTAATTTTTTTAATATGCAACAAGAAGAAAAGTCTAGGTCTCTTATAAAGATGTCACTGAAATGTTTTATGGTGATTTCTTAGGAGCTATTTGTCACTCAAATATATATCTTTACTAGAATTTCACCAGATTTCAATTGAAATGTTCAACTTTGCAGCATGGATAATTAATAAACTGATCTCTACTTTTGATCTTATAAACCTATATTTACAAGAATTATAGTGAAGGAGTGAATTATAGTGACGAGAGACTCTTAAATCATGTGAAGTATAATAATTAGTTCATTCTTGGCCTTAGAGGGTCTTCCAAGAGTAGAGTTGTCTTAGAGGATTTTAATCATTTAAATACCCATGAAATAAAAATATCTGCTTTTATTTTCAAATATTCCTGAAGTCAAAATTGGATCTGTTATTTTTGGTTTTTGTATATACTTATTTTTGTAGTATTTGTTTCAGATTGTGGCTCATGACAGTAATTTCCAGGTAGGGAACATTTGATTACATTTGATTTCCCCCAACATTCATTAGTATAAAGATGTTACATTTTTCCAGGAAAACCTAAGATGTTTGACTTGAAAGAGGCTTCAGAGATTATTATATTTCTGATATATTTGCATCTCAAGTATATTTATATTTATGTATCACTCAAAAGGGACCCTCAACCATGTCTGAAGTCACAGACAGGGAAAGAAGTCAGAATAGGCTGGGATGAAGGAGCAGGGAAGATGGTTGTACAGTCCCAAAGTATTCAACCAGAATAGCTCCGTTTTTATTGCTTTTACACATTAAACTTCTGTACAAAGTTTTATTTGAAGAAAAATGAAACCTACTTGTTTTAGAGTTAAGCAGCTAATCTCAAAACCATACTTCAAGTAACACAATTATAATGCATTTTACACTATATCAGTATGTTCCCAAATTTGGTTCATGAACATCTAGTCTCTCAAGATGACCCTCCACTTGAAAAATCCAACTAAACATTTGTATTTTAAAGGTACTTCAAAATCCTATGTTAAGAAATTAGCTTTGATCACAGTTGCAAAAATTAGTACTGCCGAATTCTATTCAGGTCATAGTTACAGCCCAAAGATATTATTTGATAAAATTTACTCTATATCTGCAGACTTTGCTTTATCAAATTGAACTCTAGTAGATCAATCCTCTTTTAAAAATTACATTTCCATGGTTTACATATAAATGGGGTTTAAGAAGAGGAATCCCCCAAAGCAATAAAAATGAGAGGATAAACTGCTGGGATTACATCAAGTTAAAAAGCTTCTGTACAGCAAAAGAAACATTAACCAAGTCAAAGATACACCCCACCAGTTGGGAAAAAATCTTTGCACTACACACAACTGACAAGGTTCTGATCACAAAGATATACAAAGAACTCACAAGATTCAAGAAAAACAAAGCAAACAACCCAGTCAAAAAACGGGCAGAAGATTTTAAAAGACACTTCTCCAAAGAAGACATGCAAAAGGCTAACAAGGCACATGAGAAAATGCTCAACATCCCTCATAATAAGGGAAATGCAAATTAAAACCACATTGAGATACCACCTTACACCAGTAAGAATGACACATTAAAAAAGCCAACAATGACAAATGTTGGCAAGGATGTGGAGAAAAAGGAACTCTCCTGCAATGCTGGTGGGAATACAAGTTAATCCAACCACTGTGGAAAGCCATATGGAGGTTCCTAAGTCTGCTAAAAATAGAGCTACCATATGACCCAGTAATACCACTTCTAGGGATCTAGGATACAAAAACACTGATCCAAAAGAGTACCTGTACCCCTGTGTTTATTACAGTGCTATTTATAATTGGTAAGACCTGGAAATAACCCAAATGCCCAAAAATAGATGATTGGATCAAGAAGATGTGGTGCATATACACAATGGAATACTATTCAGCAATTAAAAAAGATGAACTAGAGACATTTGTAGAAACATGGATGGAGCTAGAAGAAATTATGCTCAGTGAAATAAGTCAAAAGGCAAGAGAAAAATAACGGATGATTTCACTAGTAGGAGGAATATAAAGAAGCAAACAAAAAACAGGGCTCAAAGAAAAGAACAACAATCAAAAAAAAAAAAATACAACAGGAACCAAAAGATAAAGACAATTCAAAGGCATCATGAGGGTTGGGGAGAGGGGTCGGTAGGGTCTGGGATGAGGGCAGAAAGAGTACAAGGGACTGGGGTGATGGTGCACTTGTAAAATGGTGGTGGGAACTCCATGGGGACTACAATTGGTATCAAATATGTATAAATAAATTAATAAAAAATAAAAATTCTGTGCAAATTAAAAAAAATAAATCTGATGCGATACCTCAGATCAGTTGTATATTTTCTATTGTGATATATGCAAATGCATTAATGTATTTCTATTTAGATTAACACTTTTAATAATGTTTTATTAAAATTGGTGATGAATTTGAGAAAATTATTTTTTAAACATATTTTCTTGATCCTGAACTGTTGATGCTAAGAAACACCATTATTTTTAATAACAGCTTTGCTGGGAAAAACACACAAATTGGCAAAAATATTATCAATTAGTTGGCAGCATTATCTGATTAGAAGAAAATTTTTGCACGCAATACTATGATAAGGGACTCATCACAAAGATCTACAAAGAGCTAAGAGGCTCAACAAAAACAAAGTAAACAACCCAGTCAAAAATTAGATAGAAGAGCTAAAAAGACACTTTTCCAATGAAGAAATGCAAATATCCAAAAAGCATATGAAAAAATGCTCAACATCACTTGTAATCAGGGAAATGCAAACCAAAACCACAATGAGGTACCACTTAACACCAGTAAGAATGGCACATATTAAAAAAAAAAAAAACTAGCAACAATAAATGTTGTTGAGGATGTGGTGAAAAAGGAACTCTTCTACACTGCTGGTGTGAATGTAAACTGGTTGAACCTCTATGGTAAGGTGTATGGAGGTACCATATGACACAGCAACCCCACTCCTATGGATTTACCCAAAGGACACAAAAACATTAATGCAAAAGAATACCTACACATGTATGTTTTGTGCAGCATTATTTTTAATAGCTAAGACTTGAAATCAATCCAAATGCCCAAAAATAGGTGACTGGATCAAGAAGATGTGGTATATTACACAATGGAATACTATTCAGCTATCAAAAAAGAAAACTAATGCCATTTGCAGCAACATAGATGGATCTTAAAGGGATTATGCTCAATGCAACATAAGGAAAAAGAAAAATACTAGATGGTTTCACTTACAGGAGGAATATAGGGGATCAAGGAAAAAAACAACATCAACAACAACAGAAAAAAAAAACCACAACAAAACAAAACAAAAATAAACAGACAACTACAAAACAGAGACATTCTGCAGGGAAGTGGGAGGGACTGGGATTAAGGCAGGGACTGGAAGAGCACAAGGGACTATTGTGATGGTGCATGGGTGAATTGGTGGTGGGAATACTATGGGAACTACACCTAGAAAAGAAAGCAAACATTGTGAGAAAAATAAAATAAATATAATTAAGTAGGAAAAAAAAAGAAAAAAGAAAGGTGATTTCAGAGATGTATTAGAACAGAAGTATAGTTTATATACAGATATTATGTTTGAATGTTACAGAATTATGTACATCTGTCTAAGTGTGACTTAAGTACATTACACAAAATGCTAATAATGTATTGTTTTCATTTTAATATCCATTCACACCTGTCCACATCCATCATGAGAATCTCAATGCATATTTGTTTTCTTGCTAAGCATAATCATTATAATTCACTGGAAATTTTGAACTACTTTAATAAGATAAGAATTGGTGAATAACTTCTTTCTCAATTTTCAGAGATAAAATGACTTCTCTGCAAAATGAAAATCAGTTTGGTTTTCTTATAAAAAGTATGTATCTTACTGAATTTTGTTTTGGTTGAAGTGCTAAAAATAAAGAGGAATAAATAGCACAATTTCCACAAAAATTGTCACATGAGGTGCACCAAAGCAAAATAATAATGTAAAACTTAGGAGACAACCTATTCTTGCAAGATTTGTAGACCAATTTTTCAAGATCAAAAGTGTTTATATAAGCAAACAAAATTTTGGCTCTTGTCCCAGACTAACTCTCCACACTTCTGAGGCTGGCTCATCACTAATATTTACAAATTTTTGACATCTCATGGGATGGACTCAGAGGCCCTTGTGATAGACAGGCTTCCCGCTCCGATGGTGTACTGGAGCAATTCGCTGTCTGTGAAAGGCATTCAGACGGCACCGGCATTTTCAACAGGAAGGGAAAGATCTATGGATGTCACGAGCCTGTTGTATCTTGTCAGTCTCGTTAGTTGAGACACAGCACTGGGAACCCATTAGCGCAAAGAGGACCAAGCTGCCCACCTGAGAAGCAGTCCTTGTGCACGTGCCTCAAAACCTGTGTTTAGGTGACGCTCCTTCCTGCAGTATTAGACTTCCTTAAAAACCATTTTAGAAAAAGGCTTTCAAGTACGTAGATCCTCTTAACACTTTATAACACCACCCATCACTATGCCTCACACCTAATAGGACATTATAATAAGAATTTTCAACAAACCCATGCATTTAAGTTGGAATATGGAAGACATATATAAATCCTGACTCTCTGGTAACATATACCTCTAAGGGTCCAGTCATCTATTCTTATTTAACTTTTTTTCTTCAAAGTCTGGTCATTCCTTGGAAAGCATCTTAAGCTTGCATACCGTACTTTTATTGCTAATGGCAGTAATGGATAAAAATATAGGCACTCTTTCACTCACCAAATCAGGTTTCTCCTCCAAAATCATTATTGTTATTTGCCCCACTTTACAAGATTTATTTCCCTGGTTTATGAGTATTCACTTCTACAATGTTTATGCTCAAGTATCTTCAATTTCCAAAGTTTTCATGTGCAATCAGGTTTAAGAAATCTGTTAGGTAAGGCAATGATGGGTATGAGTCTGACTCTCAGAGAACTTCAATCTCATTGTGGAATCAAGACAAACACAAATACAGGCAGTACCATTTATCATTTATTAATCACCAATTAGTGGTATTTGAAAGTGCTATTATTATCATATTGGGATTTGGATGTTCATACTGACCAAAAAAAAAAAAAAGGTCTTACCATCAGTTCTTTAGGGAATGAGGGATATATATAAATAAGGAACATACTAATCTCCTATAGTCAAAATCCAGGCTCAGGACCTGTACCCCTGCTTCTCCCCATTCTGACACTGCTGATATTCTTCCTGAGATGTGTGTATTTTCTCCTCCACCATCCCAAGCTGTGTTCAAGTCTTTAGTTCCTTCTTTTTCTATCCTGACCCAGAATAACTCTGTAAAGGAATCTGATCTTTTATTCCTCAGATTTCTGTAGCAAGATTAGAAAGGGGCTAAATTAATCCATAAGTGAGCATAACTGTAAAATAATCCTGATTGGGGTGCTTATACCCTAATTAGTTAGTTACCATTGAGTCAGTGCATGTGGACATTAACTTACAACGTACAGTCCCATCACATAGAATGAGACTATTTGCAAAACAGCTCCCAGGCGACCCAGGGCAGCTTCCAGTAGTGAAACATTTAAGATGGCAAACAAGAACTGCCCATCTGGGAGTTCAGCCCAACAGAATATGTCCCCTGAGACAAGGCTACCATTTCAAGGGAATAATTATAGGGGACTGCCGAAATGCCATGGCAATAGAAACTTAATCCAAGTGCTTTCAGGTAACTGCCAACCCCTGGCCTGGCTGTCTTCCATGGGCCCCACCACACTGCACTATGTGAAGTGGGTGTTTTACAGCAAGTTACAGCAACGCAGCTGTTTGCACTAGAACTTAACCCAGGTATGCCAGACAGCTGTGCCAGAGCACGTCTTTCTGTTTCATTAATTCAAAAACAACTCACATAGAAAAGTCATTTGACCCTAGCTGCTGGTTTCAGTTCCTTGTCAAGAACTGGTTATTTAATTTTCTTTAATAGAATGTCTGAGTACCAACAATATATTTGACACCTGGAAATAAAGAAGCTATAGGCCTTACCCCAAATACAAGGATATCACCCCAACTCTTATGCAACATTCTATCTAGAAGGAACACACACATGCACATACACATACATACACACCAATATTATAACAATGATAGGTACAAAACCATAAATATAAAGTAAATGTTGATAGGATTTTTTGCAGGTTGTTTCTGACTAGGATAGTTAGAAACAGCTTCCCAAAGATGATGCTAATTGAACTGGACATTGTAGTACAAATAGAAGTTCTCTAGGCAGAAAAGGAAAGGGCCTAACAGACAGAGGGAATACAGTGCACCAAAGTACAGACACATAATATATGAGGGGGGAAAAATGATTAAGTCAGAATTAGTGAAGGTCAGTCTTGAGCAGGCGAGTCTGAATGAGCAATTCCTGCTTTTGGAGTCCTGAGTGCCAAGCTAGAAATCATACCCCATACAGAACACACACACAGCCTATAAAGGGTAGTTCACAAGGTATTAGCACAGTCAGGTCTGTTTCCCAAGATCTACTCTGACTGGAGCATATTTTAGGAGATCTGGGGATGGGGAAGACCAAAGACAGCTGGGAGACTATGGCAATAGTCCAGGAAAGAGAAAGTGAGTACCTGGAAGGAGGTGTTCACGGTGATGACAACAAGGAAAGGATAATTCTGCTGGGTGTGCTCCAAGAACCTGCTATAGGTAACTCACTCCTCCTTCATCTGTGTTTTGGTCTATATAGTTTTATTAGTGAGTGAAAAGAGCCATCATGCTCTTAGAAATAAGTGTTAATGGAAAAATTCTAAAATGACAATTATGGAACACTAAATTTGGAAAATATCTTAAGAGTTCTATTCCAACTGTTTCATTTACCTACAAGTTATTTTGTTCTTTTATTTCATTCTGTAATGGCAAACTTCAGCCTGAAAAGCCAGGTCTCCAGACAGTAAGACACTGGATTGTATTGTGGGGTATTGTTAAGGATAAAATTATTCCTCCATAAAAGATATGTTAAGTCTTAACTCCAATACCTGTGATATGACCTTATTTAGAAATCTAGTCTTTGCAGAAATAGTCAAAATGAAGTCATTAGAATGGGTCTTAATTCAACATGACTGATGTCCTCATTAAAGAAGGAGATGGTCATGAGAATCAGGGAGAACACCACATGAAGTTTGAAATGAGGCTGCAAGACACAGAAGGTCAAATATGAACGGCTACCACCAAAAGTTCAGAAGAAACAAGGAAGATTCTACCCAGAATCTCAGAAGGCTTGCAGCCCTGCCAACATCTTGATTTCATACTTCTAGATGTAACAGCTGCAAGAGAATAATTTCTGTTGTTTTAAGCTCCCTGTTTGTAATACTTTTATGGCAGCCATAAGAAACTAATACAGATATTGTTTAGGACTAAACATAAGTGTGTGTGTTTGGAAGCCTCCTCTTAAACAGCTTCAAAGAAAACGCCTAATGCAGAGCTGCATTAAAGAACATTATAACACATTATAAACCATTTGGTTCACAGTAAATCTCATTTTCAGTTTTTGTACAATGAGAAGATTTTAGCAATTTCATTTGAGTATACATTATAAAGCATTTCTTCCACAATCTTATTTAGTCTTCACATCATTTCTCAGAAGTGAGAATAGTGAAAAAAACATTGATTGTCCCAAAGTCATTAAGTGACAGGGCCAAAGTCAAATTACAAGACTTTCAGCTCCAAATCCTGTGCTCTGGCCTATATTCTACCACATTAATGACTCTGCCAAGAACCACTCAAGGACAGGCTGAGGTTGCAGATGAGGAAGATCTCTATCCTGGTTGGTACGAACGTAGGAAGAATCAATGGGAGATATTTGCGCAAGTGCCAGCAAGCAGTTCCATTTCTACAAATGTCCTATTTCCATCATGCTAGTGATTAAAAAAAATGTAAATATTCTAATTACGTTCAGCAAATACTTATACTCTGAAAGTTTAGGAGTAAAAAGAGAGACTATAAAGTGACATGTCGCACCTACACTGAAGTCCAAAGAATTAAGTTTTCCTTATAAAAGGAACATTCATTGCCTTGGAAACAAAACCAGCTCAGCTCCTCTTAGACAAGCACTTGCTCCTGTCTCGAGCATCATCCTATAATTTGTGACCTCAATTCTCATTGTGGGGTTTTTTTCAGTTAGTAGGAAAAATCATGCAAGTGATGCAGTTCTGATTTTGTTCTTTTTCTTTTTAATTTGGAATCTCATTCACTCACCTACTCATTTTCTTATTTTTGAGACACTGGAGATAAGACAGATAGCTGCAGAGAATTAAATCATTTAGCAACAGTTTAACAGAAGAGGACTTAAGTGGAAAATGCCATTTATCAGAAATTGATCAAGAATATTATGCTGATCACAGCTGTGTGGTATATCTGGCCAAGAGTGGAGGGGTGAGTAGGACAATCTCTCTCTGACTGTATAGATCAATGAATTATCAGAGGTTTCTAGCAACAATCTTATGAGTCTTATTAAAGGAACAGGAGAGCAACATCCAGTTTCAAGCAGACCACTGTGCAGCAGCAGCCTCAACAGCAAAGCAAGGAGCTTCCAAGTTTAGGGTAATTCTCTATTGTCTTTCATGTCCCCCCAAAATGCATATTGGTTGATCCCCCAAAATGCATATTGGTTGATCCCCCACACCGTCCATCTGAGGAGGTGTTAGATTTTCTTTTGGATCCCATGTTCTGCTTCCTGGGAGTGTTTCACAGTATTGCTGGTCAGGGACTCAGAAAGAGCATCACAGGGGAAGCACGAGTTTGGTGCCTCATGTTGTTAAAAAGTTAAGGACAGCAGCCTTTCATCCTTCTAACTTAGCTGAAGACAAATCCACTACCAATCCCTCACCCAGGTCATAAATGTCTGTAACGTTTGGTGATAGTCCTGACACCAAACACTAGAAGGAACAAGCAAAATGTACCCACATCGGCAGCCCCTCCCTTCACCACCAGAGCTGAGATTCTGCACGGGGATGAGCCTTCCAGAGGAAGGTTACTGGCCACATCTGTGAAGTCTGAGTTAGAATTTTGGGTGTCCTGACACATACATCCACTCACACTCTTAAATGGAACTCGGGTCAATTGTATCACGATACAGCTATGAGGGACATCCAGGTTCTTCAGTAACAATGAAATGTCATGAATTTTTAAATTAAGGTGTCAGGAGTTACACGTTGGAAGTACTTTGTTTTCCTTTTCCTTCTTTTTTTTGTGACTGATTTTCACCTCACTGTAAAAGGACTGGACGCACTCTATAGCTTGAAAGGAAACAGCATCATTCCCTATGCATTATCCCCACATACCTACAAATGTTCACAAAGATTACATTAAAAAGTCTCAAAGGAGATGGAAAAAGTTTTGTATGGATATTGAGATTTAACAACTAAACCCAACAGGTTTCACACGGGTTTTGTGGCCTGAAGAGTTAAAACACAATAGGACCCTCCCCTCTTTACATCTGTCCCCACTTTACATATGAGAAACCAAGAGCCCAACCAACCCCAGAGCTGTCAGAGCATGCTGGAATGCGTGCCCACAAACGGCCAAGGCCAAGCGGCACCACACACAGCTTTGACTTTTGCCCTGTTAGTTGCTCTGCCCAGATATTCAGGAGGACAAGTCTGCCTGCTTCCCCACCACCCAGTGCTGTCAGTGACCTCCCAGGAGCACAAAGAAAGTAGCAGGGCAGTTGCTGTGAGGTCCAGGACTCGCCCCAGCACTGAAGCAGTTAACTTGTAGGAAGACCCAGAGAAAGAAAAACAGACCAAGAGCTGCCTTGCTCAGGGAGGAGGGCTAGAAAACGAGGCTGTTGCTGTTGTTTTCATTGTGTGCACTCTAATCAGGGAGAGTAAGAACAATGATGCATGTAATGCTGATTTTGGAACGTGTCCATGCAGCTTTTCCCAGGCTAGACAGCCTTGGGAACCACTGATAGAGTGGCACACCAGGGGCACAGCCTCAATCACCAAGCCCAGGGCAGGGCAACCTTTTCTGTGGATAAAATATGTGAGGGATGACAAGAATCTTCCCAGCATGGGAAGTGGCAGAAACAAAAAATACACAACACAAGGGGAAAACTGTGCAGGCTTCGCATCTCGCAGCCTGGTGTCCACAGGGGCATGATATTTGAAAGATAGGAGACTTCTACCCACCCCATCCCATTTTTCTTTTTTGTTTGTTTGTTTCCCTTTTTGCATTCAATTTGCCCTCCCTTTCTTCTCTACTCCCATCCCCCAAATTCTCTCCACTACACTTTGAAGCCAAGATGAAAGCCCTGTGTTGTGGCCGCTGGCACCAAGGGAGTGCAGGGGAACTACTGAAGTGTGCTTTAGTTTAAGATGCTGTGCTTTTCTCCCAAGGAAAGGGGGGCTGGGAGAGGGCTGGGGGAGCGGGAATCAGCTTGAAACAATACATTGCATTTTGCTGGAAAGCATACTTTATGTATCTAGGACTCAAACATGGTCCTAATTTTTCAAAGCCTTTGTCTCCAAGGATAAGGGAATAGCTGAAATGTGGCATCTTTCCTAAAAGTGAATACATATAACTGCAAGGGTTTGGGAGTGTTATTGTTTAATAAAATAAAACAAGAGAGAGGCAAAAATCAGCCGCATGTGCCATTTGGTGTTGATACAACAGTAGACTGTAACTTTCTCAAATGTTGAAACAGCTCCCTTACTTTTAAATAGCACGTCCAAGCTATGATGTACACTGAGTGATTTTGAAGGAATAACTTCCAAATATTTACTTAGCTATTTGGTTACTGGATTTAGCAAATAAAGATTCAACACAAACCTATATCTATGAATTCCAGCTATACAATGGTAAATTTTTAGCATAAGTATGTATCATACAATATTTCGAATGAACTTATGCTAAAGAGTTACTTATTTATCTGAAATTCAAATTTAACAACCCATCCTGTATTATATCTGGCAACTGTGCTAGTTAGAAGTTTGTAAATCAACTCAGTTCTTTTAAAATATATATGCTATTACATTTTTAAAACCTTTGTTATAACAAATTTATTCAAAATTCAGCAATTTGAACATAAGAATATTCACATATAATTCTCAATTCAACACAAACTGACGTAATAAGACTTTTCTGTGCCTGTCAACTCATCCCCAAAACACATGCACACATATACAACACCCTAAGTTTCCACTGGCCCTGACATACACACGAACCACCTAGGGATTGTAAGAGAATTCCATCAAAGGAAAAACTGGCTAGGCTGTAGAGTGTTCCTTAGAGCTATAGGATATATTTCTCATTTTAAAACTGTTCCAAATTCATCAACTTAATGTCCTGAAATCTTCTTTTATTACTTTATGACTTTTTAAAAAACCATGTGTTTATTCAAAAATTCATCCATGCTTATTCTCACCTTTAATTCTATGCTTATCCACAATGATACCATATTCACTTAATGAATTTATGTGTATGTTTAGCTTGTACAGGAGCATGGTATCTGAGATGCTGGAGAATGTAGTTTAATTTCTTTAAGTTCTGGTAATAATAACTCTATATACTCAGACAACTCTTCCTCCATTCCTAACCATAAGACTAAGAAATGACAAGATACTTATTCCTTGGAAAAAATGAAAATGTAAAACTAGATGTACAATAATTCCTTTTATTCTGAAGTTCTGATGTGATAATCAGTTTCTATGAATAGGGCCTACTTGCTAGACTAAGTAATGATCATACCAACTAGTTGTACTTAAACATTTTTATGTCTTCAAACATTTTTCTTTGCATTTCATGTTTTTAAAAGACTATACCAAATGGAATAAGAAGAACATGTTGAGAATGAAATTGTCAACTACTAGATCTATAAATCTTCTACTCTCAAAAATTACAATTTGTGAATATTGAATTTTGACCACTAAATATTCAAATAAAGATAACACATGGCTATAAATGAATATCTATTCACTCAGATGGTATGCCCATTTGTGGGAATCAACAATTCAAGGATTTTCACTGCCCTGGAGTGCACATGGACTCTCAGAGGAAACATACACTATTTTTTAAGAGAGTAAATGACACTATCATTGCTTTCAGCAGTATAATCAACTATAAAAGGACTTGGATCAATTACAGGATTGATATGGCATATGGCAAATGCTGTTCTTTTAGAAAAAAATGCAAAATATGAAGACTGGGAAGCAGGAACCAATCAAGGGAATATCTGAAAAATGAAACAAACATCTAGTTTGCTGATCAGAACCAGGACCCAAGGATTATTGTGGAGAAATCATTGAAATCATCAATTGGATCTAGGGAGAGTAAAAATGACAACCTGGATAAAAGGATAGAGGTAGAAACTGCGCAACAGACCTGTCACAAGGGAGCAGTTACAGTTCTGGCGTTCTTTCTTCAGAACCCTGAGCCTACGGGTCAGCTTTCTTCTCTCTGCAGCTCCCTGGTGAATAGAATCAGCTAGGTCCCTGCTCACTCTACCCAAATTCAGACTTCAGAGATTTAGAGGCAGAATAATATCAAAAGGGGGAATTTATTGTTTTCTTCTTTCCTGACATATCACTCCAAAGTTCTTTTCTAATGAAATCACTTCAAAAAAAGTCACCGTATTCAAAGTGCTGGTGCTCTCCTAAGGTTACCTGAGCTCAGGACACTGCCTGATGCAGATGAAAACAACCCCCTTTTTCCTCATTTTGACCATAACACAGATATTCTAGACTCTGTGTCCCTTTGTCCTCCTCCTATTTGCTGTTAAGAGCTAGACCTCTTCAAGACCCTTGCAGTCACAAACCACCTGGACTGCCCTCTTCCCACTGTGCACCTGGGAGATGCATAGGTGTTGCCCCTGGCTTCCCTCCTTCTTAAGAGTCTCAGAAGAATAAAATTTGGTATCAAGTCTTTAACAACTTTTCCATTAGTAGATGTTCTGTGCCAGAAAATATAAGAGTCAAACACAATGGTGAGCAAGATGTGGTCCAGGTCATCAAGAAGAACTACAATCAGGGCCTCCCTGGTGTCGCAGTGGGTTAAGCAATGTACTATGAAGCAAACTGCAGTCACTGCAGCACAAGTTTGATCCCTGCCACTGGCCAGGGAGGGGACCCACATCATGTAGCAGACCTCTCCTGCCTCGCCCACTGCTCCCCTCAGCAGTGTATTTCAGTCAGTCTGCGTGTTGTGCTCCACACTCTGTCTCTGGTGAATCCTCTCACTGCCCTGGACTCTGCCTGTACCCCAGCTCTTGTATGTATAAATATATATATATATATTTTTAAAAAAAGCCTGCAATCCAATCAAAGAGCTGACTTGACCAACTGAACACTCAAAAAGATGAACAATATAAAACTGGTAAGTTCTGTGGAGAGATGCTGCAGAATGTATGAGGAAGCAATGCCATGGAATTGATTTCAAGACCAGGGTACATAATCTTAATACTTAAAGGATATCAATTAGGACAGAAAAGCTTTCCTTCTTGAACTTGGTAAAACTTACATATTCATTGTTTGTATGTGTGTATTGTTTGTGTCTATCACAATTCAGTAATACAATATCAATATTTTTTAGCACTACATATGAGAGGAAGTTATAAACATTTTACAGCATCAGTTGCTATCTAACTCAGCCTTGTCATTTCATTTCCTATAAACCAGAATTGTCTACATCATAAGAGCTTCATCCCCAAGTTTAAATACACTTCACTGGAAGTTTATTTCAGCTTTCATAAACTGTTTTGTTTATTTTTACCTGAATGATGTGACTAAACATCTTCTAAATGGTTATTTTCCAGTAATTCTACATGATACACACTTGATAAAACTTGTAGTTTACAACTTAAATCATTTTTAAAAAAAATATTCATTCCAACAAGTAGGTAAAGGATCGAAATTAACAAACTTTGGAGGACAATGTATGTAAATTAATAAGCCTTTTCTCTCTTTACCAAGTGGACAAATGAATGATAATAGCTGTCAAATTCTTGAGATCATAGAAACTTCCAGTAACCTTAAAACCTTTAGTCTCCATTTCATATTTTTAAACATGTAAATAAATTCAGTTACACTATCTTCTCACATGCACCAAAAGGTTTTCCAAAATGTGTTACTGATAATGACAGCAGTGCTTCTACCATTTACCTTTTTCAAATTCTATTAACAAAATATTGCCAAAAAAATATTGCCATTTAAAAATTATTTTCTGGTTATACTAATGCTTATGTTACTGGTAAACTAATAAACTCTGTCACTTGTTGGGTGTGTAAACTTGGGTAGGTAACTTTAGTTTCTTCACTTGTAAAACGGATGAATTCAGACAGATCCTACAAAATTACTGTCATGATTAAAGATAACAAGTGAAATGTATCTGATATTTATAAACACCATGAATTGGTATGGGTTGCTGGTGATTATTTTAAAATTCTGTTGGTTTCATTTACTATCCAAATATTAGGAAAAAAACATAGAATTATACAGGTAAATCATATGATGAAAATAACAAAACAAAGTATTTCCTCTTCATAAATTAGGTAGAGCTTTCAATCATTCAGTCAGCAACATAAAGAACTTCCTAATGAAGCATGTCATTCAGGTAGGATGAAGTATTGAACTCTGAGAATGAGAAAAAAGGAAACAGATTTAAGATTACAACCAGAAAGTTCTCTGGTTGTGAGACATCACGGTGGAAGATAAAAGAAAACTAAGCCCTCTGCTTGGATGACTGAGTGTAAGTTATGGGTTTAACTGACAGTAGGCCTACCAGAGAGTGAAGAACTAGGGCATCCATCAAGTCTTCAAGGACCCACTTAAAATGGATCCATCTAAAAATATTCTATCTAAAAATGAAACTGAACTTAAACAATTGTCATAAGACATGTTGCTTCATGTGGTATCACTTGATCCACAGAACAATCTTTTCTGAGTTTATAAAAGTTGCTGCTACCACTTGCATGAGATTGAGAACACTTCCAGAGCTATTGTGACTAGTTAAATGTATTATTCTTATTCACTTTTCAAGTGACATTTATCCCAAACTCAGTTTGAGTTGCAAATTGGTATGAACGTCTTAAAGCCATTTTTAGAAACCATGATTCTGCCCTTTTACAATGCAACCAACTAATACATTCTGCACTGGTGAACAAACACTGGTTCTGTAAGTGAATCTCAAACTCTAGTTCTTGAAATATGTTTATAGAAATGAGATATTCAAAGGGCAAGGAACAGGGGAAGAGCCTAGGACAAAGGGGGATGGAGCACAATGGACTATATGGTGGACCATGGGTGCTTTGGTAATGGGGGTTCTGTGGTAATATCACCAGAAGAGGGAATCCTATACTTCCAAAATGCAAACGAGGATGTAGAACCAGAGGCCAACTACAGAGTTATTAATAAAGATCTTGAAGAGTTACTTATCATATTCTCAATGACTCCAATAAAATCATCATTTAAAGTAAAAAAATAAATAAATAAAAATAGGGTCCCCCTGGTGGACCAAGGGGTTGAGTCTCAGCACTTTGAGGCTATCTGCAGTCACTGCAGTCACTGGCCAGGGAGCTAATCCACATGGCACAGCAGACCTCTCCTGTCTAACCGGCTGCTCCCCTCAGCAGTGTATTTTAGTCCATCTGCCTGTTCTGCTCCCCACTCTCTGGTGAATCCTCTCACCTCCCCCATACCTCTGGCCTGTACTCCAGTTATTATAGGCATAAACAAATCTTTAAATTAAAAAAATAAAGTAAAAAATATTGTATATTTATTACTTCATTTTAACTATAGAAACAGTCCGCTGGAAATATGAAACTGATATTCCAAAAATATTGCTAATACTTTAGATGCAAATTCTTCCTAATTTAAGCACTTGGGGTAAACTACCAAATTTTCATTCTCTAAAAGTACTTTCAAAGTGCTTTTGTTGTGAATTCTATGACATATGCCATGCATACAGAACTCTTTAAATAGGATTAGGTTAATCCACAATCTTAAAGTTAAAAAGTATCTGACTCTCTGTAGCATGGTTTCCAAATGTGTGAAACAGACATGTGGATGGGTCTTCATCACCATGAAATGCTTAAGAATTATCCATCAAGCACTTGAATCTCAATTAGATGACAGGGATTTACATATTATAATGCATCCTGTGTTCTCAAGGAATGCTGTTGTTTTGAGGAATTTACAAGTTGGCAAGGAGACATTATCAAAATTCAAAAAGTATCTATACAATGTATATATGTATTTGTGTGTGTCTCAAAGGACAATACTAAGAAACCCAGCAACCCGATTTTTAAAATAGGCAAAATCGAACAACAGAAATGTCACAAAAAATGTATGAATGGTAAATGAGCACATTAGGAGATGTTTAACATCATTAATCATTATGGAATAGCAAATTAAAACTAGATTGAGATACCACTACACACCTATCAGAATGGCTAAAATTAGAATTACTGACCACACAAAATATTGGTGAGAATGTGGAGGAACTGGAACTCTCACACACTTGTCATGATGAGAATATAAAACGGTGTAACTGCTTGAGAGAGCAGGAACTCTTAATAAATCTATGAGAATGGGCCTAGGAGGTACATTAAAGACATGCAGTTAGCACAGTCATGTACAGCACACTTTTGGAAGCACCATCCACATGCCAGTCTGTGTGCATAGTGTGCCCCCAGATATGTAGAGAGCATAATCTAGGTAGTCTTATGTGGCAAATATTAACTACAGGAAGTTGGTTTTGAGGTGGTGAATAAGCTGTGGCCTAGGCACATGAAGGTGAGAAGAATGTACTTAAAAGTTGAAAAAGGAAGGCCATTCTTGAGATACAAGAAATCAGTTTTGCCCACTGACTGCTGTATAAATGTGACTAGAAATGGAAAGAAGTCATCTGTGATTCAGCAGACAGGTCCTAGTGACATTAGTTTGCAAGGCTGGGGATAAGAAATGGAAAAATTTGCTCAGCAGCACAAACCAGCACAAGGGTTAGATAGAAAGGAATAATTCAAACAAGTGAACTTGCTCTAATGACCAGTTTTTCTTCACTCCAGACCTCTATGGTGCAGGCCTTGGTATCAGCTTAATTTTTTAAATAGCTTCTCCCTTGGGTGTTCGTAAAGTGCAAACAAAATTTTGAGCAAAAAGTTTGGAACCTTCTGTGTGACCGCTGATTTCTCTACTTAGCATCCTGCAAGTCACATGTCATTAAAAAGCCATATGGATGGCCTCATCTTGGTCTGAAAATTTGGAAATGCCATGTCCTTCTGTGTCTAAATATCTCACTCAAGAGGAGACTAACTTCCATCAGGTTTTGCACACAGCCTACCTAAAGAAATGAAATGGGGTTCTGGATTCTAGTACAAGTAGTCCTTTTTGGGTGTGAGTAACAGGGACCCAGGGAAGTGGTAGGAGTGGCTTGCCTTTGCCAAGATCAGATCAAGTGACAACCTCCCGGTGCTTTCTATAAAAACTTCAAAAGAGAAACATGCTTGTACAACTTCTGCAGCAATATAAAGTCCAGAATTCTTCAAGTTTCCAGAGAACTGGTTCTTCCACTTAAAGATTTTCAGGAAAGGAAAAAGCATATATCTGGAAATAGAGATCACTTAACTATAAAAGTGACTTAAGGTCTTGCTTTCTCCTTCTTTCCCCTAAACACCCACAATGCATTTCACATGCAATACCTAGACGCAATGCTATATGCAATAATCAGAAGAGTCTGGTTCAAATTTAGGCTGAGGTAAAAGTAACTGTGTGCCTAGGCACAAGTCACTAACTCCATGACCTATAGAATGGAGAGAGATAATACAAGTCACACCAAGTCAAAGCAGAGGTAACACATATGAAAACATTTGATATGAAAGCACTATATATGTAAATCATTTTCATTATTTTTTTCATTTGCATTACATGAGTTTTAGCACCCTGCCTCTAGGCAGGAATGAGGCTAAACCTCTTGCTAACCTCAGACTAATTGGAACCAACCTTCCACAGCTTCACTTGGCCTGTTTCCATGTGCTATAGAGTCTTCTCTTTCCCCAGGCCAGCGGAATGTCTAAAATAAAATGTATGCAATCTTGTCTTCCACTTGGTACACTGGATTTGTTTGACATTTACAACTATTGGGAAGCATCCTGTCTTTGAGGACAGGGGGATCCCAACTCATAGTATTTATCAAAATCATAAATTAGTTTTTAAAGAAATATTGCTTCTCCCTTGCATTCTGCAGGTAGGCATGATGAACTTTTGGGGCTTCTCAGGAGCTTGACAAGCCTTTTCAACATTATTGTACATTATTAAGCTTTTGGGAAGTAAATTTCTACCTCTAAAGAAAGGTTGGAGAATTGGAGCAATAAAAAAAAAAGATAAATCATACTTTGTCTTGCTATAACCAGATCACAAGTTAAATATTTCCAACAAATGCAGACCATCTTCTGTGCTCTCCACTATGGTGGCCTGTATATTCTTGTGGATATAGAGCATCTGAAAAGTTCCTAGTTCAAAGCAGGATGTGCTATAACTAGATATCTAAGAGCTGTTTTTTTAAAAGCTAGCATAAAAAATAAGTATTTCAATAATACTTATATATATATATTGATATACTTGTATATCATCACATGTTGAAATGGTAATATTTTTGATTGTTGGATTAAACAACATATATTATTAAAATTACTTTCACTATTTTCTTTTTATTTTTGACTGTGCCTACTGAAAATTTTAAAATTTTGCTACGTGGCTTGCATTATATTTCTATTATATAGCACTAATTAAACCTTCACTTTACGCACAGGAAAATTATTCATAGTTGCCTCTAAAATGTCCACCTGGATAGTACTTGAAATCTTCAGATTTCAGAGCTGGCAATTTCAAGAAAACATCCATAAACAGATGTAACTAGATAGGGAAATGCACATAAAATTGTCACTAGTTATGAATGTGTGTGTTTCTGTTGCTAAGAAGAAAATATACCTCCTCTGCTTTTTGTGTAGCTCAAAATAAGAGCTACTCAGCTCCTAGAGCTATGATGTACAATCACAGCCAGCATCTGCATCACCTGAGACATGTTCTCATCCAAGATATCCAGTCTGATGCAGTCCCTCCTGAATCAGGAACTAGGGAGAGTCCCACGACTGGCATCCATGCTTTAACAAGCCTTCTACATAATTCTGAAGCATGCTCAAGTTTTAAAACTACTGTCCAAGACTAATTGAGGTCTGAGACAGAAATTTCTCAAATCCAGTATTCATGATTTTACAAAAGTCTGCCAGATTCTTCTATTACTTAGACTTTTCATCAGCAGAACACACAGTCCAGAAAGACAAAATGATGACTTAAAAGGAGAGTATTAACTTTCTTCAGTCTAACAAGTGATAGATATATTGCTAGTATGTAACGAGATCGTTTTATGCTAAATTGAAAGTAATATATTCTACATAATAGACACTCAACATAGCTTTGATCATTAATTGTTCAAAGACATGTTACATTTTGAAATACAATGAACTGTGTTAAACGTCCTAGTAGACATTGTTGGTGACTATCACAGAACACTTATACCAACAATATGCTCTGTCCTCTAGCTGCTGCCAGTAGTAAGCTGAGGGCTTACACCTGTTTCTTTCTCCAAAGATTGGCCCTGGGCTGACTAATATAACTTCACTAGGAAGCAGCGAGGTTACACCATCACCACCATCACCACAGTCATCATCCTCACCACCTTCATCACCACCCATCATCACCCACAGTCACCACCATCACTATCATCACCACCTACGTTACCATCACTGTCATCACATCTCCACCATCATACCCGAATATTACTCTCCATGCCCAGCGACTAATATTAAAATACAAAAGCCTGCTCTCTGCCTCAAATTGGAGCAGTTCTGCAATGAGATTTAAACCCCACACTTGAACCAAAACCACATCCTTGTCTGGCTCCTTTCCCATTCTTAACTACTTCACTTCCTCTGAGAATGCCCCTCAGTAAATCACATATAACTGAATCCTATCTGAGGTTCTCTCTTTAGCTTCTCTCTTTAGCAACCTAACACAACTGTACTGGAGTCACCTGCTTTATGAATTTTCGATTGATCATTTTAAAATAGAGTATATTTTTAAAATCAGGGGCCTCCCTGATGGCACAGGGATTAGGTCGCAGCACTATGAGGCTGTCTGCAGCCACTGCAGCGCAAGTTCTATCCCTAGCCAGGGAGGGAACCCACGCGGCACAGCAGACCTCTCCTACCTCACCCACTGCTCCCCTCAGCAGTGTATTTCAGTCAATCTGCCTGTCCTGTTCCCCACTCTCTCTGGTAAATGTTCTCAACCCCTCCACCTCTTGCCTGTACCCCAGTTCTTGTATGCATAAATAAATCTTTTTTTAAATTGTTTATTTTTCAAATCAGGTTTTATCTTCACTTAAATTAGGAAATTTTATGATGCACCTAACTTATTGAGAAGAGGACTGTATCTTAAAATTTTTAGTTGATAATACATAAAAAGAGATAATTTTAATATAGCTATGTTAAGGCAGATTTCCTAGAAGCAAAACCTGAGCCAGGGAATCAGTATATCTGACTGATTACAGAAATATTTTTAGGAAGTTCTTGTAAGAGAGGGAGTGAAACAGGTGAGAATAGGGGTAGAATGAAACAAGGATGTAGTCCTTTCCTGACTGTGAACGTAAGTTTCAGTGCAGAGTTTTCCTGCCTTATGGCAGAAGAAGCCAGGTGCCATTCAAGGTGCAAGAATACACAACAATAAATCAAACAGACAAAAGGTCCCACATCCATTGGGCTGCCCTTCCCTGGGGGAGGCAAGATACACAAGATGCTTTCAAAATGTTATGAAAGCAGCACAAGAAGCAAGATATTGGGTGGTAGGGGGCATTGCTTTAGACAGAGTGGACAGGGAAACCCACCAAATTATGATGGATTAAGGTGAATAAGATCTCGATGAAATAAGGATTTGAATCTTACAGGTATCTGGAAGGAAAACATTTTGGGGAAACTGTAGAGGCAGAAAATCTGATCTAGAAGCGCTTTTGATGACTTTGTTTACCACTTCTTGAGAAAACTAAAACATATTTACACGTACCATCTTAACATCTTAACACATTTACACGTACTCTCTCTTAATCCTTTCCTCACAGAATGAGAGTTCTACATTCTCAAAGAATGAACCAAACTCCACCCAGTCTTGCTTGACCCAGTCCTCCAAACTATACCTACCAACCTACACTGACAAATCCCATTTCATTCTCAACTCTTTAAGACTCTCCAGTCTCAGGAGCCTCCCTGGTGGCAAAAGGGTTAAAATCTCCACACTACCAAGCTGTAGCCAGCCGTTGTAACATGAGTTGATCCCCAGCCAGGAAGGGGACCCACATGGCCCAGCTGGCCTCTCCTGTCTCTCCCACTGCTCCCCTCAGCAGTGTATTTTAGCAGATCTGCCTGTTCTGCTCCCTACTCTCTCTGGTGAATCCTCTCACCTTCCGCCCCCCACCTCTGACCTAGACCCCATTTCTATGCATAAATAAATGAAATAAATCTTTAAAATAAAAAAGGAGACTCCATTCTCAACAGTCCCCTTCTCAACAGTATCTAAAGCAATGCCCCCTACCACCCAATATCTTGCTTCTTGTGCTGCTTTCATAACATTTTGAAAGCATCTTGTGTATCTTGCCTCCCCCAGGGAAGGGCAGCCCAATGGATGTGGGACCTTTTGTCTGTTTGATTTATTGTTGTGTATTCTTGCACCTTGAATGGCACCTGGCTTCTTCTGCCATAAGGCAGGAAAACTCTGCACTGAGTATGCTCCTATTTCTGCCACCTCAGAAAGCTCCTTCCTTTTATTTTTATGCTGTATGCTCCAAATCTCTTCTCTCTACAACAGCAAACTTGATTGACTAACCTTCACAAGTGAACTCACCCATTTACCTCATTACCCACCTATAAACTTATACTTGACTATTCCCTGTAGCTTCGGAATCATAAGTTGGGTACCTCATTACATTTCAATATCTCAATTCACATGTCCATAATAGACTTCTCTCTCTCTCTCTCTCTCTCTCTCTCTCTCTCTCTCTCTCTCTCTCCCCCCCTTCCCTTTCTCCCCACCCCCTCTCTCTGTTAAAACCTACTTTACTCTCTATGCTCCTCCTTACCTCACTTTCCATCACTATCACTCACCAAGCAACCATTTTCTACTCCTGCTAGCTGTCTTTCTAAATATTTTTCAAATCTGTGCCGCCTTTCCCCTCATCATCTAGACCACTGTGGTAACCATCTAAGTCCAGCCTCCCTCAGAGCCATCCTCCACAGCTGCAGCGACCTCCTAAACCAAAGGCAGTTTTGCCACTCTGCCAAAAACAAAAACAAAACCAAAAAACAAAACTGTCATCATTTCATGAATCTAACTGAAACCAAACAAATGTTTTCTGGGCATGTTCATTTCATCAATAAAGACACCAGTTATTCTCAAAGCAAGTGGAAATTCTTATTTTTCCTTTTGACCAGTGTGAAGTGTCCATTGTCACCTTTATTCTCCATTAGAGTGTCATCAAAGACTAGATCCAGCTTTTGTCCATAAAGGCTGTAAATGTTTTTGGTCTTTTCAAGTTCCAGTTATTTATTTCTCTCTCCATAAAGTTTAATGAATAACGTCAATTTAGAAATGAAGAAACGGGTTGGCACAGGAATGAATATGGGTCTTAGATTTACTATGAGATTGAGATCAATATGAAATATTCAGGGGTAAAACAGCCCAGTATCCAGTATTCTAGGTCTTAGTCAAACACAGCTTCTCATGAAACACCCAAACCCTTGAGAAGTTTCCATAAAGTGGATTGAAAACGCTCTGCAGACTTCAAAGGCTGTTTTAAAATGTTTTAATGAGTTACGTGTAAATGAACATGCAGATTAAATTTCCATTTCAGTCCACATGCTCTTAAAACATTGAGGGGAAAGTACTTTGCCACACATGTTCTTGGGTTTTCTGAGCACAAAACAGTTCACAATATTCAACAAAACTAAACATGGCCAGGCTCACCACCTCTTCATCAGTCTCCTTACTAATTCAATGCAAGTGTCAATAAGAAAAGAAAATATACGCAGAGGCTTAAAATAAATGGAGACTGATTATCTGCACAGTTGAAGGAGAGGGTGATTACCCTGGAGCTATTAAAGTTATAACTTTCTCTGGATTTTGTTTACTCAATTACTAATTTGATTGACTAATATATTTTATATCACCTACTATATGCTAGGCACCAGAAAGGAATCAAAGAGTTAGATGGATCTTCCCTTTCCTGGGCCACAGAAAATTTCTTTTGCAAGCCTAAATAGAGCACCATTATCTGGAGGACACAAAGTGCACATAGCCATGAGGGAAAATGAAGTAGGATTTACAGAAGATGCTCACATACATTTATTCCCTGCCTGCAAGAAATGAGTATACTTTGGTTTAAGATCTTCTGAGGTAGCTAAGAGGCTAAAAACCACATCCCTAACCTGGTGTCCTGCTCAACATCCCCTGGTCTTTGCATGTCTAGACCTCAGTATCTCAGCATGCTGGATGGAGCATCCCAGCTTATCATGGAGTTATGGGAAGTCCAAGTGCCTAAGGACTGTTGCCTGGCCAACGTGGAGAACCATCTGGCTCAGAGACCCATGTTGTCAGCAGTTAGAATTTTCTGGCTTAAAGAAAGTGACCAGCTCCCCCCTATCACTGGTCAAAATTCTCTTATCCATGCTCTTATTCCCAAGGCCATATGAGACTCTACCTGACTGAGCATGGCTGCTGCTAATATTTTTAAAGCTTCTGAGTCCTTCTGCTTTTTCCTGATGAGAAATAAAGCATGATTGCCACACTATCGTTCAAGGCAGATCCACAAAAGAGAGGAGGATGAGTTGAGTGACTGTCCTTAAAATCTTCACAAAATATAAATAAATAAAAGAGAAAAGCTAGGGATTATGGGTCCTTGGAGCAGAGGCATTCAGGCATTCTGACATCAGGAACCTCACATTCTGGGTTTTTTATCTTTCTCTATACTGCCTAATTGGAGGAAAAAAAAATAGCATCTATGAGCTAACAAAACGCCCAACACTAAAATTAAGATTAAATGAGGGGAGAGTAGTGCAGTGGGAGAGACTGGGAGAGATATTGGTCCTGAGGGAAGACTCCCTGGTAACAAACACAACTATTTAATCTTCTGCTCCTGGTTTGTGCTGTGTTAGTCATCTCTGGCAAGGTAAGAAATGAGACCATCCTCCACTTAGCAAAGATACACATCAAACTTCAAATTTGTAGCATTTTATGGACAGATTGAAAAGAATCTTGACAAAAGATTGAGTGACGGGAAAGGACCCTGCTTTGGAGTAAGAGGAGTTTTCATAGGGGGCATTGCTCTCTGCTGTTTCTTCAGCGACTGGCACAGGGCAATTGAATTACATTAGAAAATGTGGGAATGAATTGTCATGCTGGCAGCAACCTCACACTACAGAAACTCTGCCCTCGATGAAGAGTTGCAAAGTTGAACAAGAAGAAAAATGCACCCAAAAAAAAAATCTCTTCCATAATATAGATGTTTTACTATTTCCATTTTGAATAGTGCTGTATCTTTGCACAAATTCTCAATTTTTGACCTGCTTCTGAGTTTCACAGAACAAAGACTCACCAAATCAGATTTTCCCAGTACATAAATTACATCCTGGAAGTAAATCAGGCACCTCTGGAAGCAGCATTGACTTTTTTAGGCCACCAGGACAACTACAACAGAATTGCTGCTTCTGTGGAATAAGTAGATTCTTGTCTTGATCTAAGAGAGCTAATTCACTTTCTTAAAGGGCCAAATCTAGTGTGTGTGTGTAGATAGTGTGGAAGATTACAGGCTCCACTGTAGAGTACCCGGGTTTACATAGGTTCATGTTGGATCAAGGCCAGACAGTCTGGTGACTTGGGAATGTGATAAAGAGAATCAGTGGATTCGTTGATGGATATATTCCTGAAAGGTCAGTCCTGTCTCCCTCCTCATGCTCTGGGTTAGATATTGAAAGGAGATGCTGGATCAAAGACTTCCATTTTGCACCTGCCCCATCTTGAGATCAGTTTGATACAAGTCGAAGTTCTCAGTTTGCTACAAATGGGGAAATAAAAGTAACCAGAGAGAATATGAAGTAAATCACTAGCAACCAAGGACTCATAGTTCATTCTGATAACCTGTTTGGGGTGATTGATAGCAACCTGTTATTGCTATCAAAGACCCACTACAAAAGAACAGAGGAAAGAGACAGCTCAGGGTCTCCTATCCAATGGAGGCCAATCACCAACCACAGTGAAAATAGGGATTCTGGACCCAGAATTTGATTGCAGCCTTTGAGAATGGAGGAGTGGAAAAGGACTAAAATCTGGGCCAAGAACAAGACCTAAAAGTGGACATTAGCCCTATAGCAGCTGGTGAAGGCCTCAGACAAAAACATATTCTGGAGCGTCTCAGGCTCTCCTTTGTCCCCAGACCTCCAATAAAAGCTACTACACATCAAACCCTATACACACAATTCCTTGGGGAACAGCACAAGAGAAGGCCTGACCCAAGTTCCAGAGTTGACAAAGGCAGCTGAGGCCAGAGATCAAGTGAGGAAATGCAGACACAGCAGAGAAACAAGTCTGCTTTCCCAATGGTTCTAGGGGAAGGTATCCAGCCAGGCTCCAGACCCTACCGCTTTACCCTTGCAGCAAACACATGGGCCATAAATGTAATCTTCAGTGTTTTTCATTTCAGCAAATGTACCAGCCCACTTACACAGTTCTCTGATTCCTTCAGTCTTCTGCTAGACCCCTCATGTATATTTTTTAGTTCTATCATTGTATTCTTCAGAGCACTACCTTCTATTTGTATCTTTCTTAGCTTTTCTAGTGTATCCATTTTCTCCAAAGTATAGTGAGCATCTTAATTACCATTACTTTGAAGCTTTTACCAGTTATTGTATCTCTATTTCTTTATAGTCTTTTTTCAGGGGTTTTCTTGCTCTTTAATTTGGACATGTTTCTCTGTTCCCCCATTTTGGCTGATTCTCTGTGCTTGCATCTATGTATTAGTCAATGTTACTATTTCTCCTGGAATTTTGATATGGCCTTATGCAGTCCCTTACGGCCTCCCAAGCTAGGTGCTCCATGTGCAAACCCTGTGTAGGCTACAGACTTCCACCTGCTGTTTCAATGTGACCAGGTATATGGGCTAGCAGCCCATCCCAGATATGGTGCAGTGGATGGGGAGAGTTGAAGCACTTATTTGTGATGTGTTGGATGTGTTGGGTGGGTGGGTGTTACTGTGGGTCTGTGCCAGCCGCTATGTGCTGCCACTATGTGGTGGGTGGATTTAGCACTTGGCCCATTTTGGTTACACGTGTGTGGTTTATAGGTGTGGCTGTGACTCTTAATGATCACTGGTCCCTGCAGCAGCAGTAGGTGTGGGCTAGTTCTGGGCTGGTTGGGTAGATGGATTTGCTTTACTTATGATTAGGGTATTTTTAAGACCAGGGTCACTATCTTAGGTCACTGGGAAAGTGAGGCTTTGCTTGGGCCCATTAAGAGTGGGTTCTTCATTTCCTGCAATTTCTAGATTCTTCTGGGTGATTTTCATACAGTCCTCAAAGTCAAGACTCTAAGGGCTTGTCTATCTTCACAGAATTAAAAGATTTGGGCTCCAAATAGAGGGCACCACCTCCACCACCCCACCCCACCCCACCCCACCCCACCCCCACCTTCCTAGGGAAAAACTCCACACCTTCAGAATATCCACACCAGGGGTGGATATTCTCAGCAGCAGCTCATCTCGGTCATTCCTACTAATCTAGGTTCTATTCTTTTATCCTCTGCTGTGGGAATCTTTTTGTGGTTTTCAGTTTTCCATCCTTGTAAATCATTCTATCTGTAATTATAAATTCAGTGTGTCTGTAGGAGGAGATGAGCTAAGGTTCCTTTTATACCTCCATCTTGAAACATTCACTCCTGTAGCTTTATAGTAAGTCTTGAGGTCAGAGTATCAGTTCTCCAATTTTTTTCTCCTTCAATATTTTGTTGGCTGTTCTGGGTCTCACTTTACCATATAAACTTTATACTGAATTTGTTAATATACATGAAATAATTTATGTGATTTAGGTTGGGATTGAATTGAATCTATAGATCAGTTTGGGAAGAACTAACATCTTCAAAATATTGACTCTCCCCAATCATGAATATGAAATATCTCTCATTTACTAGATCTCCTTTGATTTCATTCATCAGAGTTTTATGGGTTTTCTCATACAGATCTTGTACACTAAAAAACTTAAATAGATTTTTTAGATTTATATCTAAGTTGTTTCACTTTTGGAGTGCTAGTATAGATGATATTTTGTTTTTAATTTCAACTTGTACTTGTTCATTGTTGACATGTAGAAAAATGATTGACTTCTGTGTATTAACTTTAATATCCTGCAACTTTGCTATAGTCATTTATTAATTTCAGGGGTTTTTTAGTCTACTTTTCCAGGTTTTCTACATATATGGCTTGTCATGTGCAAACAAAGACAGTTTTATTTCTTCCTTCCCAATCTCTACCCTTTTATTTCCTTTTCTTGTCTTATTGCATTAACTAAAATTTCTAGCACGATGCTAAAAATAAGTGGAGTGTCCCAGTCTTATACACGATCTTAGTAGGAAAACTTTACATTAGTCACCTTTAAGTACTTATGCACTCTTTATTTCTTTAAGAAAATCACTAATATCTACTACTTTTCCTAGCATGCACTATTTGATTTTAACTTACTATCTTTGTGAGGAGAGGGTTTAAGGCCAGTTTAAGAGACTTCTACTTGGCATTTCCTACTCTGAAAGCTCTTACCCACAGGCCAATAAATCAATTGAGGGGTCTGATATCAAGTATGTGCACTCCAATTAAATATTCAGGGAAATAACCATCCACAGACTGAGTGAACTCACTGTGAGCCTTCAGAAAGGCTTTTATAACAATCAAAACAAAATAAGAACACTTAGACTCTAAAAACAAAATGATGCTTATTATAGAGGAAACATTAGGGGAGATGAATGGGTGAATTTGATTGGTTAGAGGGTCTCAGCTGCTCAGTTAATGGTCAGTCAATTATTTAGTGATGAATGGTATTAGAACTTTGGTAGCAGTTGTATGTGATATGGTATATACATTCATTCAGACATGAAGCTGTACTACTGAAACACGTATTGTTGTAAATCATAGCATGTCAGTTAAGAAGAAAGCCTAAATAGACATCTTTATGTCCTTCCTCTAATAGAGGATTTTGGATCAGGTATCAATGCCAATTCATATCCTGTCATAAGCAATTTTTGAAAGGCCTGGTTATTTCCTTTTCCCTAATGTATTCAATAAGTGACTACATGTCCCTTAGGGAGGAAAAATGGGAGAATTACTACTAAATATACCTGTGATGATGTTGCAGTAGAACCTAACCTCTTTAGTCAGTGGGTTTCAGATGAGAACCACATCAGATTCAGAAACTCAGTGAGGCAATTATTATCAGCCTTCTGACTATGTGTATCTGTAGTATTCACTAGGTTGGGCCTTTGTGGTTGCCAATTTACTCTTATTACTTCTTATAATAGCCATCTCTCCCTCTTCTGATTGTTAGGTACTGCCACCTAGACTTAATTATTTTGGGATCCTACCAATTCTATTGTAATCAAGGAAACCAGTATTCTAACAATATCTCTTTCTACCAATCCCAGACAACAGAAGACAGGAACCACTAATTTTCTCAACATTGCTGCTTCTCTTACAAGTACTCATAAACATGGTATATCCTCAGCTCCATAGTATGTCTTACATCTCTGATATTCTGAGAATATATTCAGAATATATGCTGATATTCTGATCCCTTCTTCCAGAAAAGTTCTATTTCTACTTAGTAAGAACCATGATGTTTTGCAAGCTTTCAAGAGCCATACTAGCAGCATATTAGCACTGTCCTCAGACTCAACAGGTTATTTAAACTCTATATAATGGAAAAGTGCTCCTATATCAATAAACTCTCCTTTACCCAACTTGATGCTATATCACTCACTGCTCCAGCACCTTCATTAAGCCATTTTCCACAGCTATTTTAGACATATATTCTATTTCCTCCATTAGACCCAACACACCCTCAATAAGACAGTGCTGAGATCTGACTACTGTCATCTCTTTAATTGCCAAGAAAGAAAGTGAGGGTGGATATTGAAGTGGGCAAATATCTCCCTCATTGTTGGGGTATTGGTGATCTTCAACTAATAGGGAAATGTGCTGTTTCTGCAGTCCAGTATACTTAAGGAAATTGAAGAGTTCAAATTTTACAACTGCAACTATCCAGATATCCAGTCTCAGGATTATTTCCTTTCCTAGAATGACATGGCATTGACTCCGAGAATGGCTAAGCATTCTGTGTCATGTAAAGTGAGTTCAACTTTCTCCAAAATTCCACTACTCTGATGACTAAATCCTCAATTTGGTTCCTGTCACTGCCTGCCCCTGAGCTGTAAGAAATTTAGGATTTCTTTAAATCCTGCCAAAGAGATCCCCTAATTTTCAAATTTTTTCTTGAATCAATTATTAACCACTTTAAGTCTGTCATTATTCCTCTCTGATGAATCAGTGATGCTCAACAATAGGCATCCAATTCCAAAGACCCTGTAGTTACAGCTCTCTCATACCTCTCAAGTCAGAAATACCACACCAATCTGTGTATCTATTTCCACCAACCGAATTTACCACCAGTGAAAGTTTTTTAACAGTCACACCCATACAACACCCATACACTGAAGAATGGTAATAGGGTCCTTATCACCATTCAGCCAACAAATGATTCTTCTTTTAGAATCTATTTCCCATAATACCAACTCTCTTCAACTGGGTTCCTGGAAATAGACTCAAAATGAAATGTTGCATGCAAAAGATGTTCTGAAGAATAATCTTGGAAGATATATCTGACAAGAAATAAAAAATACAGGATTGGACAGAGAAAGAAGCCAATCCACATGATTGAGCTCCAGCAGATTCTACAGTGAGCTCTATAGCTGAGTTAATCCTTCAGAGTTGTCCAAAGATGAAGCAATGGGGGAAAACCTATAGGTCCCTAAAGAAGTCAAACATTGGTTTCAGGCCATCCCTAAGGATATATAACCTAGGGCAAGTCAGTTTTCAACTGCTAAGGGCATCTCCAAATGAATAGAGCAGCTCTGCAGCCTCAGTAGCTGTTATTCCTAGAAGTTGTGGTTGGGCACACATGCCCTGAGGAGGGGACACTCACATAACCCTGCAGTATACATTACACAGATATATTTTATCTATACTACAACTATATCAAATGAGTTAATGAGTGACAGAGACAACAAAATCATGTATTTCACTGTGATTATCAATGAAGTGGCAGCCATAGTCTTCAGATGTTGGATATTAGGTTGGTATAGAAAGCTCTAGGGAAATTTCAGCACCTGGGGGATCCAAAGTCTTATGAAGCTCACTGTTTTATCATTATCAGAGCTATGACACAATTTTTCAGAGATCTGCAAAAGGGTTTGCTTTGAAGGGTAACATCTCAGCCAACCCATCTTTCCAGAATAGACCTATCATCACTGAAGAACTCCTCTGGTTTTTGTCTAGAACTCTCCACTGTCTACCTTCTGAGAGAATTATATTGTCTCATGGCCTGTGTGTCACCAAGGAAAGATGCTGAATACCTAGGATTTCCAATCTCAGAAACCACCTTGCTTTCACTTTATTTCCATTATGAGTACATCACGGTCTCTCTCAAACTAAATGGCACCAGTTAGAGTTCTTACTCTTAGGAAAAAGTGTCTGCAACATTACTTTCTCCTTCATCATCTAGTGAGATAGCCTTTAGAAGACCCACAATTATTTCTAGAACTACTACCAGATACTCCTTCAAAACATATAAAAATTAGTTCCAGAGTTTACAGAGATCAAATTTCAGTGGCCAGGAACCATTTCCAAATCACTGTGTTCAGTTCACTTAGTTGGTGCTAATGAAGCTCAGAACCAATCATCTTGGTTGTGTGGACTAGTGAGTCTTATCCTCTTCTCTGACTATGGACTATACTCCCTGATGCAGACTGGATTGAGGAGGAACAGACTTGGTGTGGATCACTAAGTCTAAAGTCACCTCTTGACATTAGGTCAACTATTTTAACCTCAGAGGGAAAAAAAAAATCACTGTGATGGACTATGAGTGCCTAATCAATATTTGTGAAATTAATGGACAAACTCCTTAAATTAAGTGATCATCCTCTGTGTTTTGTGTCTTCCCATGGTTTGTCTGTTTCCATGTTGAATCTGACACTGAAAGGAACTTTTCCTCCAATTCATCCTCTGGCAGAAAACATATCATGTCTCAAAACACCAGGGGATGCCCGGTGACCTGCTGGGGAGCATGAGCTGGAGTAGTTTCTATGACAGCATGTGCCACTTTGCCTTAATAAAATCTACCAAACTGAAAACAGATGACAGCCACAGATGCTGAGGAGCTAAAAGGTATAGGCAGTCTCCTTTACTTGGTAGTTTTTTCTCATTTGGTTCATCTTTTTTCGACCTGTTGTGGGGTTGTGTGTGTGTGTGTGTGTGTGTGTGTTCCATGTGTTAATGAAGACTGTGGGAGATGCTTGGCTTGGTGCTGTGCACAGGGTTGTAGCTTAAAGAAGAAGCTCCCTGGGACACTAGCCAGAATTGATTAAATGGCAGGGTGGTCTGTTCTTTAAGAATCCACTTCACACAGGGAGTCTCCTTTGATTATTTCTACTTTTGTCATCAAAAAGGAACATGGGAATCTGGCCTATTTTCCTAAATCTTCCAGTGTTGTGCTAGCCCTCTTGCCTTACACTTTCCTTCCCCTTTAGATCATCGTATCAGTCAACAAAATTTATTAATACCCTGTTGTAAGCAGAACACCTGCATTAGATTCCATGAAATACAAAGAAATTAGCAAAATTATCTTTGCCTTTGAAGAGCATATAGGCATGTTTAGGAGAAACCACACACACACAAACATGAAGTAACTTGACAATATGTGAAAGCAACAGCACACAACGGTATACAAAATTGAAAGGCAATAAAACATAGGCAAAAAAAAAGTGAAGCAACATTCATGTAAGTGGGCCTCCCTCTTGTTTTCCTGTTTCTCCTTTAACATATGTCAGATATGCTATTCAGATCTAGATGTACCATTTGACTCAGATTCCTATCATCTAGTATATAAGTTGATAAGGTAAAAAGCAAGCTTCAGGGCTGAAAAGAAGTAGTATTTAAATTAACACTGTATTCCCTAACTTCTGAATGGTAGTGATACCACCTACCTTTCATCTTGGAAATCTTTCCTCATCTGACTTTTGCAGGGATAGAAATGAGTCCTCCCAAGAACTCCTAGTGTAAAAACAAAAAAAAAAAAAAACAATGAAATCAAAAAAGAAAGTAGATAAAATAAGAAAACGTTTCCGAATAACTAAATAATATGGTGGGGACAAGCCCTACAAAAAAATTCAAATATATAAGAAAACAACACAGGTTCATAAATAATCAGACTAATGAAACAAAGTCCCTAAGTCAAAAAAATGGATTTCTAGGGCCTCCCTGGTGGTGCAGTGGGTTAAGCAACGCACTATGAAGCAAACCTCAGCCACTGCAGCACGAGTTTGATCCCTGCTGCCGGCCAGGGAGGGGACCCACATGGCCAGGCAGTCCTCTCCTGCCTTACCAGCTGCTCCCCTCCGCAGTGTGTTTCGGTCGATCTGCCTGTTCTGCTCCCCACTCTGTCTCTGGTGAATCCTCTCACCCCTTGTACCTCTGGCCTATACCCCAGTTCTTGTATGTATAAATAAAATAAATATTTTAAAAAAATAGATTTCTATTATTTATGAGAATTGAGCATATATGACATTTGAAATCAGTGATCAGATGAATAGATAATCACCTTGGGAGAAAACTCTACCTATAATTTCAAAACTGCTTTACCTATAATTTCAAAAGTAAATCCAGACAAATATAAAATTTTAATATATTTTAAGTGAAGCAATAAAAAAATCACAGAAAATGAGAAAAAAATTTATAAAATAGAATGGAGGAGTAGCTTTTTGGAACACAATTTTAAGTTCCTCAAAAAGTTAAACATAGGGGGCCTCCCTGGTGGCGCAAGGGGTTAAGCACCACCATATGATGCATCCATACCACTTCAGCATGAGTTTGATCCCAGGCCAGGGAGGGGATCCACATGGCACAGCAGATCTCTCCCATCTCACCCACTGCTTCTCTCAGCAGTGTATTTCAGTTGATCTTCCTGTTCTGTTCTCCATTCTGTCTCTGGTGAATCCTCTCATCCCTATGCCTCTAGCCTGCGCTCCAGTTCTTATATGCATAAATAAATAAATCTTAAAAAGTTAAACATACTTTATGACCCAGAAGTTGTAAATCTATGGGTACATCCAAGAGAATTAAAAATACAGCTCACACAAAATTTTCCATGTATGTGAATATTTATAGCAGTATTTATCACGATAGTCAAAGTGTAAACATCTCTAAGACTATCAACTGATGCAAGGATTAAAAAATTATAGTGTATAAAACCAAAAATGAAAAGACAAGGACAAATTGAGGACACTTGGTGGGGAGGGAAGAGGGGGAGGGTTGAGGACAGACGGGAGCACAGGGGACTGAGGTGATGGTGCACCGGTAATATGGTGATGGGGAATATATGGGGATTACAATTGATGTCAAATATATATAAATAAAAAAAGTTAATAAAAAATAAATAAATAAAAACCAGCCCTTGACCCAGGGTTTGTAATAAAAATGATAAAGAAATAAAAAAATTGTAGTGTAGCCACACAAAAGAATATTATTCAGTCATAAAAAGTAATGAAATATTGATAATTACTGCATGAATAAATCTGAAAATAATATACTAATGAAAGATGCTAGACACAAAAGGCCATAGGTATATGCCTCAGTTTGTGTAAAATGTCCAGAATAAGAAAATTCATAGAAACAGAGAGATCAGTTATTACCAGGGGATGGAGGGAGAAGTATGATTACTAACAATACCTTTTAGAAATAGTCCTTTGGAGTGTCTGCTTTCTTTTGTTTGATTTTGACATTTTTCAACAAGGGACACCTGTATATTTCCCTTTAAATGTTAAATGTATTAAGTAAATCAAATCATACTTTCTATGTACTTATGATGCTGTCTGTGTAAAACAAAAAAGATCACTCTAGAACTGATGTGTAGTATAAGTAGGGGCTTTCATAGATTATTTCTTAAAGTGAACCTCTCTGTTTGATGAAAATCAGCAGAAGGCAGGCCAGAGTTTGTAATCTATATCACTAAACAGTGTGTATTGCATGGATGGTTTATCAAGCTTCCTCATTTTGGGTGGGGGGGAGCGTGGGAAGGAGACAGTAAAAAGCAAGCACACACACATACACACACACACAGACTTTACTGGTCTCAAGTTCTATATGTAACTGTAATTATTATTACTTCTCATGGGAGTGTCTTCTAACTTAATTGAGTTACTAAATTCCCTTCCTTTCTCTATCATTGTGATAACATGCACTTCATTTGATTTGTGTTAGCTTTACATTAATCACTTATTCAATCATTTTAGATTACAAATTTTCAATTTTTTGGCATTAAAAAAAATGTTCTCAAACAGAATGACTCAAAAGAATCCAAAGAGTATCTCATCTTCTAAAGTGACTAAAAACTTCAGATTTACCTTCTTTCATTTAAAAAATCTCTGAAACTATTGCTTATTCTGTATAAGACTATTCTGTAACTTTTGAAAAAGAATATTTCACTATTTAAAAAGCTGATTTTTATAAACAAATTCTTGACAGTACCTGTGTTAGAAGGCTATGTGGAGGGGACACTGCCTCATTACACAAATGAGAGAACAGCAGGCTAGTGAGGGTGGAGAACTTTGCTAAGTTCACACAGCTGATCGGAAACTGAGATCACTAACTCCAGGACCAGTGCTCTTCAAACCACCAGTTTGGTGTTCTGTTGCCTTAGAGGGGCTCATCTTGTCTCCATCAGAGCCACAAGCAATGTAATCACAGGAACCACACATGATCCTTCCCTTTAATTTCTCCAACATATTCTATACACTAGATTCTTATTTCTTATGTCTGGAACTGTCATTACTCCAATAAATGCTTGAAATTACAACGGTAATCAATCAATCTTTCACTGTGAATTTAACTTTCAACATTGAAGACTTTGCTCTATTTTTTTAAGTTTTTTTTCCACCTATTTCCAAACAATTTCAGCTCTGACATAGTCAGCTATATGTCTCAATGTACAAAATAATAAAATAACTCAATGCAGAACAAGCAGCATGCCTACTTCAAGGAAAGAATTTCATTTGACTCACAGCATATCTTTGCAAAGATGAGATCAGGTAATTTGATCCCATTTGTGGGAAAGCTGTGGTTGTAAAGCTTCAGGTGTGGGTTGAAATTTACCCTACACGCTTTACTGTTAGGAAAAATGGTGGAGTCCTTTGACCCCAACAAGTCTACACCTAAGCAATTACACTAAATGTGTAAAAGTATATACACAAAAATGATCATTATAATACATTGGAAATAGCCTCATGTCAACAGAGGATTAGGTAGATAAATTTTGAATCAATCTATGATGAACTACCAAAAAGATTAAGAAATAATATTATATATACTGACACAGAAAGATGTTAAAGAAATTATATATAGTACACTGTCATTTATGAGACACATATGGACTTATACCCAGTATTTCTAATGTCTGAAAGGAAAAAGAATAAGTGATTAAATGATCTCTAGGGAATGGAATTACTGAGTAGGTGTGTACATAGCACCACTTCCTCCTTTGGTTATTTCTGTATTACTTCACCTATTTTTTTTATAGAATACAATCATTTATCTTATTATCTAATAAAGTGTCTAAGCATCTGTGTCTATAGCAACACCAGAGAGGAAAAAAAGTAGTGGAGTGTGGAGAGGTACTTTTGCCTCTATCGAACACAAACATAGCACTTCACTTGAACTTTAAGTGAAGGCTATAGCTTCTTATTTTCAGACTTGTTACCACAACATTGTGTTCTATGGGAAAGGAAGCACTAGAATGATTCACTTTAGTTTTCTAACTCTATGATCTATAAAAAGAGGGCAATCCCTGTAACAGTTTATGATGATCATGATATCATGAGTTCACTTGAAATGCCAGAAACTTGACATAGTCTGGATCCTTTTTCCATGTACCATTCCCAAGTTAAGCATAGTATTGAATGCCAGAATATACAGGTGTTGATAGGCATCTTCCTTTGCCCAAGGACAGAGAAGCAAATGTTTAATAGTGACTATGAGAGAGAGGAGTGACTTGGAGAAATACCTTCTAGATTGAAACATCACTGCTAAAAATATCTCATCACTGTAAGCAAAAAATGGTATCAAAACTATTTATTTTTATGATTTTTAAATTATAGATTTTAAAATATAGACAAAATTACAGGAATAGGTAGGGCAAGAAACCTCTGTTGCTTACCCAGATATGCTAATTATTTATATTTTTGCCATTTTTTTTCTTTCCTTCTCCCATTTGAGAGTTAATTTGGAGACATCATGTCCTTTTACTCCTAAATTCTCCACTATGCATTTACCAAAAATAGGCACATATGCTTGTGGAACGATAAACACTAAAATCAGGAACCATAAGATTGATACCATGTATTTATTAATTGTAATTGCTTTCTGAAAAAGAAAATGCTGGTACAATATACAATATACTGTCATTGTTTTTAAGCATAATTTTTTCTATAGATTGGTACATGATGTCAGTCAGTCACTTTTCTAAAAGGCACACAAGTTACACTTTCAGTAGGACCTAGATAGTTGGTGCCTATACAGACTCCTACATCACTGTGCTCTCTGAGAACACCTCACTAGTTTGCACTGATCACTACAGCTAATATCTATTAACAGATCCCATTACAGTGAAGTCTTGCAATTTGCTTTTCAATGACTAATTTCACCCAGAGATCTTACAGGCTAGAATTGAAAGACAAAATCTTTTCCATCTTGATTATGATCAGAATCAATTTTAAAGACCCCATTACTTTAATAATTTAATATACAAATAGTGTTTAGTTATAGCTTTACAATTAATCTCTTTCCCAGAAGTCAACCTATCCATCTGGGAAAGAGGGAAGAAAGTACAGGAGAGATATTTCCTAAGGTCCTATTATGCACCAGGCATTTACTAAAGGTTATCTCTTTAATCCCCAGGATAAGATCACAGAACAAGAATATGAACTCCTCCAAAATTTGAGTCCTATTCTTATTTATTTTTAAAATATTATTTTATATATTTTGACATTATTTTTTCCTTTTTATATAGTGCATGCTTTCTCCCTTCAGGTGTAATCCCTGAAAAATTCCCATCACCAGTTCACCCATGCACCATCACTATAGTCCCTTGTGTAAGATCTGTTCGTATTTAGAATACAGAAATGTTGTCTAATTTCAGTATAATGCTGTGAAAAATAAATTTAAAAAAATATTTCTCTAAAGTGCCTTGTCTACCATAAAGTGCTGTGCCCACAGGGAGTACATGGTATCCTAGGGAATATTTCACTTGCAGCTTCTAAGATGTCCAGATAACACTAGCATGCAGGGCATATTTGGTTGCTGCTGTTGGCCCTGAGAAACACATTGGGACATCCTTCAACTCCAATTCTTGCCTGCATCCATCTAACCTCTCCATCACAAGCAACAGTTCCAAACCACATCTGTCAAACCCTCATTTTCCCTAGGACTGCCCAGTGTCATAGAGAGAGGAGGTCACCTCAACTGTCACCGCTGCTAAGCTTATGCATGAGCCACACAGGAAGTACTTTTCAAGACATTTGATTGCATCAAAATCACTGTCCTGCTCTCTCCCTATAAATTAGATTTCCTACACAAACAGCAAGCAAGATGTCATAAAATTTCTGCCTCCATGTGCAAGCCCAGCATTACACATGGATTTCTGTACTGTAAGTGAAGGGCATTGTCAGATTCAAACCTTCCTGAGAGCAACAGGGACACAGAGCACAGTTGGAGACAGGAGCAGCCCATGCTGACCCGTGGTGTTCATTCTAAATGGATGACACGTGAACTTCAAAGAACACTTGACAATGCGCACATAAAAGAATTCAAGTCAGGGATGGCTAGAACCGAAAGACAAAACAAACATTTCCATTCGCTAGGTAGGGAGCAAATCAATTGCAGTGAACCCCCTCCTTAAATTCAGGGCCTGAAGTAAAAAGTGCAGTGAACATGCAAAGCTCATTACTGTGCTTCCTAGTAAAGTGGACAAAAAGCATATTTCTGAAATGATGTTTATTACCATATCGTGTATTCTCTTAAGAGGCTGAACAGCTGCCGTCTAACCACTTGTTTAATGGAAAGCAAATTTAGAATTTTGGAAGTTTTGGGTGGTGTTACGGATGGGGGTACTGGCAGGGAGAGAGAGTTTCCTTCTTTTATTTCCTCTTTATTTCTTTCTGTAATTTTGCAAAGATTTTAATAGCGGAGTATTAACTGAGAATTTAACTAAGTCAATATGTAAACCTCAGGTTCACCTGGTATAAAAGTGGTTAGAGTTTATGCACAGATGAGCAAGTTCACTTTTCTCAGATAACTAAATCACACATTGCCCCAGTGCATTGTTCTCAAGAGGAATGGTTTCACCATTCTTACAGATAGAAAGAGGAACTCAATTTGTTTTTGCAAAACTCATTTGTACTCCCTGAATACTGAGTTTGCAGGCTCAACATATGACCATCACTAAGTAAAATCTTTACAGCTTATTTCCTTACCCATTCAATACACAGAGATGTTTTGACACAATAGTCTTCTTTATTCTCTACACTAACCAAGAACAGCCTGTTCACAGTATGCAACAAAGCTTCAGCAACACAAGCCAAAAACAGACACATATAGAGTAATAATGCCACAAGTCACAACAGAAAAGTGGTCAGGTGACAGCTGTGGGAGCCAAGTCATGCTCAGCTGCCTTGGGGAAATAGCACAACTCTTTGAAAGGATAATTGGCACGTGTGCAGAGAGTAAAGCACCCCCAACTTCCTTCTTGGTGAAATGATGCCATGGATCAACACAGGAGAAGCAGCAGCCCAGATGTCCTCAAAATATCAAAGAAAACACAGAATTTCAATTACATCTCAATAAAGCTGGAAAAAAATAATTAAAAAGTTATATCGGGGGCCTCCCTGGTGGTGCAAGGAGTTAAGTTGCAGCACTATGAAGTTATCTGCGGCCACTGCAGCAGGAGTTTGATCTCAGGCCAGGGAGGTGACCCATATGGTGCAGCAGACCTTTCCTGTCTTGCCCCATGCTCCCCTCAGCAGTATATTTCAGACAGTCCTCCTGTTCTGCTCCCCATTCTGTCTCTGGCAGATCCTCTCACTCTCTGGCCTATACCACAGTTCTTGTATGCATATAAACAGATAAATAAATATTTTTTTTAAAATTACATAAGTCCATCAACACACACAACTTTTTAAAGCACAATATCTGAGGTGGCTCCGTGGCGCAATGGATAGCGCATTGGACTTCTAAAGCACAATATCTGAATCTCCACACCAAAACTTGCAGTTTTTAAGCACCAAATATATGAACTTACAAAGTGAAAGGTCAAGGTAAGAGCAAGGGTTATATAAAACTAGCATTACCAGAAAGAAGTCCCTCAAGAAAAATCAGCATTTTAACTCAGAAAAATACCTCATATTCCTCTGGATGATAGTAATGGAAATCATCTAAGTGAAGTTGTACTTGGGACTAACTGGATGTTACTATGCACTTTGGGGAAAACTGACTGAGCATCCCCACACTGTGGAACATTATCCCATTTTCTGATTTCTGATGATAGGTTCTCATTGTCCAACTGTAAAGACTTGGATCATCTCAATTACATTTTGTAGTTACAAGAAGCTGAGCACATCTGCAGCACAGCAGTGAACGTTAAGACCTCAAAAGAAAGTCATGCACATGAGATCCATGATGTGTGCTTCCAACGTCAAATGCAATCAATTTTTAAATGGATACTTGGGTTTTAGAAGTATTCACTCAAGGCTTTCACTGGCGATTGCCTGAGTGATGATTTCAATTCTGCACATCCTGGGCAGCTGGCCCTTCCATTCACTCACTCAGAACAACCTGACACCCATTCCAATCTGCTCAGTCCATATGGACAAGAGTACCAAGCCTGTACTTATTCAGGATCATCTCCCAAAATAGAAGGTCATTGGAAGAGAGAGACAATGTTTGTGAGTAACATCCTCCATTATATAACATTGTGATTAATACTGCCCTAATCTCTCTTTAAAATCTGCAAATTTGGGGTATAATAGACACAAGACAATAGGGTTTAGACTTCTCTATCTCCTATATACTTGTTCAACCATTTTAACAATATGTAGCAGTTTACTGAGATTTTCATTAAATAGAAGTGCCCTATATACTGAATGTAGAATTTTCTACTATCATCATGTAATCGCCCTAAATTCAGAAATGGTTTAGTTCCCTTTACTTCTCTGTTCCCACACAGGTATCATATCATTCAACTTTGTCCCTGGAAATAGCTAAAACAGTTTGTTGTCCACTGGGAACATGTAGTCAAGATCAGAGTTTGCATCTAGGCAGGATCCTGATGTATTTGGGGCATAGGGAAAGACTCTGAATCCCTCTGACTGTGACGTGGGGGCCCTCAGAGGAGCACGCCCAATCAAGAGGAGGGGCAGGAGCACTTCTGGAGAGAAGAAATAGTTGTGGCATGTCTCTTACTCCCGCTTCTCCACCACCCCATCCTCCCCAGTCCTGAAAACAGGAGGATTATAAAAGTGTAAAGGGAGGAGATTTCTTTCTCTAAAAACTGTAAAAGTTGGGATCACTAAATACAATAGTTTGCTTTAAGGCTCTATTAACCTTTGCATAAGTATTGCACAACATTCTCCTTATGCTGTAAGTCACTCCATAGGTGAACACCCTTGGGATTCAGCACATCTATAAAGACACCTAGAATAGCAGAGGTGGGATGGGGAGAGAGCTTGGGCTCTCCCAATTCGCAAAGGCATTATGGGAAGATTGAGGAGCAAGTGAAGAAGAAAACTCAAGCCCTGATGTTATGACAACCCATCTTTTCCCAAAGGTACTGAGGCTGGGCATGTTCTCACTTGTTGATGTTGGGTGAAGGGTTGCTCGACAATTAGAAATATTGATCAGTGATATATGTAATAGAAAAAAATAAATAGATGGCTCCACTTCAACTGATAGTGAAGATTAGAATTCAGGATTAAAATTCAAAAGAACCATATGAATGAATAATGGTCCCACTATATTTATCTGGAATGCCACAAAATGGCAAGTGGATATATTGGTTGCAGGTTTTCAAAGTGTTCTGGGAAAAAAAAAAGGCCACATGGATAAAGAAATATAAACATGAATGAATTATGAAGCAGGCTGTGGTGCTTCAGGTGATCTTGTGGAAGATTCTGTCTGTTAGACATGTTTAAAGCTCACCCTATAACTGATCTGCCAGCATCCAAGCCCCTGCCTCCAGATGTATTAGACAAGTTTAGTTTACCAGTGTTGACTTCTATTTGCCTTCCAAGACCCTAGCTATCCAAGCTCTGAAGAAGAAATACAGATCCAAATCTCCTTGGCCCACTGTACTTCCATAAGCATATTTTTCTCAAGGGTCTTGTAAAAATGTCAGTAGGCAAACTTCAGACTGAGATATAGTCATAATCATTTTTATTACTCCTACCATAGGTAGCACTGTAGAGACTTACTACATGCCAAATACTACGCTAAATACTTGCATACTTATCTCATATGATCTTCACAGTCATACTAGGAGGCAGAGTTCTTCCTATCTTTTGATGGATGGGAGAGTCGAAAGCTGAAAAAGGCTAAGTAACTCATGGCTATTTAGTAGTGGGGCTCAGAATCAGAAAGTAGATGTCTGTGTTCATATTCCATGCTCTTGAGGAAGAACAAGAGTTTTGAAGCATAGGCAGCTAGGCTTAGAAATCAATGTTGTCCCTTACAAATGTAGAAACAGCAATGTAAACTTAACTTCTCTGAGCCTAAACATAATCTGATAAAAAATAAAACCTATCCCAAGGGGTTATTGTAAAGACCCAATAAATGATTGTAATTTCCTTCCCTATGAGTTTTGTAAAAGTAGGACCATATCCCACTAATATTTAAATCCCAATCATCTAGAATATAGTAGACCCTTAGGAAACTATTAGAGAAATAGAATTCAACAGAAATTTGATTTATGAGGAATTTGTATTGAATCAACAGAATTTTGTTGGTTAAAGTCTGTGTGTCTTTGTTACTTTAGATGACTTTACAATTTCCAAACATCAATATTACCAACAATGTCACCAAGTGTTGACCAAGAACCTCCAAACTGAAGAATCAAGTGTTTTTCCCAAACTCTCTTAATGAACCTACACTCCTCTTCCAGACAAGTGAATACCAGTGCTCATGAAATCCTGATCTAGGCCTTATAATAGAAGACAAGTAGCTGGTCATCCTAATTACCAACAGATGATCTCAGAAATGAACATATTTTTTTTCAAAGAAGTAGTTGAAAAATCATTAGAAAAACATTCAAAATGTGGCCAACAGCAGGAAACCAGCATGAGGCTTGAAGCAAACAGTGGAATCTTTAGAAGCCTACTTTGTGAGTCTGAGGTCAGGGGAGCAGACACAAGCATATTGCAACACTTAGCCTCTGCGGGAGCCAGGAGCACTCCTTCAGCCATTAAGGGTTTGACAAGAAAAAATGATTACTGTAAAAAATTAGGAGTGATATAGTCCATAACAAACATCACAACCATAGGCCACATCAAATATGGCATCTCAGCTACTTAAAATACTTACTTGCTAAATATAATTTGTCAAAAATCTATTCTGAGATGAGACGATGAAATTAAAACTACCTATAGTCCTACAACCAAGAAAGACAAGTCACCCACCTTGATGCTGCAGTAAGTACATATTTGGCTTTAGTTCCTTTGACTATATAGCAGATATTCTAAGGGCTTGACCAAATCTAGAAAAGGCCTAGCCCCCAACCATTCTTTTATGTGTCTAAATATGCCAAACAAATCAAAGGCTGAGAAAACATCAGGAGAAGTTCAAATCTTAGCTCATGAGAGGTAATGTGGCACATGGTTTCACTTGTAGATCCATAAGTATCGATAAATTAAGCTCATTTAACAATATCTTTCATAAGACTCTGAATAGAAATTTCTATTGCCCTGAACCTGAAATACTGTTTGGAAAATGCATTTACTTCTTTCATGGGAATAGTGTATATCTTACAAAGAGTGTGATATGATGTCTTATGTGTGTGTTAATAGAATACCAGCCTAGAAATCAGGTCCCAGAAGTACCTACCCGTCTCTCCGTCAGTCCCTTCAGTATCTTCATCCAAGACCACCATCATACCAGCCCTACCCAACATGTATCACACCCCATGCACTTCCAAATAGGTGATTGCATTTAATCTCCTCATGTTTCCTGCATTTTTCCTGCATAGAGACAAAGACTAATCCACAGGAAGCTAGAGGTAGAAGAGAGAACAGAGAATGTGGGGTAAGAAGATGGGGGTGAGTCACTAGCCCACTACACAGGGTTGTCTGGTCTCTGGTTTAGCTTGAAGTGCATCCTGGCACACCCTGTGAACAGGGATTCTGCTTCCTTTTCTCTCCATGCTCAAGAACATGAAAGTTTTGCATGTCCTGAATTCCCATCTGTTGATTTAAACATCGATAAATAATCCTTCTTATTTCTGCAAAGGGGGTGAGAAGGTCTGCCCTGGAGGAAGTTGACCTGAAGTGTACTAAGAACAGAAAGTGGAAAGAGCTCAGAGCCTTCTCCTTTCCCAAACTGACTTCCTCATGCGTGAGTCTCTCTAATAAAGCCTTGCTGATTCAACTCCAATAAAGAAAAGAAGGAAATAGCTGAGAGGCAAGGCACGAGCAAAAGACTGTGAGGTCTGCCCCAGGCCATCCTGTTCACCTCTGATGAGTTCTGCAAACAAGATACTATTTATAAAGCACATTAGTTTTTCCACCTCTCTTCTGTTGATTAGAAAACTGCATCTAGAGTTGAGTATGGAGCAGCAAGACTTTGCAGTGACTTAAACAAATTTATTATGTTATTCAATGATGTTATGTTATTCAGACTAATGTTATTCAATGTCCCTTCAGTATCTTCATCCAAGACCACCATCATACCAGCCCTACCCAACATGTATCACACCCCATGCACTTCCAAATAGGTGATTGAATTTAATCTC
>JAGFMF010011861.1:12323074-12358907 GCA_019455555.1 Galemys pyrenaicus | reverse complement strand
TTGTCCTTGTTTGGTTTTGGTATTAGTGTGATGTTGGCTTCATAAAATGTGTTTGGTAGAACTCCTTCTTTTTCGATTTTTTGAAATAGTCTGTGTAGGGTAGGTACTAATTCAGTTTTGAATGTTTTGTAGAATTCATTTGTAAAGCCGTCTGGACCTGTACTTTTATTTTTGGGAAGGGCTTTGATGACCGTTTCAATTTCACTACTTGTAATTGGGCTGTTTAAAAAGTCTATATCTTCTTTATCTAACTTTGGGTGATTGTAAAGTTGCAGAAATGTGTCCATTTCTTCTAGGTTGTTGAACTTGTTTGCATATAGCTTTTCATAGTATTCTCTAATTATTCTTTCGATTTCTGCTGTGTCTGTTGTGATTTGTCCTCTTTCATGTGTTATCCTGTTTATTTGTGTACTCTCCAGGAGGAAGAATTATTAAAGTTACGAAAATAAACTATTAACAAGAGCCCCAATTTATTTGGAAAATCTGACTTGTTTGTTCCACGCTCATCTGAGGAACGAAGCATACAAAACATGGTAGAGGGAATCCCAAAAAGCAATATTGCTGTCTCCAGAACTGAGGATGGGATGTGTGTAAAGGAAATGAATTACTCGAGAGGGATTTTAGTAAGTGTAGTGGAGAAGGCGGGAAACAGCAAAGAGAAGAAGGCTTGGTTAAAAGTCCTGGCAGTAATGGGATACAGCTGAAAATGGGAAAACTCAAGATGAGTATCAAAGAAGACTTCCTGGCGGTGAGAACTGCTGGATTGGTGAATGGCCTCCCCAGGGAAGGACGGGAAACTCCTTCACTCCAAACACTGAAGCCAGATAGAGCAAAACAGTCACGGCTATGCCGAAGGAAGAAACCCTGCATTGACAGAGGATGAACCTGCAAGGCCTTTATATCTGGAGTAACTTTGATTACAGTAATATAATCCTTCAGGGATGCAGGAAAGTTTGAAGGGGTTGGGATGCTTTAAATTTTTAGTGAATGTATTTCTGATGGAAGGTGCTGGACTAACATCATGAAAGACAAAAGCTCTCTATTCATCTGTACAACAGTGAGAGATATATTTCCCCACTGGGATTTACCAAATGTGTCCCCAATGTAGGCATTAAAGAAGTTACCTGTCTCTTTTCACCTTGAAAACACATTGGTTCTCATAGCTTCACAAAAAAAAGTTTGTTGCAATTTTCATATTATTAATTTTTTTATTGAGGTAACATTGGTTTACAGTATTGTGTGGAATTTAGGGGTATAGGATCACACCCTTCAAGTATTAAAATGAACACACTATTTTTAAAAGATGTGTGTGACTGCAATCCTTGGTCTCTCTTAGATTCTTTCCTACATGGATAGATGTAAAGAAGGGAGATGGACATGGTTACATTCCTCCATACCCTCTGCTTCTAAATCTTAAAGGAGCTTCTAATGTCACTTCCTGTCCCCTCCCCATTCTCCTTTATCTCCTTCCACACCTTTCCTTCTAAAGAATACTTTTTGTTCTTTTTTTGTTTGGAATATGCCTGAACAGGGGATCTTAATTATAGGAAATTAAAATATAGATGTCACCCATAAGATACTGTGCCAGTTAATTCAGAATTCTTGCATTCTCTCATGCATCTCTCCTGAGTTGCTGGTTTCTTACTTTTCTTTACTTGAATTTTTGCAGACATAACCTCAAAGTTCTGGCATCTCCCTATTATATGAAACTTTGGTCTCACTATATTTCCATGCAGCTCTTTCATCTGCTTTTCTAAATAGTGTGAGAGCAAAATGCATACTGCCTTTCATTTTCTGTTGCTTGAGCAGACTTGACTAACTGTGCCTCCCACCCATACAGAGGCGCAAAACCTTCCATTCTAGGAAGAGCATAGGAAGTGTGCTTGAGTTTGCCCTGAATCTCAGCACTTACCTCAGGAATTTGAGGCATAAAGGGAAAATCCATTTTTTGTCTGCCCTGCATTTTGTGCAGTGATTGTTAACCAAATTCCCTGCATGTTCTGACAATAGAAATATTCAATTACTAATTTCTTATAGAAAGTCTTACACTTAAGTAGACTGGGTGAAAACAAGGTCTCACAGGTGCCCTCCCCACCATGAGTTCAGATGGTGTCCTGGCTGCTGATGCTTGCCCACAGAGGTTGGAACTTGTTTTTCTTCTCTGTGTTTAAGTAATCAAACGAACATCTACTCAATGAGAGAGAGAGAGAGCTGAATGTTTCAGGAAGTAGTTGTTGCCTTTGATTTCCTGCTCCTTCATTGCAAACAAAAGCCTGCTATACAGTTACCTCCGGTTGGCGTATGGTGTACATTGCAGACCACAATGTAGGTGCGTAATGAATCCTAGGAGAATCTGAGTGACCTGACCGGAGACCCCTCTCACAAGTGGCAGACAACCTGGAGCCTGGAAACACTGTTTTCAAGTTCATGAAAAACAATTTTAAAGAACTAAAATCGCAAAAAAAACAGAACATGATGACTTCAATGAAGAGTGATTATTTTCACGGCTAATAAGATGAAGATGACTAGACACACACAATATCCAAGGGTGAGGCACGGCCAGATACAAGAAACTCAACTCTGAATAATTACCACTCCTCAGATCCACTTACTGCCTGGAGGTCTCCAGCTCCAGGACTCATGTGTCTCCACACCTAAACGAACTAGTGAGAAAAAGTTCCTTTGAAAAGGTACCTGACGTAAACTGGTAAAATAGTAAAGCTGTGATAACCTCCCCATAACCCCTGGAATAAATGTATCGCTCTATCTGCAGACACTCAGCACACTGATTCCCTTGTACTTCCAACATTGCAGCCGAATTATCGCTGCCTTAGAGCCTCAGACCTCAAACACGAGTGCAGATGGCCAAGATTGCCCCTTCTGAAAAACAGGAAACAGTATCCACAAGGCACCACACGACAGCACAGTGTATGCACTCGATCACAGAGCGCTGACTCACCTGACAGGGTGCCTGGCCTCACACGTCTATGTTTAGTCCACTGGCCACGATGACGCTGAGGTAGTGTCATAGATCTTTTACACAGGAACCATTTTCTTGAACAAAAGGACCTGATGCCTTTCTTTATACTCAATGAGTTTCACCTGCTTTCAATTTCTATGGTAACTCCCTCATAAGGAAACCTATTCAGCTGTGTCTTCTATATAGTAAAGAAGCTCATACTCTCAATGAATAAGGTAAGTCATAGACTTTTAAAGATTTGGCCTATTATTGCTCCAGTCTTTTGTGTCCATATCCTGCATCCATATCAGTGTAGCCCCATTGCAATACAACTTGGAAAGTTGGGGCTCCCTCCTTATATTGAACTCTGACTTCCAGGATCTATGAACAATAATCCAAATGCATTCCAAGACACCACACATCCCATGTTTGAAATTGTGTCCCATGGAAGCCCAAGGCTCACCAGAAGATTGTGGCTAAAATATTCGTAGCTGGCTAAACAACAATCCTCTCCAACTGGAACATCATCTCATTCCTACCCATAGTTTTTCTATATATCACTTCACATGAACACTTTTAAACTTGTTTTATTTTATAGAAATAACTTTTAAACTTGTTTTCTCAGTTGAAACACACACACACAGTCTTTCTTTCCTTTTAATGTCACTTGGTGACTTAAAATAACTGCTATGTTTTGCTTACATTTTGTGGGGAGAACCTGATGGGCACTTCATCTGTGATCCCAAGACATCCCCAGGGGACAATTGAAAATCAAGATGCCTCTGAGATGAAGATCTTTCACTCAAATGCCGGGTATCTCTGTGCTCCTGATCCCTCTCCACATGGTGGCTCCAAGGCCTCTCTATGTACCTTAGACTTTTCATGAACTTAGAGTTACAAGAAAGATCATGTCAAAAGACCAAACAGAAGTTATAAGTTTTCTTATGACTATGTTTCAGAAATCCCTGAATATCATTTCATTCACATTCTACTAATTCAGCAAGTCACTAAGACTAGTCTGGTTTCAAGGGGATGGGAGAAGTAATTCCACCTCTTCATAGGGGAATGACATACAAGAAGGAGACAGAGCAATAGTAGCCATCTTGAATATAAAATACCAGGGACAGAATGAAAATCTTCCTGCATTAGTGTCACATTTTTCCAGAAAAGAGTGAAAGTAGTGCTGTTTATGCCTCAGTGTCTTACAAACATTTATTTTAAAAGAAATTTCTCTCCTTTTTTTCACATATAGCTCCACTTATTCATGGACTTCAGAGATAACTATGAGAAAGTGACCTAGGTTGTTTATATATGAGTGACACATATATTTTACTAAGAAACTTCTCCCTGCTAATAATGTCTTTTAGAGCCAAACTGTCTGTTGAATTTGTTGACCCCTCAAGACAATTTCTCTTCTATGCTGTTTCCAGTTACCTCAATGTCAGGCAGGTCCATCTAGTTAGATCATCATTAAAAACCATTGTAGACTCCATACAACTCAAACCCCTACTATGCAAGTTAACCCAGCACAAATCCTAACACCTGGGAGATGCTCAACATCTCACTCAACATAACACTCAACAAGTGTTAGTTTCCATTCTCTTCTCACTGTAAACTAAGACCTATCTTAAATATTCAATTATGATTCCCATTTACAGATAATAAAGTGGAGAAAGTTAATAGTGTTGCCCAAGTTCATTAACATAAACCCAATATAAAATGGAATTAAAATTGTAGTCTGATGGTTTAGTCTAGAGTTCTTTCTACTCCTCCAAGATTTGGCATTGTATTTACTCCTCAGATTCAAAGGTATAAAATAGAGAAACAGATTCTTCAATGGATAGGAATATAGCAGTAAGAAGAAAAGGGTACCAGGATGGGTGAAAATAGATATTGAAATAGAAGTAGTATATCATAAGATCACATCACCCACTCACCAGTTTTGCTTGGAGTCAACCTTATTATGTCCCCTAGAAATATTCTTCCAGAGGGCCTACTCTTACAAATATATACAAGTGGTACTCTTGTTTTCAGGACAAAATATCAGTGACTCTAATAGAAAATTTTTAGTCTTGTGCTGCCCACTCCTACTCCTTTAATCCCTCACATCCTGCTTACAGTTAATGGAATGCAGAATTCCATCTAGCCCTGTTCTACAGATCTTCCAGCAGGACGTCACCACCGTGTATCAGTTACTAGGTGTGGGTTTCCTTTCACACCAGCTTGTCTACATTCCAGGGGATGAAATGAAGATTTCCCCAAGGAGAGACCCAACATCATTGCCTCCTGCCTGGTCAGCTTCCATGGAACACCAGTGGCAGTCTTTGCTTCCAGCAACAAAGGGCTCGGTATCCACAACAAAGGCAGCAGAGGCTGTGATCTGGCCCTCTTCAACTCTGTCATTCAGCCAGATAGTTTCCTGAACCTTGTCCCAGAGCCTTAAGCCTCTGGTCTTTGGTGGCCCTACACAACTTGGTGTAGATCTACGGGTCAGTAGACAGGATGGGCCGAGGTTCCCTGTTCCTTGACTCACCATATCCTTCTAAGTCTCCCGAAAAAAAAGAGACTTACTTTCTTTCCCAAAATAGCCAGAGGACATTTGGAAACACAGCAGATTAACCTTAAGTCACAACCAGATATTTCACTTTGGGGGGGCAAATGCATAATTATATACTGAATCACAGTATCATGCTATCCTGGAACAAGAAATAAGTGCTTCAAACTCTGTTGTGATTTTCTTATAAATTATAGAGAAAATACACTTGTTAATATATACATGTTGAAATTCAAAAAAAAAAAGTGTGCGATCTTTCTCTTTGAATGAATTTAACTCTTCTTTCCTAGGGAACTATGCCAATTAGTTCTTTTATAATAATAAAAGTAGCTTCAACTCTATAATGTATTTAACATTAAAGTCAACAGTACAGGGAGGGGTAAAAGGAGAACATATATATTATGTTCACTTATTTTAAATGAATAGATTGAAAAATGTCAGTTGCATGCATTTCATAGTCTTAACTTTTAAAGTATACAAGTATGTATATTCATTATAAAAAATTAGAAAAATAATAAAGAGAAAAATTAAAATTACCTTTCGCAAGACCACCTTGGCATAATCACAATAAATGCCCTGAGACAGATAAACATCTAGATTGTGCCCTGTATATTTAAATGTGTGTATGTATAAAATCTCTTTTAATAAAATAGGGATCCTTACAGTTCATAATTTTCTATCTATATTCAATGGACCATGAACATCTTTTCATATTGATAAATGTACATAGGCAATTCAAAATATCAGCCCACTTTAATTGTTAAGGGGAAATATACCTTTAAGATAAGGATACTCATCAACCCTACAACAGCTAAACTCGGTTTTGTCAATAACTTGATTGCCTGATATTATGTGCTTCTTGATGTGAATAGGAGATACCTGTATAATCTGTGAAGTCTTCTTGATTGAAATGCTTGATTTGAACCTATTATGAAGAAACAGATTAATTTAGAATGTAAGATTCTATAAGACTTGTCTGAACTTTGCAAAACAATCAATATTTAAAAAGGACATAACTATAGATAAAAAGATTAAGATTATGGAGAACTAGATATAAATAATAACTAATGCCATGAATGGAGCTTCATTGGAATTTGAATCAGGAAAAAAAGCAATAAAAACAATTTAGGACAATTCAAGTATATTTGCAAATAACATTATTGAACTAGTGATGATTTCTTAGGTGTAGTAGTATGGGAAAGAAAATACTCTTACTCTAGAGAGGCATGTTGACTGAAGTATTAATAGGTAAACTAGCACAATATTCATAGCTTACTTTCAGAAAAGTTAGCAAAAGGGGAAAATGTGTCTATAATTAAATAGCCAGAGGAAGAGAGACCAAGACAGGATATGGCAAGTTATTAATAGATATCCATTGCTCCATTCTTTGAATATTTCTGTGGATTTGAAATGTTTCAAAATAATATATATGTTTATATTTATTTATAACTATATTAACACATATTTATTTGTAATATATATATTTTTTATTTTATCATATTTAATGGCCAATGGTGCTTCTATTATATGGATTATAATAATCACTTAATAAATTCTTAGTTTCCTGCGCTTCATTTATCATAACTTTTAGTTAAAAGAGAAAAGTTTCATTAAAGATAATTTTTGTAATTGTTTGCATGTATTTCTTATTTATTTAGGAAAAATCAAGTTTATGAACATTAAGTTTTTGGTACTACTACTTGCAAGACAATTATTTGATTTGGTTCTGATAATATCTGTACTCCTCAAACCCCAGGACCTAATAATTCTTTTTATAGGATTATATTTCAAGTGATAAGACTTATAACTCTGTTATTCTATTCCCCAGATTACTCAGTAAAATCAGAACTCTTGGTTCTTGACAATATTTAGTAATTTTTCTTTGCAAAGTCATCAACATTTGATCTCTACCAAAAACTGCTTGAAAGGCTGTACAACTGAAACATACATGTTGTAAACCAATTTTACTTCAATTAAAAAAAGACCTGCTTTAATTATAACCTCAACTTTACTCAATAGAACTTAGAAATGATCAATCCCCTTGCCTGTCCTTCCCATCAATTCTAAAATATAGCTGCTTGGATTCCTGGATCAGCTATTTCAATTCTAGAGCATAAAGTATATAAAAGGATTATGTCTGTTTTTCTCAATTATTCTTTCCTTTTTGGCCATTTAGTCAAAGTAAGGACGTGGAAAATATCCCTCATTTACTCAAGTGTGGGGAAAATATGTGTGTTATGTGTATCTTAAATCTTAGCAGCAATGTATCTTTGGTCACTATCCCCAACAAGGGTGACACTACCCCGACCCTAAGGAGGGCAGACCTAGCTGTGTGCTATAGCTGTTACAACTTCCCTGGAAGAGATGGAGTCTGAGTTCTGCCATAAAGATATTGCAGCCTTGACCACTGTCTCTAAGGATTCATCCCCACTCACTCACTATATGATATATACATAAAATAATACTTATTAGAGAGCTCAGACTAAACTTTAGCCCATCTCCAAGCATTCAAATACAGCTAACACTAACACACCTGGGCTCTCTCTCTCTCTCTCTCTCTCTCTCTCTCTCTCTCTCTCTCTCTCTCTCTCCTCTCTCTCTCTCTGTCTTACACACACACACACACTTTTGCCAAAATTGAGCATGTGAAGAATATTTTCCAGGACCTCACTGTGGCTAAATGGCCAAAAAGAAAATGAAAAGTTGAGAAAAATAGACGTGATCATTTTATGAGGAATATCTTCTGCCACTAGAAATGAAATAGTTGACCCAGGAATCCAAGCAAATGCTGTTTTAGCTGGATCCCTTTCAAACAATAATAATCAAGAAAGCTTCAAATAACTAAATGAAAGTTACCATTTATGGAAGCATTGAGATCAACTCCTTTCTGTTTCATGCTTCCCACAAGTTACAGGATCAATATTTTCTGTTACTGGTTCTAATGTGGTACCCAAGCCAGGACCACTTTGAATAATAACAGAGAGTTCATCCAAAGAAAATAGATAATGAGTTCTATTGAAACACTTAATCCCTTTCCAGAAAAATTATTTTTCTTAGGAACTCATGGGAGATCAGAGTTTCAGTCCCTCCTTGCAGTGATCTTGGCTATTCTTCTTACATGGAAAACATACCAGCCTGGGTTCTATCATTGATTCATGTAATACAACATGCTACTTCCTAGATAGAGAGCCAGAATAGAGTGTTCTTTAGGGGAGATAGCATATAAGGAATACAGATCCTGGAAAGGGGTGGTCAAGGCCTGGATCACCTTCATATCTGTGCAACCTCAGGCCAATCTCAAAACTGCTCAGAACCATAAAAACAAACAAACAAAACCCACAAAGCTCCTGTGTAGCAGAGGTGTAAAAATTTTAACTACAAAAGTTCCACAATGTTTATTATTTCAATGTACATTAATACAAGAGAGACTATTTATTGCCGTGAAATCATTTTCTGATCTATTTCAAAGAAAAGATCACTTTACACAAGGCCTTCTAAGAACTTTATTTGAGGTTACCTATAAACTATAAGAAAAAGGGAAAACATTAGTGCTAAAAAAATTTCATTAATAAAAATAATTTTAAGTATGTGATTTTATCTGTATTATACAAAAGATATAAAAACTAAAAGATATATACATTAAACAATTTTAAAGAAACCACAGAGGCACATTTATTTTATTTCTTAGGTCAATAGTCAATGGAAGACCAGATTCTGTTCCCTTCTGCCAGGGTGATATATTACCTGACTATGGCCATGGGTCTGCAATTTGGCCACAGAGGAACAACCCCCAACCATACCACTTAGAAGCTGTGTGACTTGGGCCAGTTATTCTACCACTCTGAACCTGCTTCTTTATTTACACATGTGGACAAAATTCCTTTCTTTGTGCATGCCATGAATGATTTTTATTAAGAACTGACCTCCTCACCCTGTTTTGGATAACTCTTAAGAACAATTCTGGCTGTGGAACTTCCAGTAGGAGTATCCAAGGTTTTTATTGCAAAAGCATTATAATTTAGTTTGTTTGCCTAATTCTTACCCCTCAAAGGTGTTGTTTCCAAGGGTACTTCCCAACACACCAATTGTACACAAATCACAGTTTCAGTCTGTCTTGGGGGAACCCAAAATATGACACATCTCTTCTGTAAACATGTGTCATGGAGGTTTGTGACACTAAGTATACTTTCTAAAGGTCATCAAACCCAGCATAAACAACAGGAAAGCCTAGGCTTCTGGTTTCTGGTTTCTAGACCCTTCAGTATCTTCTGCTGTGGAATCTTAAGTAAAGCAACTTCACTCAGGAAGACACAACAACATCTATTTAGTTGGTGGTCCTCACTCCCAGAAGCAGTTTCACTGCTTATTCTTTTCTCTAGATTTGCCCTTTCCCAAGTCAATTACTCTTGCTTTATCTTCCAAATGTGTGAATAGCATGGAATGGTATTTTGTTATATCCTCAATGGCAAGCATGGATTAAATATCTGACTTGGGGAGCACATGTCCCCACTTTATTTCTCTGTCAAGCTTTTAAAGATATAATCAATAGATTTTATCACTGTCTTGATCCTCAAGAACATTTGTAGATCTACCCAACACAGAGAATGGGAAAACTCAGTGCTGAATAGAATTGGTTCAAGGAATACATGTACCAACACTGAGTATAAATGATGTTTCCAAAAAGAATACCAAAGAATTAGTTTTTAAGAAATTTAAAGAAGTGGCATATAAAAATCTTTTCCTTAGAAATGGAACCTTTGAGACTATAGTTAGCCCAGAATACTAGCTCCTCCAAATTTGCTGCTAGTTTATGACTACTGTCTCTAGAATCTGATTTGATCTACTATCTAAGAAAACTATGGCAATGCTGCAAAAGGGTTGTTAATATCCACTTTCACCATTGCTTCTACATTCCTAAAGATTCCCAATGCCTCAGTCAATTAGTGATAGCAGATGGAGACCATCTAAACACCCTCTGCGATAGCTGCTGACTGTGTCATGTCCCAGTCATGGTTTTCCAGATGAAAGTGAAAGCTCAGTGTGAAGATGAAGGAATGCCCCCTTGACTGCGTTCATGTGGGAAGAATAGGACCTTGGAAAACCATGTGCTCTCCAGTTGTGGTGTTTGATAACAGCACAGTCAAAATACTAGTAGATTCAAACAATTTATTAATGGGTGTAGAATAAGTAAACTTCTAAGTAAATGCCACAATGGCATTATCTTCAATTTCAAAGTGCCTTTGTGAACACTAGCTTAGTTTTCCTTCTGTCCTTGCCACCCCAAAAGGGAGTTATCCTGCTGAACACACTTCATGATTGACTCAGATCCATCCAAGAAGCAATACTTTTAACAATGTCATGGTGTGTGTTTTCCCTTATAACTTTAAACAAAGATTTTCCAATGTTTCTAACATATTTCAGGGTTTTCTGATTTGAATTAAATTCAAAATAATTTCTTAAGGGCTCAAGATTTTTTTGATCATTTCTAGAAAGTAACAAAAGAAACTTGAGTATTTTTTATGTTGTGTGCAAATCACAGCACCTCTTCAATTAGGTAAATACTTTCTGCCTCTTAATATGGCTTTTTTCCCCTTGATTTGTCAATGTTACATGATATTATTCAAGAAATAAAAACAAAAGAATAACCAATTATTTGCTTTGGTTTGAATAGAATTTTTCAGCCATTATTATATATAGATTTTTAAATTTTATATGTATTTTACATTATTTTTCATTTTTGCACAGAGCCATTAATTCTATGCTTAAAAATAACTTCATGATCAAGACTCAAAATTGGTATATGATTAATTGAACTAAAGGTGGTTGAACAAGATGAACTTTTATCCATGTTGGATAAAAAGTTCCAACTGTTTATGGAACTTCAAAATTTAGATAATTTAGCTGGAACATTTCTGAAATCTTCTAGTTTGACTGGAAGTGGGTAGAAAACTTTTCCTTGATTCCAATCCAAATCCTCTCTATGCAATTGATAAAGTATTAAAAATTAAACATTGCAGAGGCCTAACTCTGATAAGTGTGAATTGATTGTATTTATAAGATTTAGATTTCCTATTCCTGCTTACATCTTTTAATGTTATATCAATAATTTAAATAATAAACATTATATTGTTGAATGGGATTTAATGCCCCTAACTACTTTTAATTAAGAAGAAACTAGAGGGAAAGCGTTTGAAATAATCTTTACCCTCCCAACCACTCCTATAATTGCATGTTTACAATTATAGGAAAATATTCTTGTAAACCAATGCGGGTGAATCTTGGGGAATTCTAAAAACATTTCACAACTTTTTGAAATAGAAATAATAATTTACTGTAAATGTGTGTTTCTTCATGGTTGGGTTGTCTTTCTGAGCACAGAGCTATAGGAAAAAAAAAAAACAGGTTAAAGCTAAAAACAGTTCATGGAGGTAATTACAAAACCTTTTAAAAATACTACCTATAGCTAGAATTTTTATTAATTCAGCATCTAGCACAAAAACTACCATAGACGTATCTAAGAGAGGTGATGTGTTATATGAGAAAGAGAAACAGAGCAGGAATCAGGCAAATGGGAACACGAGAAGAGACCCTGCATTAAACAAATTAGGAAAGACAACTAAGTTGCTTAACTACTCTGGTCCTTGGTTTTCCATGATTGCCAAGGTCCCCTCCTGTTCCAACATTCTGCAAGTTTTCATTCATTTGACAGACTTCACTGAGAGCCTATTAAATGCAAATTTACTTTGAAGTGATAATTTGTTACATTGCCCTTGTTGAATATGGTGCCAGTGCCAAACAGTACATGTTTACATAACACTTCAATTTTTGCATCAAAATAGCCCTGTTCAGAAGGAAAGAGACAAATATTGGATGGACTCACTTAGAGGCAGAATATAGGGAAACCAAACAAAGGATTAAGAAAAACACAAGACTTGAAGGCAAACCATAGATCTGAGGCATTACCGCAGGGGAGGGTAGAGAGAGGGGTCAAAACAGGGAAGGGAAGAGCACAAGGGATTATAGTGATGGTCATGGATGCTGTTGTAGGGAGAGAATTATCAGGACTACACATGAGGGGAGAAATCAAATGTTACATAAAATGAATAATGTAATAAAATAAATAAGTAAAAATAGTCTTGTTCAGATAAACAGAGCCCATTTCCAAATGGGTAAACTGAGCCTCATGAGTCATGAGGTACTAGCACAGGGAGTAACAGAATTGCCTAAAGAATTTGAGTCTCTAGTTGAGCACTTTTGCTCAAATAAAAGTATCTGGTGATATCACAGCCCTCTTGATTCTCCATCTGCTGTCTGCATGTTTTTGCAGAGCTGCTGTCAGTTATTTACATAGAACTAGAGATCAGGGCTCTGACTTGGTCCCAGCCTTTCCTTCAACACCCTCTCTGACCTTGGGCTAAAGATCCACCCACAAAATAAAGACTGACACCCATGAGGATTCTCTTGGCATAAGGCTCTGTCACTGCCTGGGTATGTTGTAAGAGAAAATATTTGTGGAGTCCTTGAACTCATGAGGGAAGAAGGGATAACAGCAACACACTTTGGGAAAAGCTACTATAAAACTTTTCTTCAAAAGAAAAAGTGACATTTCCAATCCTTGCTTCCTCAAAGCCATATTTTACTAACACCTTTTGGTTGTCAAGGATACAATTAGGTCATCCAGACCATCATGTTGGCTTCCACATTCTCCAAATGGTAGAGCTGGTGTCAGATTCCTGGAGATGATGGGGAGGAAAGAATAGTAGGAGAATTGCTTACAAGGTACAAAAATATCCTGTGTGTTTTCTAATTTCAAAAATATTTTTAAAAGTCAAACTTTTCTCTAGCAAAGTATTTCAACGGGGAGACTATGGAATCTAAATTCAAGCTAATATGTATCTCTTAAGAACTCAGCCCCGTACTTTCAGCCTGTTTCAAACATAGTCTTTTTACGCCCCCTTCTTCAATCCCAAGTGGGGAAACTGATCAAACACATTCTGCACATACCAGTGAGCCTACAGTCATCCTCCCAGCTGCACTGCTACCCGCAGAAATTCACAGACCATCTCCAGTTCCAGAAGTGGGGCGGCTTTCTTAACTGCCCCACTGAAAACCCCAACACACCCACTTCTTTCAGCTTGCTGGATATTTGAATTTCTGTACTTACAATCATTGACAATGTATTTTTCTATCAAATCAGACTATTTGTTTAGTTTTAGGATAGTACATTTCTTCAGTATTCTTCCATCTTCCTTTCCACATCACAATTCCATTTTCATATTCAATATTGCCTTATGATAGTTCCTCATTTCTCTATCAAGATTCTGACAGGGATAAGGTGCTAGAACTTCATCAGGTTTTCAGCTGGGAAAAAAAAAAATGACTATAGGTCATCTGTATGTGAAGTTTTGCAGATGAAAATTCAGAAATGCTGCCAATGAGACAAATGTTTAATCTTGTAGAAAGGCCTTCACACGAACACAGTTGACGTAGAGGAAAAAAAACCACAAAAACAACAGGGCAATAACATTAAAGACTGGTTTCACAGACACCAAAAGAAAAGGAAATTCAGAGTTGACTTCCATATCCCTTCTTATAATTCATCATGACAGGATGAAATACGCAGATGGTGCTTCCTTCATGACACTGGAAAAGGAGCACAAATTTCAAAATCAGATGAATAAAATGTAGTAGAACAGCTGGTTACTTGGGGCACTCTATAGTTAACTTCCATAAACACCTTCTTGATAGCATGATTTCTTAAAAATAAATTTGTTTTTATTTAAAAGCATTCAGTCAGTCAAAATACTTATAGTAAGTACTATAAAGTAGTAAATACTGTGAGTTATATTGTTGTAACCACACTATGAGTAGTATGTTTGAAACTAATCTTTATTTCCATTGTAAGAATTTGAAAATTATTTAATACTTCTTTCTCTTTACCAACTTACCTTCTAGTTCCAATGATTCAGTAAGTTTACTATTGCAACTGATTATTTAGAATTTTCTTTACTTCTTTGTAGTGAGACTTAAAAGTGATAAAACATTGCTCCAATGCCTTAATACAAGAAAATAGCATAAATATTTCAGATAGGCTGCCAGCACAAGTGGTTAAGCACTGCACTATGGAGCATCCTCAGCCACTGCAGCATGAGTTCAATCCCTGACCAGAGAGGTGACCCACATGGCACAGTGGACCTCTCCTGCCTCACCCACTGCTCCCCTCAGCAGTGTATTTCAGTCTGCCTGTTCTGTTCCCCACTCTGTCTCTGTTGAATCCTCTCTCACACACACACACACACACCCACACACACACACACACACACTGCTGGCCTATACCCCAGTTCTTATGTATATAGATAAATAAATCTTTAAAATAAATATCACTAAGAATTTTTTTTAAAAAAATTTCAGATAGAATTCATATCTACTTGGACAAGGTTCTGTGTGTATGTGAGCGTGCGTATGTGTGTGTGTATATATATGTTGGAAGTCTCATTTGGTTTGTTCTAAGTAAGGTTTAAACTTCTACATTAATAGATTATGAGGCAGCATCAAGATCTTCTATGTCCTTTTTTCTATTTAATTTGTCATCACCAGAATCTGTATTTTTTTTAACCAAACCACCAAAAGCTATTACCCATGGAAGTTTTTCTGAAGTCAGAGATTCTAAGATCCAAGTCAGACTTGGAGACAGATTTATGCAGCAGCATAGCTGGAAGAGAATTTGGATGACAGTCAAGGAGGGTGTCAAAAGCCTAGCCAAGAAATGGTGCCAAGCCTGGGTCTGAAGAAACAAAGCAAGAAGAAAATGTGAAATTAGGTCAGAAAGCAGGAGAAAGAGAAGGACAAGAAAGTCTAGAAGATCTAGATGTGATCTCTCCATATGGGACAGAGCAAGCCAGAGAAGAAGGGAGACTGAGGGTGGTAACAACAAAAATATGCAGCTAAGTTCCCATTTTCAGTGGAGCTCGATGGGTTGAGAGGCACAAAGAACCAGTAATGTAGGGCCAAATGGGTTCAAACAAATAACACTGAAAGGAAGAAAATCAGATGATCATTAATACACAATACTCCTGATTCTTAATGCAGGAAAAGGTAAATAAAGACATTTTAAATAATTCAACACTAGGCAACATGCATCAAAGAAATTCTGTAGGGTCTTCTTTACACAAAAGAAAAATGGTTCCACATGGAAAGCTGAAGAATAAGAAGGAATAAAGAGCATCCAAAATAGTATAATTGTTAACCTAAATGGTTATTGACTACACAAAGAATAGTAACAATGGTAGCATTAAGCGCAAAGCCTCAAAAAAACGGGATGTAAAGAACAGGGTAAAATTGAAGGAACTCTCAAAAAAGATACAGAAGGGAGACCTCAGGACAACAGCTCCAACGGAAGAAAAGGCAGTTAGTTAAGATTAGAACAATGTGACTCAAGCTATAGGCTTATACTGAGTTTATCATATTGAGGAGTATACCATGTCACTGCTCCATTATATCTCTGTTTCATATGTTGAGAATGACTGAGTGAGCTAGTCCAGAGTTGGTCTCTCTTGACTCCCTACTGAGTAAGTCACTATTCTCAACTCTATGCCCTGCAGCCTAGAAGAGCTGAGGACACTCAGTTCACCCAAAGAAGTGTTCTGCTTCATCCTGCTCCTGACCACTAGAGATAAGCTTAGAAGTTTAGAGGCAGTGGTCAGCTTAGAAGCAAAACTCTAAAAGGAGTTTAATCTTCTACCATTTTGCTGCCAGATATCTAGAAGCAAGCCAGAACAAATTCCTGTTTGTTAGTGTAATTCAAATATGCTAGTCCAATATTTCCTAGGATTTATCCAAGGATTTGCCCAGAGACTTCTCCAGACTTATTGTAGGAGGAAGGGGAGTTTCTTGTAAACTTTCAAGGAAGCAGAAGCCAGATTGTGACCACATGGTTCTGTTCATTCATTTTTCCCAGAAACTTTGTTCACAGAGGCATCGCCTTCCTTTTCCTATACAGTTAAGTCTGCGCTTGATATAGTTGTCCAAATCTAAGAAACAGCTAGTATAGGGATAAATATATCACTGGTAGATCTATAAAGAAGCATAAGAGAATGATCAAATCAAGGCAAGATGATGATTATATCTAAGAGGCAGGAAAAATGTATTTGGAGAGGGAATCTCAAAGCCTTTTTAGGTACGTGGCAGTACTTGTACTGCTTAATCTGGGTGATGAATACTCAAGTGTTGGTTTTAGCATAAATCTTTACATTGTTCCTATAAATTCTGTACAAAGTTTATATAAAAGTAAGAAAAGTCACTTAACTGTTGCAAACATCCATTTCCCTCTTATCACCACAAATTTGAACTACTTAGTATTTCCCTTCTTCTAGAACCCAGCTTCCAACATGGTCTAAAACAGCAACATCTCTGAGAACATTAAGTTATTTCCTAATTTGTCTCTCTGCTTTTACTTGTATTGTGATTTCCATACAAAACTCAAAGTGATTCTTTTAAAGCCTAATTTGGATCCAGTCACTGTTCTGCTTAAAACTGTCAATGGACCCCACCAAAGCAGAGGAAACTAGAAGGGAGTTCTCAGATTAGACTGCAAGATCCTAAATGATTTGGCCCCAGTTTCACGCTCTGCCTCATCTCTCCTATCTACGGTCACTCTGGTCTCCACAGTCCCTTTGAATTCATCCGGCACATTCCTACCTCAAAGATTTCCATTTTCATCTCAAGATATTCTTGTAACTCAATTTTTACTTTATAAAGATCAGATCAGTGACTTTTAGCATAATGGCCTTCCCTAACCATACATTCTGTTTAAGCTTTATTCCCTTGATCTGCCTTTTTTCCTATCCACATATGACACATGATTTATTTATTTCATTTTATCTGTCTCCCTTCACTAGAATATAAGCTCCATAAGGCCAGACATTCTGTCAAGTTTTGTTCATTATTGAAAAGTATCTGGCAACATAGTGGGAGTGCTTTTTTTTTTAAAAGATTGATTTATTTATGCGTATAAGAGCTGGGGTAGAGGTCAGAGGCACGGGAGGTGAGAAGATTCACCATAGACAGGACAGGGAGCAGAATAGGCAGACCAAGTGAAATGCACTGCTGAAGGGAGCAGTGAGTGAAGTAGGAGAGGTCTGCTGCGCCATGTGGGTCCCCTCCCTGGCCGGGGATGAACTCAGGATGCTGTGCCATGAAAGTTTCACAGTGTGGCACTCAACTTGCTGTGCCACCAGTGAGGCCCCATGGGAGTGCTTTTAATATTTATTGAATAAATGAAAGGTAATCCTTTATGTATTTACCTTTAATTGGACCAGATTTCCCAACAAGTCTTAGGTTTACTGGATTTCTTCCTTTATACTCACTCAGATTCTTACAAATGAATGAGGGGGTAGAATCATGGTATCTCAGTAAGTCACTTAGGCAAAAATTGTGAATTCACCAAATCAAGAGACCGGAAAGATATTGATGAACTTTGAAAAATGCAAACCTTAATTGTGTGCTTAAAAATAAAAATAAATGTAGTATAAAACATAATAGAAGAAAATAAATACAACTATGAACAATGTATGAAATATGTCACTGGATTTAGTTTAAATTCACCCTATAAGGAAAGAGGTCATTTAACTAGGAGAATAAGGAAAGACATGCTGTCAGCTCTATCTAGCCAATGACTATTTAAGTGTCTGTGAAAATAAACAGGAGGAAGGACAGGGATGGGAACTCTAAATCTAAATTGCTACAAATTTTAATCAAATAGCTATATTTAAGTAACTAAAATAAATTTCAATCTATTTAATTGAATCATAATCCAGTAAAAAAGTGAATTTTAAGAAAAGCCATATTGTGAAAAATGCCACCACAAAATGTACTGGATCTGTCCTTATTTTCATTTGTCTTATTTCCCCACTAGAAAAGTTCATCCCCAAATGTAAATTAGTTGGCTTTCTCTAACCCAAAGATCTTATTTCATAAGTTTTATTGAAAAAAGAAGGAAACCATTAACTCATTAATTGAAATTTTTTAAAGTCTTTCTTGACATAATATAGCTGGTTTGTAAGAACTAGTTATTGTATCAGTTATTTTTCCATTACATACCATTATATTCACATAGGTGAATCTGATTTTGACTTTCATATGATATTTTTAAAATTCAAGTTTTCCACTAGGAACATAAAAGCTACACTCATTATTTAGATACATTTATTTCCTGTTTAATAAGTTTTTAATATTGACTATATGAAATTTTCCATTTTCAAGAAATTTTCCTTTTATCCTAAAATCTGAATAATTTCTCACATATCCCTCTAAACTAAAAGGATCTCTTTTTAAAATGTATTTTGTTCTTGCATGGAAGAACTGGGGTATAAGTCAGAGGCGCAGGACATAAGAGAACTCATCAGAGAGAGAGTGGGACGCAGAACAGATGGATTTACTGAAATACACTGCTAAGGGGAGCAGTAGGATACACAGGAGAGGTCTGCTATACCATATCTGGGTAACTCCCTGACTGTGGATCAAACTCATAGTGATGATAATGGTGAGACTTAACCTAGGGAGGCCACCAGGAAAGCCCCTGAAAAAGATCTTTTTATGGGTTTAGTAATAAAGCAGTTTGTATATACCATTTAAAAAATAGAGAGTGCTTATGAGTCAGAGTTTAATTCTATCTAACCTTGCTGCTAGTGATAACTAGTAGCTCTATCACTTTGGAAAGTCATTTAATTTTTGTGTAGTTCAGTTTTTTCTCATATTTAAGAGTGATAGTTAAGGCTAAGGTCTATAATATATATATATATAATATATAATTGCTCTGTCCAGTATGATTTGATACATTCTTAGTTTGAATTTGTGCAAATATAAATATATACATTAGTCCCTAATCCTGATTTCCCAAAACACACAGAGACAAAAACTATCAGAACTGAAAAAAAAATACTTGGAGACTTCAATACCCTACTTTCAAAATGTTTGAATAACACTATAGACCAACTAGAGCTAATGTAACTATAAGATGTTCCAATCAACAATAACAAATTGTACATTCTCCTCAAAAGCAAATGAAACAGTCTCTAGGATAGACTGTATTTTAAACCAAAAAACAGGGAACTTCCTAAATCTGACAAAGGGTATCCATGAAAAACCCACAGCTAATTTCACAGTTTAATAAAAGACTGAACTTTTCCCATAAATTTAAGAATAAGATAAAGATGTACATTCTGACCACTTATACTCAAAATGTACTGGAGATTCTATCCAGGACAATTGGGCAAGAAAAAGAAATATGAGGCATCTGATTGAAAATAAAGCAGTTAAACCATTGGTATTTGCAGATGACATAATCTTGTATATAGATAACACTAAGAAATCCACGGATTAAAGAAACATAATAGAGTTAATAAATGAATTGAGCAGGAATACGGCAAGATACTAGATCAATATACAAGCATCAATTACATTTCTATAGACTTATAATAAACAATAGAAAAATAAAATTAAGAAAACAATTCCATTCACAAAAACATCACAAAGAATGAAATACTTAGAAATAAACTTAAGAATATAAGACATGAGTATTAAATATTACAAAGCATTGTAAACAAAGAATGCCAAAATAAATGGAAGGAAATCACATGTTCATGAATTGGAAAACTTAATATTGTTAAGATACCAATATTCCCCAAGCGGACCTATGGATTCAAAACAGTCTTTATCATATCTCAACTGTCTTTTTTTCACAACTGTTAATTTGATCTCAAAATTCATAAGGAAATTTAAGAGACACATAACAGCCAAAACAATTTGAAAAAGTAAAACAACATTGGAGAACATGCATTTCCAAATTTCAAAGCTACAATACTTACCACAAAGCTACAGCAAATGAGGATGAGGTGTACACACATGAATCGATGGAACAGACTATAGATACCTGAATTAAACCTATATATTTATGTTCAATTAATTTTGACAAGGGTCGAAACACTTCACAATATAGGCTTCATGGATATTTTTGGATTTGTCCCCAGCAACAAGGAAAACAAAAGAGAATATGAACAACTGGGATTATATCAAACTAAAAAGCTTCTGCACAAAGAAAGAAACTCTAACTAAAATAAAAAGACACCCTATGAAACATTAGAGAATATTTGCACACCATGCATCTGACAAGGGGCTGATACCAATAGACCTACAAAGAACACATACAATTCAACAAAAAGAAAACAAGTAACTCAGTCCAAAAAACAGGCAGAAGAGCTAAGTAGGCACTTCTCCAAAGGAGACACAGATGGCCAACAGGCCTATGAAAAAATGTTCACCCCCATTTATCATCAGGGATTTGCAAATCAAAACCACAAGATACCACCTCATTCTTATGAGGTGGTCCATATCAAAAAGACCATGAAATAGTGATGGTAGGATGTGGAGAAAAAGAAACCCCGTTACATTGCTGATGAAAATATAGGCTGGTCCAACTCCTATGGAAAAGAGTATGGAGGTTTCTCAAAAAGATAAAAATGGATCTGCCGTAGGATCCAGCAATTCCACTTCTACAAGCCTACCTTAAGAATACAAAAACACAAATTTGAGGGGAAACACACTCCTATGTTCATTGCAGCACTTTTACAATAACCAAGCCATAGAAACAAACGATGTGCCCCAAGACAGATAAGTGGATCAAGAAGCTGTGGCATATACATGCAATGGAATACTACTCACCAATCACCAAATATAAACTCTTGCCACTTATGGCAACGGGGAACTAGAAGGTATTACAGTAAACAATATGAATCAGAAGGAGAAAGGTAAATACAGGATGGTGTCATGCATATGTGGAATATAGAGAAACCAGGCAATAGGGCAGATAAAGGCAAAGGGAAAAACTAACTCTTGAAAGCTGAGTATAGAACTGAGGCAACCAGATAGGAAGGAGGAGCAAGAGGGTGAGAACAAAGTGGGGAGGGAGCACAATGAACTATGGTGATGGACAGTGGGTGATTTGGTGATGGGTATGCTATGGTAACAACACCTGAAAGGAGAAGCAGAGTGTGGGGGAGTCCCTTTACTACTAAAATATAAACAGTTGTGTAAACCAACATTACCTAAATGAGATTTTTTATTTTTAAATTTTGGCAAGGCTGCCAGAATCATTCAGTGGGAGATAGATTTTTCAACACACGAACCTAGGACAACTGGATATACACATTCAACAGAATGGAACTTGGCCACTATCTCATATCATATCCAAAAATTAACTCAAAAGATTAGGGCAAGGATGAAGAAAAATTGAACTTCCATACATAGCTGGTAAAATTGTGAAATGATGCAGCCATTTTAGATCTGGCAGTTCCTCAAAAAGTTAAATATAGAGTTACCCTATGACTCTGCAATTCCACTCCTAGGCATGTGTACCCAAGAGAACTGAAAATATATATTCACATAAAAACTTGTGCATGAATGTTCATAACAGCATTATTTATAAAAGTCAAAAAGTAGAAAGAATACAAATGTGCATCAACTGATGAAAGGTTAGACAAAATGTGTAATACTCCTACAATGAGTGTATTATTCAGTCAGAAAGAGAAATAGAAGGACTGATGTGTGCTCCTCAGTGGATGAACCCTGAAAGAAGCCAATCACAGAAGGTCACAGATGGGATAATTGCATTTATGTGAAATGTCCAGAACAGGTAAACTTCATAGTGATAGGAAGTAGGGGGGTTACTTAGTGCTGTGGAAGGAGGAAAAGTGGAGAAGAACTGTTAATGACACAGGGTTTCTTTTGGGGATAATGACATTATCCTGGAACAATATGTTGGTGACAGTTGCACAACCTTCTGGGTATATTAAGAAACACTGAATTGTGTACACTGTTAAAGGGTGAATTTCATAATAGGAAATAAACCCTAATTTTAAAATACCTGAATCTGGGAAGTAACAAGTTGTACTAAATAAACTACATTCTAGGACATATTCTGCTGTGTTACATGCAGAGTGAAGGTAAGAGAAGGCAGGTAGAGGTGTGTTGCTAGGAAAATGAACAAAATCAATATTTTTTTTTCAAGCAGAAAAATTCTTACGCACGCTTGACAAGGAGGTTAGTGACTATTTCCAGAACTGATGTAGACTGTGAAAAATGAAGTGCCTAATACTTAGTTATGCCATTTGTGGTTTTAAAACCAAGAAACTCAAGGCGTTCCAATTCCTAGATCACACTTTTTATTAAGCAAACAAAAGTCATGGGATAGTTATGTTTCATGTTTCATTTAAAGTCTGCACCCCCGCCCTCCCTATCAGGCCATCTAACCAAAGACGTGCTATCACATTTTCCCCTGTCCTAGTTAGCACTGCATGTCACCCAAAAAAAAGTTTCAAAAAGACTTAATATTTAAAATAATCTCTCTTTGATTAAAAAAATATTAAAATTGAAATAGTTTTTGTAGTCACTCTACCTACCAGTTCAGGATAGTAATTACCTGCAGAGAGGAAGACAGAAGCCTCAGGGAGAGGAAAGAGAATGGGAGTCTCGATCTTTGATGTCATGTTTTCATAAAGATAGAGCTAAAGCAAAGTATTTACATTTGCTTTAATTTTTGCAATAAGTCTATGGGCATCTGTCATTTTAGTTTCTAAGTTTTCAATGATTTGAATTTTGAAATTCAAATTGTTTCCATTTTGAAAGATTTCAAAATTTAATATTTACTTTTAAATTGCTACTAAAATATGACTTTTTCACTACAATAGTGTTTTCTTAACATGAGCACATATTTTGCTTTGTTTTACTTTGTGAACGTTTTTTGGTTGTAGTTCGTAATAGCTACAAATGGCTATAAGCTGGTGGAAAGTTTTTAAAAATATTATTGGTCACTCATTGTTAGGACCTGTGAAGTGCCATAAAATGTATTAATGAGACAAAGATAAAAATAAAGTTTCTCAGGCCCTCCCTGGTGGTGCAAGGAGTAAAGCAGCTAACTATGGAGTTAAGCCCCAGCTAGGGAAGTGACCCACATGGTGCAACAGACCTCTCACGCTTCCCGCTGCTCCCCCACCACCACCACCAGTGTGTATGTCAGTCTCTCTGCCTGTTCTGTGCCCCACTCTGTCTCTAATGATTCCTCTTATCGCCCCTCCCCCATATCTTTGGCCTGCGCCCCAGTTCTTACATGCATAAATAAATAAATCTTTAAAAATAAATAAGGTTTCTCTTCTCAGAAAGTTGTCTTCATAGATAGATTTAGATCAGTGAAGGCATAGTCCCAAAGCAATTTAGTAAATGCTATGAGAGAGCTATGTGCACAGGTAGCACAAACTCAGGAGGGAGTAAAAAATCAAAAGTAGCCACATGCTCCCATCCCCATCCTCCCTGACCAGTTCCCTGGACACAGCAAACCCTGGGGGAAGGGAAGGCGTGCAACAAAAAAACCTGTTGATTTTATTTTCACAATGACACAAACCACTGAATGTAGGTTACAAAACTGTCAGTTTTCCTTCTGCTAGTTTTAAAGTTTTAATTTTAAATGACTTTTAATCAAATACATTTAGACCACTAAAAAAATTCTGCTTACTGTTTCTAAGAAAACATTAGAGACTAATACTTATTTTTTACTACATAAAAGTCCTTATGGACTACTTTATTAAATCTTCATCACATCTCTAGGAGATAGATGCTATTATTATCTCACTTTACAGATGAGAAGACAAGCCTTCGAGTCACTAGAAATTTGTCTGAGTTTGGAATTCTAGTTCAACTTTGACCCTCACCATCTGCCCATGTTACATCGATGTCAATTACATTACGGAAAATTAAAAGACACATAGGACCTTCTGTTAATATGGAGAATATTTTCATCATGAATTTCCACCTAATTTTTAAGATTAAAAAAGTCATTGAAATGATTTGGTCTTATATGTTAGTAACAGAGCACTTGTGTGTTTAATCTTTAATTCTGCAAATTGTGCAGAGGGAAACCAATTTAATAGCATTCACTTTCCATGATAGAACAACTGGATTTGGTTCTGGTCCCCTTAAATGTTCTGCCCAAAACTTTCAACAAGATAGTGATCGATGTTAAGAAAAAGCTCTTATCGAGACCTATTGGCTGCTTTGTAAAGAAAACTCACAAGGTTGCCATTCCTTAGTGGTGCTTGACCAGCGGCACACAGTGCCATATTGCTAGCAGTGTTTTTAAAAAATAATAAAAAGAAAAGAATCTCTATTGTCAAATAGAGATCAGAGCTGAAGAGACACTTATCAGAATTCCACTGTTCCAAGACTAGAAGGATTTGCCACAGATTCACCAAACAGGAATACAGAGTTACACAGATGAAAACACAAGAGAAACAATCCAGGAACCCAGGGAGATCATCGCCTCCACATGAGGGTGCAGAAGGATGATTATCTGAACACCTCTCTAAGTCATGCAGAGGCCAGACTCCAGGACAACAGAAGATGGAGCTTCGGGGCTGCCAAGGGATACAGAACTGAGGCCATTCAAATGAAGTCTGAAAGAAAGGCCTGAGTGGCTGTATTTTTATTATTTTAAATGGGTTTTACTTCAGGTCTGGGCTAAGTGGGTTCGAGTGTTTCTTAGTGACTCAGCCACCTACTGGACTGCACATCCACAGGGACCTTTCCCATCCTGTCAAGTGTGAGAACAAATCTGGTTGATTCTCTTCCAGAGAAATCTTGGCACTCACACAGCAGGTTGGGCCTCCCACATAAGGCATGTCCTTGTATTCCAGAGACATTTCCTTCGACCCCTTACTTCCACCCCTGTGTGTGTCTTCAGGCAATGTGTTACTTGTGACATTGCTTTGTGGGCTCATGAGACTTCTTCCATTCTTTATTGTTTGACTGATGCTGTGGGTCACAATAACAACAGAGACAGTCCATTAAGAGACCAAGCCAAGGCTGGTCATCCAACTCCCTGACAGTTCACTTCATTGGAAGCAGCGCAGAAAACAAGTGCACTGGTGTTCTAGGTTTGAAACTCGCTTAGCTTCTTTCTTTTTCCTTTTTCAAAAAACTAAAGAGAAAGCTAATTTTGCTAGTTTTAGAAAGCAACACTCAAATGGCAGATTCCATGTGGTAGTGATATTTCCAAAATGAAGGAATAAGTCAATCCTTGAAAGATGCCACCAAGTCTAAACGTTTCAAAGCCAACACTTCAACTGCTAAATGATTCCCTCTGCTTTAAAGGAGTGATTACTTGCTTGGCAATGGGGGTGGAGAGAAATCCTTCACCAGAAATGCACACAGGCCAGTCATCTCCATGATTGCATATGAAAGAGGATGGGATCTAGGGAAAACCTCCTGATTCATTCAGACACACAAATCATCGAAAGGAGGGGGTTAACCCACTTTCTCTTGAACTCTAGTAGGAAATTTCCCATGCCATAATTGTATTTGTTATAGTGCAATGATCAAAGTTAATAAATTCCTCCATCTCTCCCCATTTAGGGAAACCATATGGCATTTCTAGGAGAGTCACATGTAAAGCTGGTGTGTCATATACATGATTAAATACCCGTGGGGAGAGCAAAAGAATTTTTAAAAGGAGACAAAAAATACAAATTCCAAGAGACACGTGGAGATATATTCTACTTCTGTAAGATCTAAAGTAGTACGTCTATCCAGAAAACAACCATTATCATGAAAGGAAAATGGGATGATTTCTAAAAGAAAAAAAAAAGAATAGGTGATTTCTCTCAGCAACTATAGACATAGAGCCATTTAGTTTTTATTGGAAGTTAGGGATTCTGAGAGGCAGCTATGTCCACTCTGAAATCTACTGAGTATTATTACAGGCATCACAGACAACCCTATTATCCAGTGCTCTAATGGTGGCATGAAAAATATTACTGTTTAATAAAAGACAAGTAGGTAGCATTTTCTTCCCTTTCAGGATGGTGAAGATTAAAAAGTTTGATAATTCTTAGAATTAGTGGGGATACAAAAAATATAGATACTATTACAATAAGTGAACAAAATACTACAATATTTTGGAAATGCAGTTTGACTACAATTACAGAATTTTTTACTTTGCATAAAGAATGACACAATTCCATGATGAGGAATTTATCTTGTAGAACAATCACAAGATAAAAAAGTATATATATCATACAGGTATCCATTGCAGCATTTTTCATTCTAACATAATATAGGAAAAACCTAAATATCTAGCAGTAGATGAATAGCTAAATAATGAATAGCCTATTGAATAAAAGAAAATGCATGCTGTAAGGGGAAACAATAACATAAACCTGCCTATTTCATTGTTCAAGATTTTTTCAAATCATACTATATGAGCCATCTTGTAGAGAGAAAAGAAAATAAATTATTTAAGCATAGCCATACCAGTATATTTTGATTTGTAACAAACAATAAAAAGCATAAAAATTATTTATGAAAATTTACATAAGAAGCTTATTTAGTAATATACCATAAGCAATGGGACTATTGACGATGAAAGAACTTTTAGTTTTCATTTTTTTCTTGTAAAAAAATAAAACATGTAAATTTGTAAAACATCATCTGTAGCTCAGTTTTCTCTTTTTTCCTAGGCAACTTTTATTGTAGTACAATTTTTATATAACAAACTTTGCTAATTTTAAGTGAACAATTCAGTAAGTTATGACAAATATGTACAGTCATATACGTACAGTCATATAACCACCAACATATGCATGATAGAGTATCTCCATCATCCCTAAAATTATTTCAACGCTTTTTATTACCAATCCTCTAACCTTTCCCCTAGATCCCAGAAACTACTGATTGACTTTCTATCACTGTTTTTGCTTTATCTAGAATTTCATATACTAAAATTATATAAAATGGAACTTTAAAATTTGCTTTTTTACTTTTAATTAACTTTATAATTAGCTTTTAAGATTCATCTGTTATTGAATGCACCAGTAATTTGTTCCTTTTTCTGAGTTATACTCCATTGTATGACTATGACAAAATGTGCTAATTAATTCACCAACTGATAGACACTTGGGTTCATTCCAATTCTTTACCACTATAAATGAAGTTGCTCTGAATTCTTATATTCAACTCTGATTTGAATATGTCTTTTATATTTTCAGTTTTCTTATATAAGTAAGTACTTGGGAATGGACATACTGTGAAATATGTTGTTTCATTGATTTTTCTTTATCTTTTCTCTTTCATTGATTTCTGGTCTAATAATTATGATTTCTTTCCTCTGCTTATTGGTATTTAATTTTGTCTTCTTTTTCTAGTTTCTTAGATTTCAGTATAAAACATGGATTTGAGAATATTCTACTGTCTTTAATAAAAATTACTACCTTAGATTTCTACCTAAACGCTTCTTTAACTTCATTCCACTATTCTGATACACTGTGTTTTAATGTTTAGATGGTTCAAAATAATATCTCATTTTCTTTTAAATTTTTTCTTTACTCATGTTATTTCATTTTAATTGTGTTAATTTCCAAACATTTGACAACTCCTCAAATACATATCTTTCTGTTTGTTAATGATTTCTAATTTAACGTCATTGTGATTAGAAAACATACTTTATATGGTTTTTCTTTTTTAATTTATGGTTTGATTTATGGTTCAGTATATGGCTTACCATGGTGAATATCTCACGTGCACTTGAAAAGAATACATAGTCTGCTGCTGAATGAACTATTCTATAAATGTCAAGTAGGTCAATTTGGCTGATAATGTTGTTTGATCTTCTTATCCACCACTGATTTTTCTCTCCAGTAATTTATATCAACAAAAAGGGGTGACCCACATGGCTCAGCAGACCTCTCCTGCCTCACCCACTGCTCCCCTCAGCAGTGTACTTCAGTCATTCTGCCTGTTCTGCTTCCCACTCTGTCTCCGGTGATTCCTCTCACCCCCTTTTTAAAAAAAGCAAAAACTCAACAATAGGGAAAAAGACAACCTGGTGAAACAGTGAGCAGACTATCTGAATAGACATTTGTCCAGAGATGATATACAAATGGCTAACAGATAAATGAAAAATGCTCATTATCACTTATTACTAGAGAATATAAATCAAAACAACAGTGAGATATCACACCTGTAAGAATGAGTGTTATCTCACACACACAAAAAAACAAGAGTTAGAGAGGAACTATAGTATAGTGTTGGTGGCAATATAAATTGGTGCAGCCATTATGAAAAATGGTATGAAGATTCTTCAAAAAAATAAAAATAGAAGTTCCTTGATCCAGTGGTCCCACTTCTGATTAAATTTAACCAATAAAAGAACAAAGGAGGCCCAGACGTGGAGACAGTGATGCCATCCTCTCACATCCTTTTCCAGCCAAGATTTTGGCTCTGGCTGTATTGATCTAGCTATGGCCGAGTGCTCTCTTTTAAGGCTGAAACACCAGCCAGGGTCCACCTTGGTATATCAGGTTTAGGGAAGAAAATTCTTTGGATTTCTGTCATAGCTAGTTTTAGAATGTATCACTAACCCTTTGTTTTATTTTTTATGTTCCCTGCCCACACAGCTATAAACACTCCTTTTAGTAAACTCTCTCTAGGTACTCTTTCAGTGGGTCATTTGCTTTTTGTGGAGGTCTCCAAAACCCCAGACCACACTACTGATGCCCCACCTCTGAAATCATCAACACCTCAGTCTCCTCCCACAGTATCCTATCTTTCCTATCCTCTACTTCCATTACTTTTAATCTATCTGATTTCCCCTCCTGTCCTATAGCTGTTCTTTGTCTTCTCTGCTTTTCTCAATCCTTCTTCCTCTTTCTAGTTTTGTTTCTTCCCAATCCAGTGCATATTCAATAGTCCTTTATGTCACCCACTTTTATGACTCCACCCTTTCATAGTCTCCAGTGCCAAAATTTGAATCCTCAGCTTAATATTCAAATTTTTAAAAATACTCTGGGCCTTTCTTTGTCTATAAAATGAAAAATTGAATTAACATAATATCTCAATAGACTAACCACTGCCTAACCCAATTGCTTTTTAAGGCAAAAGGCAAAGCTATTAATTATTACAACAGGACGCTAACTGGACAGTCCGAAGGAAAATGGACATATGACCAATGATCACTAACTAGAGCCTTTTCAGGTCTACAATTCTTTAATTAGATTATATACGTTAAAACCAGAAAATAGATCGCAATCTTTTTCTAGATCTTGAGCTTGCAACTAGCAATATATTTTGTTTAGTAAGCACAAAAAACATTAAAAGTATCAAGAATAAGAAATAGAAGACAGAGAGGTAGAAGCTGTGAAGTATAAAGACAGTACAAGACAAAAAGACCACCAATAAATTTCCTTGCAAACAGCAGGTTCATTATACAGTTGCCCTCAAGGAAAGGCCCTGGTTTTTTCTAACAAGTGGAAGTAAACCCACAGAACAATCTGCTCATTGGTAGCAAATGAAAAAATCTAGAGTTCTCTTGCCTCCTTATCTCTTCCATTTTCAGTTTCCAGTCCCACGGAAGTTGATGCTCTGCCCTGTGCACTGCTTCCTATCCCATAACAAAAAGACTCCTCTGTCTGAATAGGGACGGTCGCCATGGCAGCTGGGGGTCATAAACTCCTGAGCTGTGGGTCTCCGCACAATTCCATGCATTATCTGCATCCTGGTGCAAATCAGTCCCTTTATCTAATTAGCAGCCTTACAAATAGCCACCTGCCCCAGAGCTTAACCATTAAGGATGCAATATTGACTGAATAGCTTGAGACAAGGGGTGAGGGTAACAGAAAACTGAAAGCTGATCTCAGTGAGTCCCAACTCCCCTCCACAGACACCTGCAAACCCTGGCCCACCCACATAGTGGGAGTTCAAAAGGAGGCTGAGAACAAATCGTTTGTCTTCTTTTCACAGCTCACCTTGAGTGTCTTCTATCTACTAACTTCCCAGAGGCTGGGCCAGCTGACCATGCTTGTTCAGGGCCTAGCTGCTCCCTGCCCCAACACATCCTGGGGCATCAAATCCTGTCTTTAGCTCTAGGACTTGACCATCTTCCCCAGCCTGCTGTAGTCTACATGTGGTCTGGATACTCCAGAGCTGCTTGAAAGACTGTGTTCTTTCTAACTTGTTAAAAATGCCACAACTTTCTTGTGCTATAGAATCAGACTCCAGACTTCTCTGGATATTTCATAGTTCATCTCTTTTACTTGCAGGAAAGAATTCTAAGAGCAAAACACAAATGATTTTTGTTTGACATTCACTCTCTATAACAGTTTCCTACATTCATTCTACAGGTAATGACGAATCTAAACTTTTAAACGGTATAGTGTGATGAATCTGATATTGGCAACCTGTTAATTGCAGAAATCATCATGTGATCTGGAGAAAAGTGAAGGTTGAGAGATGACAGAGGAGCCCAGCTATGGCTGATACCAAGGTCCACCTTTGACTATGTCTATCATGTATTCAAATGAGACAGGTATCTACTATAATGCAATGTTTCTACCATAATCTTCTGGTTACAACAGACTGAAAACTCACCCTAATGTTCTCCTTTATGCTCAATAATATTTATTTCATATATAGAGAGCAAGTACTTGTCTCACTGTAAAATTATGATCATGTAATGATTTTTAAATTTCTTATATTTATAAATTACACTGTATGTTTATAAGAATATGTGTAGTAAACCTGTTAAGATAGGAAATGATCATCTTTATTAGGCCAGCAAGAATCAAGTATGAAATGACAGAAAAATACTTAAAGGCAGAAAATCTTTACTAAGTGTTCATATGCTCTTGTTAGTGTAAGCTATGATTTCTTTGGTTTTGCAATCAGATTAGTCACATTGTAATGCATTAGCATTGCAATTAATTTGAAATGCTGTCAAGCAACACCTTTTCTCATACTTCTTTACATGCTCTCCCAGAGCTAGCGGGTCTCCTGACACAGACATCTTGATATTCAGATATAATTTCTTCTCTTGACATTTCTATTTTTCTTATTTATTCATTTGTATTTTTTAAAGAAAATATCTTCAGGGTCTCTGGAAAGAAGTTAGTGTTTTGAATCTCTGCAAGAAAAAAAATGAAGCCCCTCCCTGCTCACTGTCACTCCCCAGGCCATTACAGGAACAACCAGGTGAAATACTTGTGCTCTGAACCAAAACCTAAGGGTCATTGTTTAGGTTTCTTTTGAGAAAGGGAGAAACTGCAAACTCAAAACCAAGAGCTAGCTTTGTGAAAAATTCCACTTTTCTTCTACAACCCTCTTAAGTAAAAGTTGCCAATCCATCACCACCACCATTCAACATAGATTGAAATATTTCATCCCATGTGCATTTGTTTCTTTGACCACTTCTAATAAGGCTTACCTAGTGTAAGATTCAGTTGTCATTTATTAAACAGCAGCATTCTGGACTTAAGGAGGCGATGACTTCCTGGTATTTAATTGCCTCTTTGGTGACAGGTTTCTCTCCAAACTTTAAGCATGAGGGCTGGGACAATTCTTTCTTTAATCACCCCTCCATCCTTCTGAATGGATGTTTATAACATGGGGAAAAGTGTGCAATGACCTCTTTAATGTTTAGGAAATATGAAGAAGAGTAATTTAAAATTCTATGGCTTTTGAGAATTACAAAGTACCATTTATGTTCCCAGTAATCTCTTAATAATATAAACCATATTGTCATCAATTAATGAGGGAAAACAGTGCTTGGGCTTCAATTAACAATGGAAAAGATATGTTTGCTGAACCTGGAACTGCAAAAAGGAAAGAGAAAAATTTCCCAAGCTACTGTTGCATTGAAAGAATAACCCATTTGAGTCTACGGCCATACCACCCTGAACGCGCCCGATCTCGTCTGAAAGAATAACCCATTTGACATGTGCTAAGTTATTCAGAGGAAGTTGTGTAAGCCTAAAATTCATAGTTCAGAAATATTCATAGTTCTGAGATAATCTGTAATTTCTCACTTGCATGGTCTTTGAGATGAGGCTTTTGACTTAAAGACAACCTTTCCAACTTGAGAAATTTCTCATTATGATTAATAAATACAGAATCTTTTTTTCTCTACATTGTCGCCTCCTCTATAAATCTCACAGAGGACATAGTAGAGAGGGCAAGAATGCAAAGGAGGTCTGTGGTTTGGAATTGGCCCAAGCCAAACTGAATTTTTCTGAATATACATTAGACCAACACCAAAAAGTACCATGATCCAGAGTCTGAGCAAAGGGCAACACCACAACCCTCTGAAGTCACTGGTTCTGTAAGTTGTTTTAGGGAGAGGACAGATAATCAGGAATTATTTATATGATTAAAATTGTTCATTCAAGTCCTGATAAAAATTTCTCATAAGCAGAAAACTAGAATTGTTTCCATTTCCCCATCCCAAAAAGTGCATATTTCCTTGAGTAGCTGAGCTATGAGAGCACTTCATAGACTTAGAGGTGCCTATCTGTTCTGAGATGCAATGTTCTGCCCTCATCCTAAAGGTAAATCCTAGGAAACTGATATTTAGACCTAGGATTACAAAATTGATGACACCTAAAAGTAGGTAATCAACCCCATTCACCTCACAGAAACAACATAGTCAGTGGTGTGGGGTCCGTGGCAGAGATGTGGGATGGATGAGAGTAGCAATGAAGACAGCTTCCTTCTCAAGACTGTCCCCTCTCCACTCATTCTGGGGTGACTAAAGTGGCTTTTCCATCACACTCACCTCCAATTCTGACTGGAAGTGGGGTTCTATATCTGGATGTAATTTAATCATCTGAATCGACACATTGCTTTACAATTATCTGTCGTTGTGTCTGTTACTACTCACAACCCATCATTGTGAAATTCATAAGGGAAAAAATAGTCCTTATTTTTTGTCTGCTTTCCACCCATTCATCCATTATTCACTTCTTCATTCATTAAAAAAAGAAAGTACATCTTATGTGCCAGAAAGTGTTTTGACAATACAACAGTAAACAAAGTTTCTGCTCTCTTGGCGCTTAGGAGTTGATGGCTTGAATAGACAATAATAAATAAATATTCACTATATTGTCCAATGAAAGATGCTATTAAGAAATGCCCCAGCTGAGTTTATGGTACATTTTTAATGTTTGTTAAAGCAAGGGAAAGAGAGCTAAAAGGCTTTAAAAAAAGACATTAAAATTGTCATTTCTGCTCAATTCAGAATGGAAGAGTAAGTAGGATACAGATGACTAGGATAGAAGACATTTCATCTTTTGCAGCTCATCTACAGAGATGTTGAATAAAATGAACCTAATGCTGAAGAGCAAAAGAACTGCTGAAGAGCAAAAGAAATGTTCAAAGAACATTATTTCCTTATTCATACTATCTTGGTGTACTGCTTGCACATGGGTTTTCACTCCCAGATTTTTTTCAGCCCTACAGTCATGGAAAGATTCCATCATACCAGCAACATTGGAGCTCAAAGTTTCCAGGGAGTCTTTCCATTCATCATCATCATCATCATCATCATCATCATCATCGTCATCGTCATCACCATCATCCTCTAACAAGCAATGATTACATACCCATCTTAAGTCACCATGGTGCCAAAATTGCTATTGCTATTCTCGGGCACATTTCACCTTTATACAACATTGTTCTGAGTGTTTCTTTAAGAAGAAATAAAATATGATTCACTTTTACATGTAATGATTTAAAAATTCTACCTTTCCTATGTCAACTGAAGGAAAATACTAACTACCATTAGCTAGCTAAGTAATATTGAGTTATTCTCATAAATACCTTGATCTACAGAAGACTCTCACTTTTCCCTTTCCTAAGGCTGGCCCTTAAATTTGAATAGCTTTTCAAAACACAGTGCATTTGTTTCAGAAACATTTAGAAGTTTTCATTAAATTGTTTATCTAAAATAGTTTTATTTTTCTATGTGTGTCTACAAAAGCACGGGAAATAGGAAGATGGCAAAAACACTACAAGAATTTTGTGCTCAACCATATCTGCTTTCTTCTCACTGTTGGAATAGTGGCTGGTGATGTTTTTGTAATCTTATTCATCCCCAAAATACTTTCCAATTCCCTGAATCCATCCTCTACCACAACCACACTATTAACCCCTTGCCATTCTCTATCTAACCAATATTGCATTCTACCAAAGCATAGTTTTGCTCCTCCTTCTCTGATACTAGAGTTCATGAAAAGAACTAGAGTTCTTTGCTTCCTAACTATGTACTCTCATTTAAAATCTCACCCCACCACCCCTTGATCTCATCCACTTACCACATCTGCAGTTCACCCCTGAACTCCACAGCTCCTCAGCCATTTCATCACTAACTTGGCCTGAGTCAGAGAAATGATTCATAAAATCATAAAACTTAGGGTGGAAGAGACCTTAAAGGTCAAGTAATTCAACCACCCAACTAAGTAGAAAAATCTGCTCTTCTGTTCATCCTCTTTCCCTTACTACCCAAACTACACTGCAATTATAAGAATGATCTTTAGCTGTTATGGAACTTCCTGCTTTGGATATCTTTTTAACTAAGGTAGACTCATATTTCTCGCCTATGGTTTTGGTAGAGTACTGTTAAGGTAGACAATGGATTGCAGATGAGAAAATTTGCACATAAACAGTCAATGATTCTAAAACCTAAAATTCTCTGAATATAGAGGTGATTACTCTTCCAAAAAGTACTGAAATGTGAGCATATTTATTTTGCTTGTTTCTTTTAATCGATGGGATACATAAGTTATTTTTCTCAGGAAATATAGTCAATTAATCATAAAATATAGGCAAGTGGCCCATGAACATATTAAAATATAATCAATCTGATACATAATACAATAAATATTCAATTACAAGGATATAATAGTTCTCATTTATGGCAAAATTTTAAAATAGGCATACTCAAACATTGTTGGTGGGGGTATACACAAAATATTTATAGAAAAGGATTTGAAACATCTAACAAAACTATATATACCTATATATGTAATTTTTGACCCAGCAACCCCACTTTTAGGCATTTACCCTGAAAATACACCTCCAACAATATAGAATTATTCCAGTGATGTTATTCAGATTATTCATTATAGTATTATTTATTACTTTTAAATATTGGGGGCAGCCAAAATGCCCACTTATAGAAGAAGAGTTGAGTAAATTATGGTGCAGTGATATAATGGATTGGCATGCAGCTGTGAAAAAGAATGAGTAAAATCTCTATGAACCAATATGAAATGCTGTCCAGGATATACTGATAAAAGAAAAAAAAAAGTATACCTATGTTATCTTTCTGTAAGAAAAAAAAAAAAAAAGAGAAACACCAAGGGACAGATCAATGAGACAAAAAATAAGCAAAGATATCAGTGCACTAAACAAAGATCTAGATCTCATGGGTTTAACAGACATATATAGAACAT
>JAGFMF010011861.1:12256124-12319925 GCA_019455555.1 Galemys pyrenaicus | reverse complement strand
ATGGTGCACTGGTGAGATGGTGATGGGGAATACATGGGGATTACAATTGATGGCAAGTATATGTAAATTTTAAAATATTTTAATAAAAAAGAAAAAAAAGAGAAATTCAGAAATCCTATACTTATTTACTCATTTGTGTGTAAAGAAACAGGCAAAATAAAATAGGAACAAAAGAAACTTATGAAAAGGACAAAAGTGCATGGTGAGAAATTATATCACTTTTTATGTATTGTTAATTTGTGGAACCACGGAACTATTTTATATTCTCAAGAAAACAAGGATTAGAGTGAAAAGCCAAAAATAGGATACAGACAAAAGCATATAAAAACTAATGGAAGAAAGGAAAGAATAATTAACTCAAGTAAATAATAAGTGGAGTAATTGGACTTCAGGCTAAAAACAAAAAGAATTTATATAATTTAAAAAATTACTGAAATCCAGTTAAGTAGTGTTTTTTCTCACAGACACATAGGTTAGCAGTTCACTTTGAGTGGAAATTGGAAATATTAATATAAACTAAAGGTTAGATATTGTGTCTGTGCTTGTGTGCACACACATGCAAAGACAGAATTCTATTTCCCAGCCCCCCCTGCCAAAAAGACCCAGAAGTAATGACATCCATTCTCCACTTACAAGACAAAATGAGTTGGCAAGGAAAACACAAGGTAAGTCTGGAATATCTTTTTCTGTGGCAGAAAATAAGGAAATCCTCAATGAATTTATGGGGACTTATCAAAAGGACAAAGAATCCAGCTTGACATTCTCACTTGTCAAATATTGGTTATTTGAGCATCAAAATACTATGACATTAACTTATAACCCACTAAACAAGAATCCATGAACTCATAGTGTTGTCCTTAATTTTAGGATATGTGTCTGAAATATTTAAGGATAAGTGATAGCAAGTCTGCAACTTTCAATTTTTTTTATCAATTGAGATTCTAATTGGAGGGTAAATAGAAATCTTTTGAACTCCTCTTCCTACTTCTGTAAGTCTTAAATTATATCAAACTGTAAACATTTTAAAAAAACATTATGTTCATACAATTGATCTTTCTACTTGTTGGCCACCTACCACTTGCTCTCTGTTTCATTTTGTTTTCCATTCTCTAGTCTTTCATCTACTAGTCCTGGTAACAAAACTGAGGCTTGTGGGGCATGGGCCACCTTTTGCTTCTCTTAACTCTTGTAAAGAGCAGATATATTTCTATGTTTGTTTGACATTTCAAGTTCATCCTTCACCTACAGTAGCAGTCATTATAGGTACTTATGCTGCCCTCATTATGTCATCTACCAAAAGTGGCTGTAAGAATATGATGTGGCATATTTGAGTCAATGCCAAACGTTCTCGATAAATCCATATAAATCAAACCGGCCACGGTAAGGCAGGAATACTTTTAGACAACTATAGAGTTCAAAGAAGTCTAGGGGGGACTTATAGATCCATTTATACTTTTTTGAAGTATTTACATATTTAGAGACAGTTTCTGTGCCCTACATTTAAGTGTGCACTATACTTCATTTGTGCAAAAGTGTGACTCAGTTGTTCATATGCATGCATTCAGAAAGTCTTTTGGAAAACACTAGCACTTGCCAAGTTATGAGTAAATTCTATATATTTCAAAGCTAAAGTAAATGGTTCTCTTCTACAATCATATTTTCAGGAAAGAACACGTGGTAAGTTCTGTATTATGGAAACACAAAGGAGAATATGACTAATGTTATAACGACTGATACTAAGTAACAGAAGCATGATTCCAAAAAGCCACAGAGAAAGCTTACACAAACTGTCTTTGAAAACCAAAACCTAAATCTTGTCTGTGGTATTCCTTACCAGTGTGTATGGGGCATACTGGTGCAAAGAGCTGACTCAGAGGCAGAGAGAAAGAAGAGGCAGGGCCCTGCGGTAGGAGGTAGTTGGCCACAGAAGCTGATCACCCAGCCTTCTACATCCACCCATCCACATCATAATAATTTACTTGATAAAAAGGTAAGAGTGTTTTAAAAATTGAACTGACCATTAGTTTTAGCCTATGATCTCATATTGTATGTGTATTTTCAAGTGGAATGTAATTTTCTCAATACAAAAAGATAACAATAACAATAGTTGGTTTATGTAAAAGGATATTTATTGATGCAACATTCATAAAAGTTAAACCCTGATACTCTATAAGCATCAAGTCATGCAGCCTTTAGATAAAGGCTACATTGTCATTTTAGGAAGAAATGTTTTATTTAGGTATAGTTAACATATAACATTGTACTAATGTCAGCTATGAAACATGAGTCAATATTTGCATCTATTGTAAAATGATAACCACAAAGAGTCCAGTTAGCATCTATCACCTAACATTATTACACATTTTTTTCTTGTGATAAGAATTTTTAAGATCTACTCTTAGCAACTTCTAAATGTGCAATGCAATATTTTAGTTATAATCACCATGCTGTACATTACATAAAAGGATTTTTAGGAGGTATATTATATGTGCTAATATAGAATATTATTCTGGATATTTTGCCAAGGATATGTGCAATTCCATTAGCATTCCAATGCAATTGAAGTATGAATGATGATTTACAAGGTCATATATACAAGAAATGTAACTTTTTAAAACAATGAACATCATACATGTTTTAACCTTTTTCTTTGTGGTGATAAATATTTAAATTTTGATGTTGTGTTTGAGTTCCAGGAAAAGTTTACTTAAGGCTAATATGTGGGTAAAGAGACTGTAGTCCTTGGTGTTGTCGTCCTCTGTCTATACTGCTGTTTTAGGATCCATTTTCTCTCCCTGTCAGGTTGAAGCCAGTGTGTGGAGGGCAAGGAAGCCATTGTGGGCCTATGTCTAGGGGTATTTAATCCCTTTTTTCCTTTATTCTAAAATCCACTCATCCTATTTTGTGACTGACTCTTTTTCTCAGTGCTCATACTCCTCCCTATAGATGCGCCCATTTTCTCAGCTCTTACCTGAGAGCTTCTCTTTTTACCTCCCCTATCCAAGGTCTCCTAAAATTTACTATCTCAATTAGTCTCAGATTTTAACCTTAAAATTTACTGTCCACATTTGCTTTCCTGAATTTCTCTACCCTTATTTCAGAGGCCTGCCTTAACTCTCCCCATGTCCCTGCTGGCACGGTCCCTGAAGCTGTCTACTTAACTTTAACTGGCCTTGGGAATCAGGGCCGACCACCTTGGGATCACACAGCCATTTCTGCACTCTTTCTTCCCAAATCTGGCTCTCCAGGCTACATCCACTCCCTTTACAAAGACACAAGGCTGTAGGAAATTTTGAGAGAATGAAGTGCAAGGGGTCTAGACACACTCAACTGGCATTTTTTTTTTTCTCTCCTGAGGCCTTGCTACAACCCCTTCTTGAGAGTTTGCTAGGAAAGCAGGTATAACCTCTCTGTCTTCAATTTTCCTAAGCCTGTTTAGGTCCTGTCTTTCCAGTACCAAGTTCACCTGAATTGGGGAAGCAAGGTGTAGACCTTCATTTTTGGGAATACACAATAAAATATATCTCATACAGATGTGTGGCTTGAAGACTTCCTTGGGCATTTGGAGGGTTAAATTCTAGAAAGACCCCCGGCATAGGGCCAAGACTGCTAGAAGAAGGAGGAGCTTTTTCTTTATTTTTTAGATTTATTTATTTATGCACACAAGAGCTGGGGAGCTTTATCTTTTTTTTTTTTAAGATTTATCTATTTATGCACACAAGAGCTGGGGTACAGGCCAGAGTCCAGGGAGATGAGAGGATTCACCAGAGACAGAGCGAGGAGCAGAACAGGCAGACTGACTGAAACACACTGCTGTGGGGAGCAGCAGGCGAGGCAGGAGAGGTCTGCTGTGCCATGTAGGCCCGATGCAGGGATAGAACTCATGTTGCAGTAGCTGCTATTTGCTTCATAGTGTGTTGTTTAACCCACTTCACCACCAGGGAGATCCCCAGGAGGAGCTTTTTCTTTATGCAAAGGTGTCATCTGCTGTCAAGGCCATAGCCATTGGGGAGAATTCACTCAACAAAGCACCTATTATAATTCATTCAAACTGTGGCTTTTTTCTAATTTCAAAGAAAAGCCTAATTTAACAGAAGTTTTTTATTTTTTCTTCCACTGAATATTTCTCTTTTCCTAAGAATTAAAATATTTTTTTTAAATCTAGTCTTGAAAACTCTAAGGCTTCTTCTAACTTATCACATAGGCTTCCAAATTTCTTTTCATGCCTTGCTTCTTTCTGTTCCCTCATGGGCTAGTAACTCAAAAATTTGACACTCAAAAGTTATTGACTTCCCTTTAAAAAAGTACATTCATTTGGGTCATCTATTCCCTGTGGCAATGAATGCAGAATGTGCTAGCTGATGGAATGGGTGAAAGGCCAGGACCACCAGGAAATACAGTGGGGAAAAATAAAACCTCAGTAAATATTTCAAAATGTCATCCTGCCATTGTGTGTACATACAATAGCTCAGGAAGGCTACATGCTTGTCTAAACTGTTAGCAGTAATTTCCCTCGAGAGTGAAATTTGGAGATGAGACTCCTAATTTTTGCTATATAAATTCTTGCATTTGAGTTGTTTGTACAGGGAGCTTGTATGACTTTTGTAAATTTTTTTGAAAGACAGATGTTTTTAAAACTGAGAGGGGATGCTCTCGTGTACTTTCAGTGATAGTGCTCTGAATGAAAATTCATTAATTTTCCCTTCTCGTGGGTGATTTGTGGTTCACTCCCTATGGTGAAGTTAAAGTTTGTTTGTTTTTTTTTTAAGTTTCTTGCTTGTTGTTTAGATGATTACATCAATGTAAGTTATGGAATGACAATATTAACCGATGAAAATAATATGATTAAAATGTGCATAACTTGCATAATTTAATATGATCGTCTTCCCAGTTGGGGCCACAAAGTGTGCCATAATTGGAATGTGGGTTTCCTGTTTTCTTTTGCAAATCAGAGAGGACCTACACTTAACAGATGACAAGAGTAAATCCCAGAGGGCAGTCCCAGAAGGCCTAGAGAGTGAGGAGGAAAAGCCCAGTCCTCTAGATCTAGTCCAGCTGCCTTTCTTTTACAGAACACTCTTTCTTAGTTTGGGTATTTCTCTGCCTTTGTAAATAGAGACAGACTGGTTTGTGGAGCAGCCATCCAGTGCATGAATAACATTCATTAAGTAAATGAACATTAAATTCCAAGCACCTAACTTGCAAGAACTCCTTTTATGGTCCTCGTAGAGCCACAGCATTTGGTTCACATTGGCACATGATTTGTAAAATGCGCAAAAGTAATGCTTTTAAACTACAATGGTAAGGCTATTGTCTATTTCCATTCTAGCTTCCCCTCATTCTAGATGACACTGGATGGTCGTGAGCCTTCTGAGGGTGTGATGAGGGGACATCTCATCAAGTTGGAGAAACAGTATCAATAAATTGTCATATAACTACATGATTCATGGCAATTTGCTTGAAATCTACTGCCAGTTACCCCAGAGTAGGAGCAGATGCTAAGAAACTACCACCCACTGTGCCAACTCTCCTAGTCTCTCCCCAAGAAGCTGCAGGATCAGAGGTGAATACTTACAAAGCTCAGCTCTCCCATGTGAGGTAGTGAGATAAGGTAAGGTTGAAAGGTATAGAGTCAGAAGCCAATCTACAGAAAATTCTTCCAGTCATCCAGTGCATAAAATTTTATCAATTTGGTACTCATCAACATATAGCTAAAATAGATGTTTTTGCCTGTCAGGAATATATTTGGTAATCAGTATATGCAATTATAAAAACTCCATTATGGTAATTATGTAAAACAAAATTTATTCAGACTGCTAGGTTTGAAGGGAACCAACCCACAGTTATACTAAAAATACAGAGCAGTTCTTTAAGAGTTGGACAGCATTATTAGAGTTTTTCCCAATTAGATGACAGTTGTCAAATTTTACATGACATAACGAAGATGTTAAAATTTTGTGAACTGATTCAATCAGTACTGGCATAAACCATCTTTGTATCTTTACAGGACATAAAATTGATATTTAGTAAAGAAATAATCAAAGACCATATGGGGAGAACAATATCTTTTAAAAAGTAGTACAGATATATAGCAGTTTATTAATGTAAAAATTTATTTTCTGTATTTTTTGGTTGTGGTTTCATAAGCTTTGATATATTTGTGATTTTGTGAATTTTTCACACTTAATTTTGTATTCATTTCTTGTGTAAGCTTCAGGATTCATTAAACCCAGATTCACCCCAATGGTGATTCCTGGTTTTATATTCTCTTTGGATGCTTGTCACTAACTACTTCATTAATCCCTGAATTCTAGCAGCTTTCCACCCCACTTCCCCTTCTTTTCATCCTCATCCTTGAATGCAACATACACAGAAACCTTTCCTATTAAAATTAATGCTTCCTTTTTTTTTGGTCAGTATCCACAGCTGCCAGTATTTCCCTCTGTCATCATATCTATGAGAAACTTCCCTGAATTAAATTATCCAACAAATACATACTGAAGACCAGGTTCTGTGGTGTGTCTTAGTCCTTAGATCAGTTCTTGCTCAGCCTCATCTCTCAAAAGGGTCTTAAATGTCATTGCAGCACATTCATCTAGAGTCCTGCTTTCCTTTTCTAAATCACATTCTAGGGTAGAATCCAGGATCCCTTCTTAAATCCACAATGAGTTTGTTTCTGCATGGACTTTTCCTCCTGTCTTCCCTCCAGAGTGAAGGAGAGATCTCTTCCAAGGAGAAACTCATATTGCAGTGGAAGAGAGACGGTTCCATATATGGATATAAAGTAGGGTTGTCCATATACTGGCATGTGACCCCCACAAAGGTAGAAGATGCAACAGGAAAAGAAAGCAGCTAACTAGCCCCTCCATTTGAAAGCACACACCCTGTATCAGTATTGGGCCTGCTGCTTCTGTAGCTGAATATATATGACTTGTTTTTATCTTATCAGCTCCTAAACTTTCTCTCTATATATAATTTTTTGATGTCTCTGTATTTTTTCATGGCATAACCAGGACAAAAAAATGTCAAAACATTTCTGCATTAAGTAATTTGATCCAAACAACTTAATAGTGGTAATTAGTACTTAGTAGTAGTCTAACAGATGACACATTGTTTCCCTCAAAAATGTGAAGAATCCTGCACTTACTTTCTGAATTTACCATAAAGACCAGGGTATGCACAGTTCGAAAATACTGGTTTTATCCACTAGATTATGAGCTTCTCTGGAAGAGATGTTGTGTCTCAGACACCATTGCAAATTGTATTTTTTAAAGAAGCAACTATCTCCAGTCCCACATGTGTTTTCAAAAACTCACTGCCCCCTAAATGAGATATGAAGTCTAAGCCTTTTCTCCATGAATTCGGAGAGACTAGTGACTCACTTGCAATCAATAAAATGCAGCAGCTGAACAAAAAAAGCAAAAGCTGATAGAAGGAATGAAATAATAAAACTTAGAGCACAAATAAATGAAATAGAAATCAAAAAGACAGTTCAAAAGATCAGTGAAACCAAAAGCTGTTTTTTTAAAAAAATAAATAAAAGTGACCAATCTCTAGGTAGATTTATTAAGAAAAAAAAAAGGAGACAACTCAAATAAAAAGAAGTTACAACAGACACATAAAAAATTCACAAGATAATAAGACATTACTATCAACAATTATATGTAAACAATTCAACAACATAAATGAGATAGACAGTTTCTTAGAATTATACAATTATCCAAGGCTGAATATGAAAGTACTGGAAAACCTTAACAAATCAATCACAAATAAGGAAATTAAAACAATAATCAAACTATCCCTTTAAAAAGTCCTGGACCAGTGAGACCAGTAAAGCAAATAAGCTAAAAATAAATAAATAAAAAGTCCTGGACCACAACAAAAGTTGGATGCACAAGTGAGTTCTACCAACACCTATTTTTCTCAAAGCTTAAAAAAAACTGAAAAAAAGGGAATACTCCCAAGTACATTTAATGAGGCCAATATTATGTCAATACCAAAAATAAACAAAGGCAACACAAACAAACAAAAAACTATAGACCAAATTGCCTAATGAAAACAAACGCTAAAACTCTCAAAAAATTCTTAGCTTGACCAAGTGGAATTTATACCAGGAAAACAAGGATGGCTTAACATCCAAAAAGCAATCAGAATAATTCACCACATCATCAAAAAGGAAAGTAAAAGCCACACGATCATGTCAAGAGATGCCCTGAAAATATGATTCAGCAAATATTTATGATCAAAATCCATAAAAAACTGGGTATGGATAAATGCAACAAAGATGTAAAACAATGATACTTCATTAATTTAAAAAAAAAGTGCAGCTGAATGACCCTGCATTACTTTCAAGGCTAGGTCATAAAAGGTAATATAACTTCTACATTTTCAGCTTGAGTACTTGCTCTGAGCTACTACACGGGCAGCCCCTGACTGGACATGCTATAAGGTAAGGAAGCCCAAAGTTGCCCACTCAGAGAAACCATATGAGAAGGCCCTGAAGCTACTTGGAGAAAGAAAGTTCTCAGTTCTCTACTTTTAGCTCCAACCACTTTCTGAGTGCAATCATATGAGACACTCAAAATTATTAAGCACCCACATGAGTCCCCCCCGCCCCTGCCAAATTCCTAAACCACAGATCCTGGGACCACAACAAAATGACTGCTGTTATTTTAAGCCATCAGTTTTAGGATTTCTTCTTAAACAGTGATGGTAACTGAAAAACTCTAAAAAATTATCTTACTGCCTTGACACACAGTATTTTGAATGTCAGTGAATGCTCATCCAATGGAATGGGAAAATGGAAAATCTCAAAATACTACTGATCAATCTAAATGTTAATGACTGAAAAGAACATTACAGATATATATGCTAAAAATATAAGAACTTAAGTGAAATGTATACAGACACTAGAGCAAACCTGGGATATTAGGATTTCAGGGTCTTTTTACTTTTAAAATTTTAATGAATCCCTTAGATGAGTTTGTTTCTTTGCCTTTGGTTTGTCTCTTCACAAGAAAGAGCAAGAAAAGAATTTAAGTAGTCATTTACAAACCCACTATATCATGAGGTCACTGCAAGAGTCTTATATACTGAATTATCAAATCCAATTAATTGAGGATTTTAATTAGTTAATTCAAATTAAGCAAGGTACTACTATATAATTGGTGGATTTCAAAGGCTACCATCTGTTCCTTTGTGAGTATTAATGTCATGTAGAGTCTTGCAAGGAGAATTTGTGAACTAGAAATTTTCTCAACATTAGCAAAAAGTGAACACTTGGGAAATAAAAGGTAAAAGCTGGGGAGCAAACAGACCAAAGATAAGGAGAAAAGAAAAGACAAAAGCTTAGGAAGAAAGGAAACAGTCCAATTACTTGCTGTGTTAAGAGAATCAAACTGAATTTAACCTTAGACATCTGTTTGTGCCTGGTGTTGTTTTTCATTGGTGTGGAGGGAGGTAATTAAAATGCCATGTAGCTGCTTGCCTTGTATGCATTTCTTAGTATAATTCAAATTCTTATGTATCTGCCCTCTCAAAGAAATAGCTGATTATAGAAATAGAACAAAACCTCTTTGATCCCTCTTGTGATACAACTAGGTCATAAGAAGCAGAATTCTAAATATATTCCATTTCGGGTAACTCCTCATGGAAAGTTTGATTTGGGTAGGTTTGCAAATGAACCTTTGTTGGAAACAAAGGCAGAATATAAAGCAAAGTCTCACTGGCACGAAACAATCAAGTCTGCAACGGTTACCTGTATGGACTTTTTGTCATTGACTTTTTATTTTCTAACTTCCTTCATTATAGGGATTTTTTTTCCTCATGAACAGTACCGAAAAGGTACAATGATAATTATCAGGTTGATTGCACCATGAAAAAAAAACCAAAACAAAAATAAGCCAAATACCCATAACATCTTGGGTACACTTGATAATACAAAGACATTATTATGAGTTCTCAAAAACGTCTACTCTTTTACTAGTGGTTTTAGTATATAAAATACATAAGTATATCTTTGTCTTCTAGTCAGAGGAATACTTCAGAATCAGTTGTCTAATCAAAATATTTTGTGGCTAATTAATATTTTTAACACATTCTTGTAAAATAATGTGGTTAAGATATACCAGTCAATTGTTTTTTCTCTTTTATGAAGAACAGACAACCACGTACAAACTAGTCGAATAAACACAAAGGATCTCATGTCTCATCCAATAGTACAGTTCAGAGTAAGCATGGGCTTCAGCTGGAGCTCAGTTGCAAACCTGCCTGTTTAGCTACAATTTCCTTCTTTTTGCCCTTCAAGAATACCATCTTCAGCTTTCCCTCATGACTCCAAAATGTCTTTTGGAAAGGGGTTTTCACTCACCTCTTATTCTGTTCATTGACTAAACTTGGCCTGCACCAATCCCAGGCATCTGCTCCATGTGGGTTCACACTGGAGCGAGTAGGGGAATGTCCTAAAGGGACCATTCGGGATCCATCCCTGAGACAGTCAGTTACTCTCCCCTCAACTAAAGATGACCACACAGTGAAGAGAGGTGGCTCTTCAAAGGAACATTTGCATACAGCTAGAAAGTTGGGTGAAAGGGTAACAGGTACTGGGAAGATAATCAATAAAAACCCACTACAGGCAGTTCCTGTTGCATGCCACTTTTTTGGCAAGTATAATAATTTTCACCCACAAAGAATTCTTTCATTCTACATTATGATTTTATCATAATTGTGAGTTTACCTAAATTATGAGTTTATCAAAAACAAATCAAAGAATCAGATCAACAAGGATTTCAACCAAAGCAAATGGCTTATGACAGTGGTTCTGATTCATTTAGCAAATATTAATTGATACTTATATGTATCAGATGCTGTGCTGTTTTGAACACCAATAATCTCTTTATTATTTTTTTTGCACTAATCTATATTGAAGGAAAAAAATACTACAGAAGAGTTAACTTCTTTTCCCATTTTAAAAGTTAATCAATGATATAAACTATAAGAAATTCTAAATGGTAAAAATGGTTCATGCTGACATTTTGAAGAGACTGACATTTTTATTAGTCTATTCAGTATCGCCATGCTATTGTATTATAAATAAATAGATATAGTTCTGATAACCTTATAAAACAAAAATTTTGGACATTCTCACATACCACCACACACACACACACATAAATACATACATATCATAAATCCTGTGCACTGTTACCATTAACTTCTAAGCTCAGCTCTCCACTAAATCATTTTCTAGTCACGAGATACATTGTGATAAGGGGCTCTCGGATTTCTTATTTAATTCCCACAAAAGCCAGAATGAGCCAGAATAAGCCTAACCTACATTGTTTCTTCATTATATGATGCTGAGGAACTCAACCCCAGATATCTGGGGTGCTACTAAGTATGTGGTACACAAAAATTACCCTTAACAATTAATATCTTTAGCTTTCAAGTAGCTCATTTCACTCAGAGATTTCTCTTCAACAGAGGAGAGCCTGTATTTTGTACATTAATTGAAAATCTAGCAGATATATACCCAAGACCAGCTGAACACACAACTAACTTATTATCCACAATGAATATATACTGAGCACCCACTTCCCATAATTCCATATGGCCCCACCAAGCCACCTCTGCTCAGATGATCCTTTTTACGAAACACTTCACCTCCCACAAAGCAAAAGTATATAAGATTTATATAATTAATGTTTGTAAGGGACTGTTGGAGCCTTGTCTGAAAGATGCCTTTGAAGAGGAAAGAATTGTTGATACTGTGATGTCCCAGATATATTATCCTTATCAAGACTGCTTCTATGAGGAAAAGCTATAGAAATGATAGATGGGACCATTTTTACTTAGCAGTTACAGGTGGCAAAACATTGCTGCAGGACTCAGGCAAGAATATGTCCCTTTGCAACACGGCTTATATAAATACATATATTGTCAACTACTAAAGTGCAGGTACAAAACTTTACAGACCAGGAGCAATGTTAATCCCATCCTGCTTACAGTGTGCTTTGTACTGGAAATGTTCAAGGCACTCTGCAAGTACCATAATTTATAGAAGTGTGAAGTGAAAACTATACATAGGAAAATTGAGGTATTATGAAAAATTAAGACATTATCTTTGTTCAGTCATTATGTTCCACCATAACTTTATTGTCATTTTGGTAAGGAAGGAAAAGGAAATTGATCTTCACTAAGTGTAGACAATGAACTATATATTTTAAGGAGGTTTCATGTTTATCTTATTTACCTTTAAAACAATTGAGTGAAGTTTATTTTACAGTTAAGGAAACTAAGACTTAGAGAAAAATTTAATATGAATGAGATAACATAAGCTATTAACTGGTAGATACATGAACTTAAGCCAAGTCTACATAATTTCAGAGCCATTGTTCTTTCCAATACACATAAAACATTAGAAGAATAACGACCAGTCTGATAGTTTGTTTTTTCTAGGAGCTTGTCCCTGCCATTGTAGTGAAAAGTAGAAACATAATTGACATTTCAAACATTTATCCCTTGGAAGACCTGTGAAGTCATCTCCCACCACAATAACCTTCATTTCTCTTTTCCACCTGAACTGTGGACTAGAATACAAAGTTTAGCACTTAGTTATCTATGGAAGTTTCTGTTTTAAAAGTCTACCTGATCTATCACTATCCTTTCTGCACATTACATACACAGAACACATTCAACACCATCGCTGTGGTTGGAAACATCGGGATAGGAGTCCCAAAAGGAAAGAAAATCAATGTGTTCACTGCTAAAAAAGACAAAATACCTGGCAAACAGGAATGCCTTAAAATGGGCAGACAGACTCAAGAAGCTGGCCCTCAAGTCAAATATGTCACCCCATATAGACTGAAATGTTAAAAAATATTTTTTTAGTGCTAAGACTTAACTCCTAGGCCACCAGAGACCCAGTTTATTTTTCCAATATCTCTAGCAGATCAGTGGCACAGGAAATGTCCATTTTTGTTAGGAGAATGAAGGTGGAAATAGTTAATTTTGAGGAATAGGGAGTCATGAGAGAAGGAGGTTCAAGGATCGGAATACAGTGCTAGGTTTGGGCTGATATGAAGGCACTTGGTACTAGTAATGTATAGAGAGGGAACGAATAGACATTAATAGAATGAAAGATTTTAAGAGGGATTGAAGAGGATATTAAGAAGACATTACAGAATTTAGCAAAAATTATTATAAATTTCTTCCGGAAGTATAAATACAAGGGACACCACTCATAGATGAATGGATAAACTGTGATATACACAGACTATGGAATATTATTCAGTCATAAAAAGGAATGAAGCTCCCATACATGCTACAACATGAATTAATCTTGAAATAATTTTGTTAAGTAATATTAGCCAGACAGAAAACAATTAATATTGAAATTTTTATATTAGGCAAATTAATTGAAAGAAAAAGTAGATTAAAGGTTACCAGAGCCTGGGGAAAGGGGTTAATGGGCAATTTTATTTAAAGAACATAGTGTTTCTGTTTTAGGTGATGAAAAATTTTAGAAACAGTGTTGATAGTGGCACAAATTGTGACTTGTGTTTACAACACCAGGGAGTCATGGAGCAAGTCAGGAAGCAGGATGCTGCTGAAAGAGCAAGATCCTGGCATTTTCATTCTTAGAATAATCACACAGCATCAGTTGAGTAGGGAGGGAGGATAAAGAGAAAAGGGAGTAGTAAAACTAGAAAATGTGCTCTGTCACCTATAGCATTAGGGGTCATGAATCTGCCTCCAAGGCACTTCTCATCTGTTTGATGACTCAGTAATGAGACTGAAATCAAGTCCTACTTCCCCAGCCATGATTTCAATCTTACCAAGGTGTTCCACTGATCAGCTTCTGGGGTCCCTTGTCATACATCAGTCAACGGCCCCCAGGCGTTCTGGTCAGCACTCTTCCCAGGTGATCAAGCTTTCTGCTCTTGATTGAAAGGCACATTGTAGGGTTGAGCTCCTATAACTAATTGACCTGGCAGTTCTGACCTTGTATAGGAATGCAGAACTGCAGGTAACAAAATTAGTGGCTGAACAAGCTGCTGAGGATTAGCAGACCCAAAACTGTGAACATAATTAATGCCAGTGACTTGTACACTTTAAAATAGTTAAAGTGGCAAATTTTATTTTATATTATACATATTACACCACAAGAGAAAAAAGTAGAAGATACAAGTCAGGGAAATTAATATTTTTAAAGCAAGAGGAATGAAAGTAAAACCTTGATTTACCATTTGTTAAAATATCTCTTTTTTAAAAATTGTAATAATTTAAACAGTGAGACACTGGCACAGAGAACAAATGAATACCAACACATAGAAAGACTATAAATAGACCTGATTGTACACACTGACTGGTATATAATGAAGGTGGAATTTAAATCAGCAAAGGTAATATATGGGCATCAACAGTCAATTCTGAGACACAAATGAGCCATTTGAAGGAGCTGCAACCCAAGGGCAAGGATTCTGCCTACACTGCACACCAATTATTTCTGTAGCAAAGCAGTCATACATCATACTTGGTACAAGGCAGGCATGTAACTAACACTTGTTGAATGAACTAAAATTCATTCTCATATAACAAAATATGCCAAAATAAATTCTAGTTGAATAAAGACTTTGCCATTGGAAGGAACATTAAAAACTGAAAACCTGAAAAAGTAAAAACTTATCCATACCCATTAAAAGATGCTGAAGTTTAAAATAACAAATATAAATGTACATGTACATATATACACATTATATGAGACACAGATCAAACATACTTATTTGTAATTAGCACTCCTAGTTCAATAATCAAGACAACTATTTTAATAGAAAAATTATATCTATCAAGTCAAAAATTGCAAATACCCCCAATAAGAAAATGAAAAATATCTATCATCATTAATAATTAAAAACCTAAAATATATAAATACCCTATTAACTCTCAGATTGGCAACTATGGAACTCTGTAGTGTTGGCGATAATTAAGGGACATGAGTATTCTCATACTTTGCTGGCAGGGATAGGGTTGACCCAACTGTTATAAAACATAACTTTATATGAAATATCAAGTGTTTAAAATATGAAGTATATTTGATCACCTGATTATATTTCTAATGACTTAGACTAAAATAATGTAAAGCATGCACACATCTTTAACAACAAGGCCTAATTTCAGTATTTTTCATAGTATTAAAAAATGTAAACATTTAAATGTTCAAGAAAAGTTAAGTAAATGTATAATACATCCATATTAAAAAGATTTACACTATCAGAAAAATGATTGCATAGACTAATAAAACTAGGAAATGTTTGTTCTACATATTTAAATTTTAAAAGCAGGTTAGGGACTCCCTGGTGGCACAGCTGGTTGAGCACAGCACTGTGAAGCATCTGCAGCACAGCAGCGCAAGTTCAATCCTGGGCCAGGGAGGGGACCCACATGGTGCAGCAGACCTTTCCTGCCTCCCCACTGCTCAGCAGTGTATTTGAGTGGATCTACCTGTTCTGCCCCCCACTCCATCTCTGGTGAGTCCTCTTACCCCACACACCTCTGGCCTGTACCCCAGTTCTTGTGTGCATAAGTAAATAAATCTTTTTTTAAAAAAAAAGCAGTTTACTACATAGCTCTGAAGAAATGATTCCATGTTCTGCGGAAAAGAAAAAATATAAAAAGTGAAAGAACAATCATCAAATACCACTGGTATCTGATCATTGAGTTAAATGGTAATTTAAATGTTCCTGCTAACACAATTTGCTATTTTTTATAATTGATAATATATTGCTTCTATAAGACAAAAATAACAAGAGATGTTTTAATTTTAAGAAAGAAACAAAAAAGTAAAAAGGAAATTCTCTCCTTACTCCCAGCATTAATTAACCAATTCTCTTTTCATGTGTCAAACATGTTACTAAGCACTTGAAACCTATTATTTTATTTGACTCTTACACTTTTATTAGGTCTCATTAACCCCACGGATGAGGCCTAGGTTCGGAGAAAGGAGTATGTTCAAGGTCATGCAGCTAGATAAAGATGAAATGGACCTCCTGGAGTCACATGTCAAAATTCTGCTCTTAACCACAGACTTTCCTGGGTTTTTTTGTGGAGAAGTTAGGCTTTTTGAGAAAACGTCTTGGCACTCCAAACAACACATGTGTAAATGGTCTTTGGGAAACAATTTTTTTTTAACTATGCACAGTTTCTACATGTTTATACTGTCATTTTCTAGGTAACATGCGTTATTCTTGGAGGCAATATCAAGTTAAGAGCACTGACCCAGGATTAGATGCTCTGGGTCAACCCTGACTCTATGCTAATACTATAAAACTCTACACAGTTATTTAACCTCCTGAGTGATTTCTCATCAGTAAGCTAAAGCTGTACCACCTTAAGGAGTTCCAGTAAGAATTAAATAAACTAATCCACACTGTGCTTTGTTAGTTAAGTGTCTGACAAATAGCAAGTGCTTGATAGATGGCAAATATTCCTGCCATTAATGTAGTCTCTGGGTAGTAAATTCCACAAGGGCAAAAATTACACATGGACTTGCTTTTCAAGTTCCTAAAGAGCTCACTGAATGATTGCTCAATGGATTGGAGCCTTCTGATTGCTCAATGGATTGAAGTAACTTCTGATGGGAAATTTCAACACTGCAAGTTTTCTCCTCTGATTCAATGAGAATCCTACCTTGTTAACTCTTGTAGACTAATATGAACCTTTCCTCACGTTATCTTCAATGCAGTGTGCTAAAAGAAAATCACTATTTTAAGGATGTCTTATAGTGCCTTATTTTAAAATGCTACTTTTTTACTCATTGAATAGTCAATATTTAAATGCAATTTGCTTTCATTTTAGTAAGGTCTTTCAGGAAAGGATGTAACTCTATCAGTCTAAAAATAGTTAAATGAAACCTAAATTGTAACATCCTTGAGCATTCATGTAGAAAAAGAACTGAAGCTCATTTCTCTCTTTCAGCAAGAAAGCGCAGTAATGGCTCAATCTTTCACTGAAAATGTTTAATCTGGATAAATCAAGTTCGCTAGCAATGTTCATGTGCTATGTGTTACTTTGAAGTCGATGAAGCTGAAAATCTCACTTTAGAAAGTTCTATTAATCCTTCGTGTGTTGATTTTAATTATGACATGGCAATTTTTAAAAAAATCTTGTAAATATCGATGTGCAAGTCCTGGCATAACTCTGTGAATAATCCACAAAACAGGCAGAGAATGCTTTCATATAAATTGGATCATATTAAATAAACCCCAGGAAACCAATTAAATACAGCAAGTTTCCCAAAAGATTGAGTCGACAGTCCTACCTGACAATGCTCCTTGAGTGGCTAAATTACTTGCACTGAGAATCAAAGAATATGAAAATATTCATTAAAGAATTTTTTCTTTAATGTTTCTGCTATAATGTTTCAATATAAATTAATGACATAAGGGGACACTTGACTGGACCAATCTAATGAATTTTAATTGTGAACATGTCACACGTCTCTTGAAACCCCCTGATGGTGTTCAAATGGCTTAGCATGTAAGTCCTCCAGGACTGACTACAGCTTCATTTGTTTTCTTCCTTTACCCAAATTTCCTGCAACCCATCTTTCCTTAAGAAGCACCTGCAGTCTGCAGATCTTTGCAAATGCAGGTCCCTCTTCAAAAAAAGAAAGATTGTGGCTATCCTGTATATCCTTCAAGGTCCTGCTCAAACACCCTTCATTCCCTTAATTTCTTGATTGCACCGAAAGTTAAAATAAGGGATTAGTTATTCCTTCACTTGTTGTTATATTTATATATATTATCTCATAGTATATATATGCATCTAAAGACCTTATATATATGGAAATTGAAAACAAAATTGCTTAGACCACCCTCACCCTTCCACTAGGATTGCAAGTTTCTAAGCCTATATAAGAATCTGGGAACTGCCACTGATGAAATTTCCCTTTAACAATGAATCTTATTTCCCTTCATGCCCTCAGCATGCAGTTTTACTTTTGCTTTGGCCTTGAATCCATCCCATCTTGTATAAAGGATATTGTGTTTATACTTCTATATTACATTCCCTGCTATTTTCTGAGAGCAAGAATTGAATCTAATTCACCAAATATCACCCACACTGCCTGACGGGAAACATTGCTTAAAATAATGTTCAATATTTCCATGGGTTGGAAATGAAAACGAAAAAATGAAGACAGGCACAGTGTGAAAAATCAGCTATGATCAACGAGTTAGGCTTATCACCACACTCACACCCATAAAGCTCTGTCAGTGATCTTTGTCTATATCACTTTGGTTTCACTTTCAGATCATGTCCCCCACACTTCTTTTTGCATGGTCCCCACTATGATGTCACTAGCATATCATCCTTAAACTACATTTTTGAATGAGAACAGGGTTTCACTGTTAAAATTAGGTAAGGACATCCTTTTCCCAATTCACATCCAGAGAAATAAATGGATATAAAATTTACAATTTTAAGTTATGCATAAAGCTTTGTTACCACAATTGGAATCTACACACACAAATCCATAGTTAGTTAACTTATAAACATTTCATAGATTCTGATATTTGTCAGGTGGTCCATCTGAAAACCAGGAAGAAACACTCTCCCAACTTTTCAACATAACATAACCCATTGCACCAAGATGTGTGAAATATTAAAGTCTGCTTTGCTAAGGGTTTAACACTTTTTAAATTTCATGAACTGATTTTAATGAACAGATGCTAGACAAAAGATATTTTAGTAACTAAAATAAACTGAAATAGTGAATACAATTTTCAAAAATCAGAGAAAAACACAAAAAATATAAAATTTAAATTCCATTTTACAAATGGTGGTTTACTCACAAATGTAGCATTTTCCTGACTTGAGCTACTCGCCTCTGTCACACACTATTATGTTAAGTCATGTCAATTTAAAAACCTTTATTTTCTGTCTTTCATAGCTATTTACATTGAGATATTTCTATCTACTTGTAGATAAATATACACATATATAGCCACATACGTCATTTATATTCGTTTTCTACTTTCTATTCATCTCATGATCTTCTATTTTCAGACTTTATTAATGTTCTTGTTGAGATTGTTATTCTAGAAAATCCTGGTAGTCAGCCTTCACATGTAAATCTGTGATTTACAGTGCAGTACTGTGAGTTTTGATACATGATGCAATAATATCCTGTATTAATCCTACTCCTAATGTCAGATTAAAAGTACATGGAAATGTCCAGTCAGAGTACCTTTCTTACACACTCAAGACCCATGCACAGCCCTCTGCACACAGCTGTTTAGTGTGACTGCTCTCTGCTAAGCACCATGGCATTCTGTTTCTAAAGAGATTGCACTACCCTGCTAAACATTGCAGTTCCTCAAAGACCTGTTATTTTCTTCAAAGTGTTCATTTCCTAGAAATGGAGTGAGCTACTATTTAAGAGCAAAATCTATCTCTTAAAACGTTTAGTCCCAATATATTATTACAGTGTTAAATTATTTTGACTGCTGTCTGAAAAAACATATTTCAGTGCTTTGTCTTTCAACCAATACCAAGAATTGGTCTAATTCTTATCTTCTGAAACCAGTATAGCCCTGCTTAGGGGAAAACAGTATTTTTTCTGTTCTAGTAAAGTACATACTTCAATAAGATTGTAGAGCGTAAAGATCCTAAAATAGTTTTTATTTTTTTCACTGTAAGTCTAAAATTAATGAGTTATTTCTAATCTATAGAGGGCCCCACACTTGGAAATCCATCCATCAATTCAAAACTAAGGAGATAAGAGCATAAAAGTATACAATCTGACAAAAGTATTCCAATAAAAGTTAAGAAAATATAGATGTCTACTTACTTGCTAGTAGGAAATACTTTGTTTTAATTTTTTTCTCAGCACTACAGAGACCTGTAGAGCTTCTCCTTCTTTCACTTTCATCAAGTAATGCCAGCCAGATCCAGGAATCTTTTAAGAATATTTTTCTAAAACTGAAAGCAAGGAGAATCCAAATTTTTGTAACTTTGTAAGGCTTTAACCTTATGAATGTCAATTAATCTTGAGAGCTTAGTAAATAGTTTATTCAGGTATTAGGAGACAAATAGTTTCACTTATGCATAATATGAATACTATTGTTCATATTCTAATTAGTATAAATACTTGGAAGAGACATTTAGACAAAGAAAATAATTGTTTTAAATAAAATACAAGCCTATGAAGAAGGCAACCATTCTTTTAGAATTTAGTGACTAAAGATTTTTGGTTTTTGTTTGTAAAAAAGTATGCTCCCTATTTTCTGATTACAACATCGAGAAAACTATATCTTTTTGCTGTTGTTGAGGGGACATTGGTTTACAATACTGTATATGATTTAGAGATATAGCACTCGATGTATGTCACCACACCACACCCACCTCCAAACCAATCATTTTCTATCTCTATCTACTCTCTCTCTATCTACTAGGAAGCTAGGGTTGAAAGAAAGGTCTATTCATTGTATATTCTTTCCTGCTCATGTTTGGATACATTCCTTTCATTTTTTTCATGGTTAATTTCAGTTTATAGTCGATTCTATTTTATTGTCCCAATGTATCTAAATTGTATATTTAGATATAAAGATGGAGATACAGAAGTAGTTTATTGATTTCAACAAGAAATTTATTCCACATCATTTATTGTGCATTTACTATGTAGCAAATATTATTCTAGAGGATGACACTATGGTTAGTTAAAAGATGATTTTCATGAGAGAAATGAATACATGTAACTGCATCCCTAAGAGAAGGCAGAAAATCTGCCAATCAAACCATCTTCAAGAAAGTGGAAGTCTAAGGAGTTTCCTAATAGAAGAGCCTGCCAACACAACTTTAATTCTCACAGAAAGGAAGTTAATATAGTGGCTGTCATTATCTACTGACTGTTGCCTCGAAAGGTATGGAATATTGGTGTTTAATTATATCCTCTTCTCACGGGTCCTGCAAAAAGCTAACCTTCATCCTTTGGTATGTGCTTAGCACTAATAACAACACTCATAAACTAAAAGCTTTTAAATAAATTACCTCTTAATAACAGAGATGAATTTAAACATTCTAACTTTCAGGAAAGGGACTTTGAGTCTTGGATTTCCTATCCTGTAACTTCTCACTTAATAAATAGCACCTATACAAATAAATAGGGTCAAGTTAAGAAATAGGATGCATTTCGTGAGGTGATCAGGCAAGAATAGATGTTAACTGGTAAAGCAGTCCTCTTTGTAGATGACTTCAGGGTTGGTGGGCCTAAATTTGCCCTTGCTTTCAGCATGGTTTTCCTGTACTGCCAAGCAAATATCTGTCCCACAGTGACCCTAGGTTTCCCTGCCTGCTGCTAGCCTGACATTGAGAAAGGTATTGAAATTTACAAGGATCCTGCCCTTGGCCTCCACTCTGAGGGTTAAGCATTCTCACAAGCTTTAAAGGGTTGTCTGCTCACAAAAGCTTGTAGTCAGGGAAGGCTGCTCAAGGAGGCTGCTCACAGATGCTCCTGCTTGTCACCTGTCCCAGCTATTGCAAGTTAACTGGCGCTTCTCAGGCAACCTGCTCATCTCCCCTTTGCTGTGAAAAAGAAAGTTATGTAAATAACTATATTTCAAATAGGAGAAAATATGGGATTTCTCAATATGAACTATGTGCACTAGCCATTTCAGCATTTACATGTTACAATTATATATGTCCTAATAGATAACAGAGCTGCTCTGAGAAACTAAGTTAAAACATTTTAAAAAGGTGTGCAATATCTGATGTCTGTGATCTTCTAACAGAACTTTTTAGTAATTGTAAGTAGCAGGTCAAAGAATTCAGAGAAGCAACAAATAACAAAGTGTATCAATTGATTTTTAAAAATCAGAATGTTTTAGTGAAAAAAAAAAAAAAAAAGACCAGGAAGAAGTTTAAAAGATCCCAGGTTTGTTCCAAAAATGCTGCAAGATTAATTTCTGGGTTAAAGCAAAGTACTCAGTTCATCAGTTTAAGGAACAAAACTCAAATTTTGAAGGCTAAATTAAGACTAGGTCAATATCACCTAACTTATAGATAGCAGTAATAAAACTAACTTTCTATCGAATAGGTGGGGGAAGAGTTGGGGTAAGGACCACAGAGTCTCATGTTTCCCAGGTCGCAGTATTTGACATCTCATGCTCACGTTCTAAAGTGAGTAAAATAAAGTTAAGTACAAAGCAAGAGCTAGATGATGCAGTTGGGGAAGGCACCCTAGTATCCCCTCCTCCATTTCTTTTAGATCCGCGCTCCTGGGCTTTCTTTCCTAGTGGTATTTCGTTTCTCCTAAAGTCCTGTGTATCTTTTGGTCTAATTATCTCATTGCACACCTCTTTACAAAGGAAAGGAACTGCAATTTGCTCTGCGTGTGGATATCTTTTCTTCTGCTGGTACTCCCAGTAAGCCTTCAACCAACTTTCTCAAAAGGATGTCTCAGAAAGGCGATGTGGCTTCTCAGTCGATGAAATCCTGTGCATCTCTCGTTCTGTCTTTTCTTTCTTTCCGTTTACGCCACCCTTACGTCTCAGCCCCCGCCCTCCACCCCGAAAATTTACCACCGTTTTAAAGCATGCTGGAGCGTTTTAAGAATTTCCTCCTAGTTTCTCCCTCTGACCCGAGAGGCGCTTTCAGTGGGAGACAAAAAGGCGCCTAGCCAGGGGATAGGCAAATGGAATACTTGAGGGAAATAAAAGACCTAATTGAAAGATCTCATGCTGCCTTAATTGCGATTATTTTGCAAATTAGTATATTATTTTTGATAGTGTTTAAAACGCTGAGGTCTTTTGCCCAATACATTCTTGTTTATTTTAAACACTTATATAGTGCTTACCGTGTACCAGGGACTATTCTGAATGCTTGTAAAATATGACTCTTTGCTTAAAATAATTTGGGGCTATAGTAAACCCGTATGTGCTTTTCCACCATCCCTACTATATTTTTCTTTATAACACCATATGGCGGTTAAACCTTCAAAGACAAATATGGAAAAATCTTACCAAGTTACTACTTTATTGCAAGGAAACCATTTTTCTCTTTGCAATTTTTTTTCACAATTATTGTAATTAAATACATTAGTATAGCAAGAAAGAAATTTTCTTTCCAAGTTTTGCCTCTAGCGTTGGGAAGCGCCCGCTAATTTGCTCGCGTGGCAAACGTTAATTGCACCTATAGGCATTCACTTTCTGAAAACCGCGCAGCCCACGCTCAAAGTTTGGGAAGGTCGAGCTCGTGCCAGGTCTGCTTAGGCGCGTTCACCTGTGGCCTGTGCGGACTCGCCACCGCAGCAGTGGGACGGCATCCGGTTCGCCACTCTCAAGGCTGCGAGGACCCAAAGCCGGATGGCGTCGCGGGAGGTCTGAGCGTCTGGGATGCAGGCCCGCTCAGCTCCGCCAACGCGCAAAGACAGACTGCGTCGCGGGGGAGCAGTGGCCGGGCGACCCGCGCGGGTCGAGCGTCCGCCTTCAGGCGCATTGCCAACTGTGAGGTCATGGCCCCCTGCAGCTCGGTCGTCCGCTGCTGACCCGGTCCAGCCCCACCAGGCCCCGCCCGGCCCCCGCTGACTACGTGCTTTGCCCGGGGTTAAGTTTCAGAAGTCTGGATGAAAAGTTTCGGGTTTCTGTTCGCACAGTTATACCAGGCAACGCGGTGGGGCCAGCACAAAAGAGACTAGGGTGTGTGGAGAAGAGGTCTTGTGTTTTAATTAGGACTTAACACGCTGGCTGCGGGGCCATCCCGTTCTCCCTCTGCCCAACCCCCGCCCGAGCCTTGTCTTTTCACGTCCATCTTCTTCCCTGCCCCGCGCGAGTCATGCGTGTGTGTGCGCGCGCGCGCGCGGCGGGGGGGAGGAGATGGTCTGTCAAAGTGACACCCCAGGGCAGATTTCCAAAAAAATATAAATCCGTCCGTCGCGGTGGGTTGTGGTGATTGATAACCGCCTCTTTCCCAGAGGCTTTTCTCCACTCAGCACAGAGCTGTCCAGGAGCAACCGGTGGAGTCTCTAGCTCGACCTTGACCAAACCTCCGCCCGCCAGCCTGTGCCGCAGCGCCTGCCGACCCGGCTGCCCACGCTCGGTCAGCTCAGTTCCTGCTCTCAGTCTCACGTCGACAAAGCAGGATCAAAAACCCCAGAGCATGAAGAAAAAGAGCAGCATGAAAGCGTGTTTTGAAAGTACACCTGGAGAGTTACACAACCCAAGCTAACTCACACACACACACACAAAAAGACACCAATTCGGGATTTGCACCAAACACAATTTTTGCTCATCCAGGGAGCTAATCAACTCCACCGCTACTGAGTGCAGCACACAACAGGGGCGGTGGAGAACTGTAGTTCTCTAGATAGTTCAAGCCCAAAAGTCTTATTTGAGATACTAATAAAATGGAGTACTGAAATACCTGCGTCACTGGTCTAGTACTTTCTACTGCCAGAATAGACGCAACTGCAGCCCATGGTCGACTTAGCGGGATCTACCATCCGCAGCCCCTGCGGCCAAATGGAAATAACTGATTTAGGCCATTTTAAAAATCTTTTGGTGGCCTCCCTCTCAGACCCTCCGACCGCCAGCGGTGAAGTACCTGGTTGGGGAAACTGGCGTCCTTATCTGTCCACAGCCCAGAGGCCGCGGAAGTAGCCTTGGGAGTTGGCTGGGAGAAAAAGCAACTTTGATTTAAAGTTTTCAAAACCCACAAGAGGTCAAATGTGACCGCCAGGGTCAGCCAGTCAGCAGTTTTGGTCCAGACAACGGACAGCCCAGTGGGGCGTTTCGGCTAAGCCACGGCGCCTCCAGACGTCACACACGCTCGCTCACACTCAGCCACGCGCTTGGGGTGCCTCTTTAAAGACGGGACTGAAACTTCACGGGCAGACGGCGGGGTGCAGGAAAGGGCTAAAACCGGAGATCCAGAGTCCGCCCCTCGCCCTCCGCCCCCGCCCACGTCCGCTCGCTTCCTCAGTCAGAGTTAGCAGCCTCGTGCTCTCGCCGGCGGTGGCATCTCCCCGCCCGCGCGCGGTTCCCGGGCCCCAGGTGCACCGCGCCGTTCCCACGCCTGGACCCGAGGCTCCCAGCGGGCTTTGGAATACACGGCTCCGCCCCTTTTTGACAGCCAATCGCGGGGCTGTAAAACCCCCGGGGGGGCGGTGCTAGGCGGGGCGGTGGGGGAGGGCGTGCGGGAGGCGGTGTGGTGACCCCGCCCGCGCGCGGGGGGGCGTGGCCGGCGCCGGCTCCTGCGGCCAAGCAGGGCTGCGGCGTGGGAAAGAGCCCGGAGAAGCCGACCGCGCCGCCGCTTGAGTCGCGTCTAACCCGGCCCAAAGAGGGAGGGTGGGAGGAGGTAGGCAGGGAGGGCGCTGCGCCCCGCTCTGCGCTGCTGGTTCCGGCCGGGCTGCGCCCCGCGCTGTCTTCATCGCGATGAAGCGCCCTTGCGAGGAGACGACCTCCGAGAGCGACATGGACGAGACCATCGACGTGGGGAGCGAGAACAATTACTCGGGGTGAGCACGGGTTCAGCGGGAGCTGCCGGGAGCCTGAGGCGTCGGGGATCTCTGTGCACTGCCGGCTCCTTAGAATTCCCGAGGTTCCTCTCTGCTGCGTCCTACCAGAGCAGGGAAACTTTTGCCGGTGAAATTTAGAGTGGTGGGCGCTCAGGGAGCCTACGTCGGGGTGTGGCGAGGGATGTCGGTTTCAACTCAAGGGGGTGGGGTGGGGGGGCCGGAGAGGACCCGGGATGCGACTGTAAGAACATGCTGGAGATGGCGAGGGAGGGTCGCGGGTTGTCAGCGTTGGGAGCGCGAACTAGCACGTCGGGACGACGGGTGACGTCCTCACCACTGAACCTATTTGAGAGCACCTTCAAAATGAGCCGCGCAAAAAGAAAACCAAAAAGAAATGCTGGCTTGTCTTTTGGAGAAATTAAAGCAATTTGCTATGTCAAGGCTAAGTAGATTGAGCTTTACAGGTTTACCATGTGTGAGTTGGCAGACGGGAGATTGACAGATGTAAGGGTCGTTTTGGGCATCATCTCTTTTACTGCTTGTTCTTAAAGTTTGGTAAAGATCGGGGTCACGATCACAGAAGCCAAACTCCACTTTCCAGTGACAGGAGATTACTGAGGCATTTTAATGCCAAGGCGGTCAAGTGACAATTGCTTCTAATTGGCATCCCCAGAAGCACCTTAATTATTTATCTGCAGCTGTCACTCAAAGAGCGAAATTCTTCCTTCTTCGAAAAACTGGTTTTCTTTCACATTGTTATTCGAATTATAGAATTACCTACCAACGAAGCCTGCCTGAAGAGCAAAGATATTTACATACAACATACCTTGTTCGCAGAGAATCTTCTAAGTATTAAAGTGTATTGTCTTAAAAATGAGACCTGAAAAACAGAAGATGTCATGTGAAAGATGAAACCAGTTGAAAAGGGGTGGGAATGAGAGGGACAGTTAATTCAGAAATAAGATCCAGAAGTGAGAAGGTGAGATAATAAGAACCTGGTGTGTGCCACATTTCTAAAATGAAAGAACAAATAATAGGGACCTGAAGAATCCCAGAATGTAAAAAACATAGTACCCATACATTATAAAGGGAAACAGATACAAACTAGAAAGGATTATAAAAATTATATGACAAAACAATTTGATTGACCTTTCAATATCAAATACTTTTTCATTAGTAAGCTCCAGATGGATAGTAGCTCCTAGAGGTTTAAGGTTAGATTGAACACTATGAGATACCACAGTTCCATTTTCAAAGCAAAATATTTAACTAGTAGTTGGTTTAATTTAATTTCCTTATGATTGGTACATTTAATTTGGGGTACTCATTTGGTATACTGAATTATAAATTTGTCACATTTTTTCATCGTGAGATATGACTGAAGTTTTAAAATAGAGAACTTACGTTTCTCTTAAAGATTGCATCTAGGGACAACAATTTGACATGTGATGGCTGTATATCTATTTGATAGTTGGTCTAAACATGGTTTTTATTTTAAAATAGCTTTGCTTTGTGCAGTGTGTCTGATGGGAAGGAAAAAGAAGGATGCTATTAGAGATTAGTTGACTTTTAAGAAACATTATTAGTGGAATTCAGAAGTACTGATACCTAACATCTCACCCTGACTGACCCTAACTTTTTCACCGGGAAACTTAAAAGTTCAGGGACATTTTGCCAATGGATACAGCATCTGGATTACTCATTACAATTTGAAGGGGAAAAAAGACATAATTCCATGATTCCTGAAAAGAGATACAAGATCTGAAAGCAAAGTGTGTTAACAGTAAAGCAAGAATTAAGAGTAAAAAAACACAGACTTGAACTGTGCAATAATTCTGAAGTATATAATGGGGTACCATCAAGTACCCAGAAGAAACTATTGTTATGTTAATGCAGCACCTGACAGAGTCTTCCTATTTCACAGGCAAAGTACTAACTCTGTGATTAGATCGAATTCTCCAACAACAACATCTCAGATTATGGCGAGAAAGAAAAGAAGAGGGGTATGTGATTTTTTTTTCTTTTTATTTCCTGTAATTCAGCCTAATGTGTAACAGTTGTATTTTATGAGCAATTTTATCATATGTGCAATTTTATGAGCAATTTTATCATATGTGTACTCACAAACTTTTGCTGTTGTTTTGCTTTTTGGGCGACAGATTATAGAGAAAAGGCGTAGAGATCGGATAAATAACAGTTTATCTGAGTTGAGACGACTGGTGCCAACTGCTTTTGAAAAACAAGTAAGCTACCCCCAACCCTGACCACTGAAAAGCTCAGAAAAATCTGAATCTCTCATCTGGGAATGTGGGTTCTTGTTAAAGCTCATTAAAATAATGGTGTATGTGCCCTGATCTGGCACAGAGCAGCTATTTCAATAAAATGCTTTGTTGTGGCAGAACTATTAAAAACATAATCCATCATGAAGTTGAAAAACATTTCTATTCTTTAGTTTATTTTCCCCTTAAGGGCAACAGTGTTCATGCGTTCTCTGTTCTTTCTATGAATACCAGTAGTGGTTTTCTTTAAAACCATGCTGTATTCAGTGTTCTTTTAAAAAAATAAATAAGTAAAAGATTTCATGTGTGAAATTTCAGTTTTATCTCAAACTGTTACAAAAGTAAGCATTTATATTTTAAAAATAAGTTCCAGTAAATAACATCTCCAGCTATAGTACCTAAATCGTAATACCAATAACATTTATTTACCAAGCCACTTGCTTTCATTTTAATCCCTGAGTTAGTGTAATGATGTTCTATTTGGGACACCTTTTTGGTAAATCTGTGAAAAAAAAAATCCTTTTGAAGTTTGTAGAACTCAAATAAGCCTTAAATGTACCAGTTCAGAATTCAAGTATTCCTTTACAAAATATGATTTTAAACATGTAGAAAACTAGGAAACAAAATGTTTAAATTTTCCTCCGTAGTCTTAGAAAAGTCAAGTTTCTTTTCCTGCTGAAATGGCTAATACTACAGATTTCTAAAAGCACCTTTCAAAGACTATGGCATCATACCCTGCTGAAAATGTTTTCAGTTTATTTCAGATGGGATATAAATCAGCAGTTGTTTGTTTATCCCATTCTGTTGTTTACTTCATGAGCGATAATCTTTATAAAACAAGCCCTACAAAACCTTTGGAAATTATCCAGAAATTTCAGTTTTAACTATTAGTTACTTTCACTGAAACTACTGTACATCTTCTTGAAAAAAATTAAACACTGATGGAAGTACTAGATGTAATATGATATTGATTATGTAGTCTGAAAAGAAAAAAAAGATGCTCATTCTATATGTTGAAACTTCCTGGGAATAACTAAATGTAATGTAAAAATTGTAGTTTTGATTAGTAGCATATTCGGTAACAGTAAGCTGAAAATGAAAATAGTCATAATCAATGATGTTTTCACTGTGGGTAGCGGAATGCCTACAATTAGGAGGATCAGTCATTTTGCTGATTTTTTTTTTTCTCAATTTGTTGGATTTTTTTTTTTTTTAATGTTGACTTAAAACAGACCTTAAAAGCAAACTTCAGTTGTTTGGCAGTTAGTTATGGTAAACACAGGCTTTCCCATTTTCAGAGCTTGGCTACCTCCCCTAATGAGCTGGCCCTGTCACAATACGATTAAGAGTTTTCTCTCAAGCAGTTCAGTAACTCTCAAGCTCTCACCATCTATTGGGTGCTGGTAATATTTACAAAACAAGTAAAACATAGGAACCTGAAATAAACCTCAATGTCCTTTTCCAAAGATACTTCCAGGAAATTAGAAACCACCCACAGCCCCCTGGGACAATTTCAATTGGTTTCCACGGATTCCTGTATACATATATAAAAGGGGACACAAAAATGTTTTCTAAGCCTGTTTTACTGAGATCTATTTAAAGAGTTCAGATATCCTTAAGTGCTTATCATGCTTTCTAGATAAGTTGTAAATTATGCTTTCTTATTTATCATCTTGGAATTCACAGTGACACCTGCTGGTAATTATTGGGGGAAAAACCTTCAAAAGTCCTTTTTTAATTTTCTGCTTACTAGTGTTCTAGTGTGATATACTTAACGATGTACTACATTTTTTTTTAAGTATCTATTTTAAGTAATTTGCTAAGACCCTATTTTTGTTTCGCCACAAAGTTAGATAGAACTGATGTAGACTTCATTGTGATTTAAGACTATAGGATGTCCTCTAATACAGTGTATTATTGACATAGCTAGGGATTGGATGCAAAGTTTGAATTTTTGCTACTATTACAGGTCTAATGGAATCATGTTAGGAGGAGAAACTTGAAAAAAAAATTACCATGTATTTACTTTTTAAAACTTAAAATGGCAAATACCTATCAGTAATTTTAGCACAATCATTAGTATTTACATGTAGTTTGGAAATAATTCCAAATTTTTGGTGAATAAACTAAATTTAGAATTCTTTTATAAGAGGGAAAATTGAAGATTTAGTATATATCGGTGATTCAGTTTCTATAGAACTTATAAAGTTATTATTTATTTATGAAGGGATCTGCAAAGTTAGAAAAAGCTGAAATATTACAAATGACAGTGGATCATTTAAAGATGCTTCAGGCTACCGGGGGTAAAGGTAAGTAAATGATTTCATTTTTCCCTTCTTTCTACCTTTGTCTTTTCACTTCTTCCCCCTGAGATTGTAAGATCATAGTTGAACAGTTCTTTAGCAGCTGAGATAGGAGGGCCTAGATTAAAGCTGTGGAAATCAATGCTAATGGCAGGATTGAACTCGTGGGAAAGAACATCTAGAACAAAAGAAGCACTTGACCCTGGAGACTTGTGTTTGCTTTCATGATACTGTGAGAGTAAAGCTTCATTCACAGCAGTCTGGTCAGGGATTTGTTTGGGACTTCAGAAGTGCATGCTGGAGTCTGTACAGAAAGACAAAACAAACACACAAACATCCAAACAAAAACAGGAGGTTACAGGCAGTCTTTTTCTCTTCTTTGCCCTTCGCTGAACCTCCCATTAAATCAGAGCCAGGACTCAGTATACTGCAGCTATTCCAAAGGAAGTGACTCTAGAATTATTTTCATTGTTGTTTTCAGATTTTGGTTAGCCTTGGATTTAGATCAGACAGAACATTTAAAGTACAGGTAATGAATCTCTGTACTAGATGCTATTCATAGAACAGTCATTCCTGCAGAGAGCAAACAGGCGCAGGTGTCCTGGGCCCAATGCCCTTGAGAAATATCCTTTGTTCTCCATAGTGATTTAGGAAAAGTTATCGAGGAGAATCAGGGACAGCAGATCCTCATCTCATGCTAAAAGTAGGTTGAGATCCTGAAAGCTATAGTATTTGGTCAGAGTTCATTATCCTGCTTCTCAAACATCACTCACTTGATTTTGCCCTTTTGTTCCTTTTCCACCCTTTAAGCTGATCCTTGCTATTCATCATCATCCAAGGTAGTATTCAATATATTTGACAACTGGGCAAGGAGAGGGTACCACATGGAGCTAAGTGCTGCAGCTAAAGTCTAGAGACGTCTCTGTAAATGAATGTCAACCTTTTACTATATAATTTCATATTTTTCCCTAATTCAGCAGGGATGGGACATTGGAGGGAAGTAACTGTTGAACGATTGGCATAGAAATATTTTAGTACTTAATTCCAGTAGACCATACTCTGAGGACTCGTGAGACATCAGTCCTGTTTGCTAGCATATTTTTGTCTGTGTCAGGCAGGAAGGGGGATAGCATCGTGCTAAGAAGCCTACACAGTGTGACTTATCCTTTGTTGCACTTTCTCAAGGACTTGTCTGAATGGATAACAATCCTGAGTTGCTATGGAATTATGATTTCCACACATTAAATAACCCTATGCCTAGGATGCAGATACTCTTCTCTAATAGAGAAGATAACCAGATGAAATTATAGTAGCCAGTTACCCAGCCAGCTTAGCCACTACCTCATCTTTGACCCAAACAGAAGTGCTCTCCTGTACTGTGAGCCCTTGGCTGAGCTCTGTGAGCACTCTGTACAGTGAGGGCCCCCCCGCCTCCTGATTCTATCTCTATAGTTGGCTACCCTTGGATGTTAGGAGATTTTCTAAATTTTCAGTGGTGCAAAAAAATGTTTGATTTTGCTACCTCCCTGAGCATCATTAGCTACAAAGCTAAGAATTCTTACCAGGGTCCCAAATATTTGTATGAGCCATACTTCTAAAGAGCAATCTAGTGCTTATGTTTTATTATGAACACTAAGTTACATCTTGGTTGCTATTCTTGGCTGCCTGACAGTCCTAAAATTTGTCCCAGAGTGGCTTATGAATAGACATTTCCAAGCAATCTCTGTGCAAGTCGCCTGACTACCAGGTCAAAGAGAGGTCACCGAGCAGGAGAATGTGTGGACCTTGACAAAGGAGGGCTGGCAGTGCCGCTCACATTGTTGAAGACTCAAAACTGCCATAGAGGTCTGATGGGACAGTGGTGAAGGACATGGACTCTGCAGTTGAGTTGCCTGGTATCCAAATCCTGCCTCTGTGACCCAGGATAAATTACTGTCCCTCTCTGAGCCCCAGTTTCTCATCTGTGAAATGAGGGTGGCGTTGTAAGTTTATTGACATAGAACCAGAGAACAGTGCTGACAAAGAGGAAGTGGTAGCCCCTGTGTTATGATTATTGGCCCAAGATCCAGTCACAGGAGACAATGGTTCATTGTCATTTCCCTCTGTATTCAGCAATAAAATAAGAATTACATAATTTATATTCCTTAAGATGTAACAGAGAAAGACATATACAGCAACAAACCTCAATTACTTTGTGCCTACTTGTGAACATTTTTGGAAGTTTCTGGAGTTCTAATTGTGTTCAATGTTTCTTCACAGTTGAGTGATATTGCAATAATTTCTAGAAAGGGTTTGGTAGATTAACCTAATTTCTAAATTTCTCTGGGTTTATGGACTCTGCCTATTCTGATGATTACCTCCCTCCTTCTCTTATAGAAACCAGAAGTCCTCAAACCCCCAGAGAGAACCCTGAGGACTCTCATGTGAATTCTTTCCATGGAGCCTCCTTCTTCAGGAAGAGTTCTCCCTTCTAATCACAGGGGCTTCGTTGCTAACTGCGCTGAAGTCCTGGGATGCTATTTTTGTTGATGCTTTTCCACATTTCACAATATTCATTTACATCAGTTTTGTGCTGTTGTCATTACTGATTTAATAGTATATATTCTTGCCTCAAAATTTTTTTTGAACTTAAAATTTTTGGTTGGAATTCATAGGTACTTTTAGTATTGTCAATACCATTACACAAAGTGCTTTTGATTACAGAATCAGATAGATAGTCTTATTTTTAATAGATAATAAATGAAACAGGTAATGCTTGACCTGTATAAGCATAAAAAAGTAATACAGCAAATGCCTTAGGTGAAAATAGCCTTGGTTACTGTGGTTGTTTCTCATCTGCGTATACACACATACCTAAAGTAAGTCATTTAAACTTTCACATTGAAAATTTATTCTAAATTCAGAAAAGAATATGTGTGCATATGTTAACAATCACTCGTTCGAAGTGGTGACATTTTTCCCAAGTGTATGATGATTATTGCACCCTGAGTTGATGCTGATAATAGTAAGACACTACTATTTTCTATGCTAATATATTGTCTTGGATAAAAGGGGGTTTTAGCTATTTTTATGGTAGTAACCATAGGGGTTGAAGTACATGCATACATACTACACAATTAATATATTTTTTTTTTCTTGAGGGATGCCAGGAAGAAAGCAAGCTAACTAATGAAGGAAATACATATTTGAACTTCAAGAAAACTTGGAGTTATTATAATCTCAGGAGTAAAGCAGCCTAATAGTGCCTGACAGATAAGATCTTCAAATTAGTAGCTAGATTTCTTTTAAATCATTCTGCTTTCATTAAATTTTGTCCAAAGTAATGCCAAGACATTTTCACTTTATTGATTAAAAAACAGAGTCGAAAGCATTTATGAATTTATTTAACACATTTTTAAATAGAGTCCTCCAGCTGCTAACATGTATTTTAAATCTCTGTTCTAAATGCCAACAGAGTGAGGATGTTTCAGATAAACCTTTACTCTCCAATTCATGTGACAGAGACAGAGAGACTGGAACTCTGTATTACTGTGAAAAAGTTACTAGGGAATTTCATATCCCACAATACAAGAGGAGAGACACTTTTTTTCTGGAAGTATTTGAAACACGGTGTTCTTAATTTTTCTCCCCATCCTGCTATTTGGTTGCAAGAACAACTGTAGTGTAGAGCATTGGCAGAGTTGTGACACATGTAAATTGCAAAGTATGCTCTTAACTTCTGCAAAAATTAAAACTATAAATAGCTGGAGGATTATCAAAAAGGATTACCATTCTTTGTAAATCTTCTGAAGGGCAGAGTGCAACATAGATGGTAAATACTCTTAGTAACTATTACTTTCTCATTCTCTCCCCTGACCTCTACTTTGCTCGAACCCCCTTTTAGGCTACTTTGACGCACATGCTCTCGCCATGGACTTCATGAGCATTGGATTCCGAGAGTGTTTAACAGAAGTGGCCAGGTACCTGAGCTCAGTGGAAGGCCTGGACTCCTCAGATCCCCTGCGGGTGCGACTAGTCTCTCATCTCAGCACATGTGCCTCTCAGCGGGAGGCTGCAGCAATGACGTCCTCTCTGGCCCACCACCACCACCCTCTCCATCCTCACCACTGGGCCGCGGCCTTCCACCATCTCCCTGCAGCCTTGCTCCAACCCAATGGACTCCATGCCTCTGAGTCAACACCTTGTCGCCTTTCCACGACTTCAGAAGTGCCTCCTGCCCATGGCTCTGCCCTCCTCACGGCCACGTTTGCCCATGCAGATTCCGCTCTTCGGATGCCATCGACAGGCAACGTCGCCCCCTGTGTGCCACCTCTTTCCACTTCTCTCTTGTCCCTCTCAGCCACTGTCCATGCAGCCGCTGCAGCAGCCACTGCAGCTGCGCACAGCTTCCCTCTGTCTTTTGCAGGGGCTTTCCCCATGCTGCCCCCAAACGCAGCTGCTGCAGTGGCAGCCGCCACCGCAATCAGCCCCCCCTTGTCGGTATCAGCCACATCCAGCCCTCAGCAGACAAGCAATGGAACAAACAGTAAACCTTACCGACCCTGGGGGACAGAAGTGGGAGCTTTTTAGTTTTCATTGAACTTCTTGCAATAGTAACTGAATGTCCTTCATTTCAGAGTCAGCTTGACACCTCTGCACCCTGAAAGTAGCCATACAGATGTCTGCAGATCCACAAAGGAACAATAAAGCTATTTCAGACACAAACCTCACAAGTGGAAATGTGGTATTATCTTTTTTTACTCTCTCTCTCTCTCTCTTTTTGTTTGTTTAAGGCAGCTTGGCAAGTGACATCAGCAACTTTTGAAAACTTTACACTTGTTTCCATTTAGAAGTTTCCTGGAGAATATATGGACTGTACCATCCAGCAGTGCATCAGTTGTGAATTGGGGAAGAAAAATTTCCTGAATGAATTCTCTTGAAACTAAATGGAAAAAAAATATATTCATGTTTCATAAGTGTCTGAGCTGGTCAAGTTTTCTTCTGAACATATAACTTGCACACCTGAAGAAGAACATAGCTATTAAGAAAGTTAAGGTACAGAAAGCTGCAGACCTTTTAATACAATGCCAGGCAAGAGTAACCAACAGGTTTTTATTAGCAAAAAGGATTGCTGAAAATAATTTTCAAGTTGAAAGACCTAGTTTTATCTTAGCTTGCTTTCTTTGTACAGACTTGCCAGTGGTGACATTTAGCAATGCATCGGTATAAGCAATTATTCCATCAGTGCTCAGATTAACAACCATTTCTGCCCTGCCTGCAAGCCCTCAGGCACTTTTTTTTTCCATTGCTGAAAACATGGTGCTTCTTTATGATGATCATACACTTACAGAGTGCACTTAGAAGTAGTTGCCTGCAGTGTAACCCCCAAAGGCCTATTTGAAAACTCTCCAGTTCATAAAAGTTTGGATTAATTTATTCAGTTGCATTTTTAGTTATTTTTACATACCCTTTTCATTTGTCCTGATAACATATCATATCTATTCTTGTCACCTCTTTGGAAAAGTTGCATTTCTAGAGGTGATGAGACAGGGAGAGAGTATCAGGAAGAGAAAAGCCACGATTTTTAAGTGCTCTTTGTCAAACTTATGATTGTGTTTAATTCCAAATCAAGATGAATGTATGCAATGGATGTATAGAAATTATTTTTGTCCATGCCTAGATTAGTGCTTTATAACAGTTTTTTGTTTTTGTTTTATTTTGTTTAATGACAAAATAATCTCTTAATACATTGAAGTTGAGCACGTGGGATTTTATGTTTGAAAGATAAAGACACAGCATGTATTATTATGCACTTCATTTCTCTGCTGTGTGGAGAAAGCAATAAACATTATGAGAATGTTAAACATTATACAAAACTATACTTTTAAATATTTGTTTTAAAATTACTGTACCTAATCTTTTTTTTGCATTATTTTGTAACCTTTTTCTATGCAAAAGTCTACATATCACTAATTAAATGAAGTCCTTTTTGACTGCTTTTCTGTGGATGAGTTGCTTTGCAGAATAGAAAGTTGATACGATTTTTAGGTGGAGGTCTTCCTTTGCTAACAAAAAACCAAAGATTTGCTTTTTCAAGTCATTTATTATAATTCACAACCTGCTTAGAAATAACATTTATCTGAGATGGCAAATCAATTAAGCTTAGGCAGATATGACATTTTTTGAAGGTTGGAAGTGATCACTTCCCTATGCCTTGTATTCTTAGTCTTGTTTCTTTAAAAAGTACAAATACAAGATTTCCAAATGAGAGTACACCTAACAGAAAAAGCTCAAGTGTGTCATACATTTTGTAACAACGAATTTGAATGTTCTAAAACATCCTATACATACTATGTGATAGGCGTATTTTATATCCTGATGATAAATACTATGTGCCTTAAGGAAAATTTCTCTTTGTTACTGTGGAAATTTTGCAGCTATTCCTACACTTAAAAGAGACTATTTCAGAGTTCCTGAAACTGTTGGGCCAAATACATGAAAAAGATTGGTTTTTTTTATTCCTATTAATTATGCTCAAAGGTAAAGGAAAAAGTGGGAAACAACTTACATTATTTTGGTTATAAAAATCAAGCCTATATTTTATCTAATTTCTTCCATCTGTTAGGTGGGTAAAATAATAGACAAAAGAAATGTATCACCTTTTTCCTCCTATTGGTAAGCATTGTGGTTATTATATCCAAAATTAGGTAGAATTAGGTAGCTTATAGGAAAACAGATGGCATAGTATTTGAGGTTTTCTAATCATGGGTTTGTGGACAAAAGGCATATAAATTACTTATATTTTTAAGATCTAAGAGTTGATTCTGTGCCTATTGTAATGTCAACATTCAAAGATTGTTTTATTTTGGAATGTAAATGGAATGATTTTGGACATAAGAGTTTTTTATTGGATTATATTTTTTGAGATAAATCTTCCGTTCTCTTTCCCTTTCTGTTCTTCCTGTTTGTGCTTGTATTTTCTTTTTCTTCCCAGTTACATATAGGTTATTATTTTTCAATCAAATTGACTAAAAAATTTGCAAACCAACTTATCACATAACCACTAAAAGTTGTTAGCCTTCCTAACGGTAGTAATAACTTTTAAATCAATTTAGGTTTATTGATCCTGGCTTAGTGTTTCATATCAGCTTTTAGCATTACTGTTCTATCCACTTTCCAGTGACTAGTTCATCTCTAATCCAAACATTTGCGAAAATGATGCTTGTCTCTTGGGTGTGGTAATTTTCACATTTGCTTCCAAAATAGAAAAAGAAATGGTTCTATAGTTCAAGGAAGAAAAGAATTTTCAAGATTTGACTTATCAGTGATTTTTATTTGTATAAAAGTTGGTCCCAAAATTAATTCATCGGGGTTTTAGCAGGATAAAGAGAAGGACATTTTAAAAAATTTGCCCCCCCAGAAGTCAAAAGCTAAATGTATGCCTAGTTAGAACAGTTTGTGCTGCATTTCAGAGCCAGAAGGTACTTCTTGAATAGCTGCTGCGTGTGAGCGCTGTGCTGTGCGTGTCAGGCTTCAAGTGGTAGCACCACACACTGCCTGACAGTGCTAGATAAGGCTGCCCCCCTCTCTGCTCACGGTACCCACAAAAGAAGGAGTTACCCTGCGCATGAGGGGAGGGTTTCTGGGAATCAGTGAAGGAGGTTTTCGGTCTATCTCATCTTTTGCTACTATAAATATGATACTTTCTATCCTATTTGAAGAAATCTGAAGAACGTTTAAAATAATGTCAAAGCAAATACATTATTAGACTGCTAATTCTACAATACACATAATCATATATCATTCATCTTAATGAGGCTTTTTGGATTATCCTTATATATTCAATCTGTTGTTTTTGCTAATCATTAAGTTATCACAAAGTAAAAACAGTTATCGTAAAATAACATCAATGATTTTAGAAACCCTGGTTTCCATTAGTCTAAGCCTCCATTGCAAGATAGACTATTGGTATAAGGTTGGTTCTAAGAAGAGAACCACTACACTTAACTTACAACAAAACAGCCAGTTTCCAGGATGTAAAAATGAAGAGACGTGCCTCTTGCTTTTGAGGCAACTCTAGTCATATAATTTTGTACTTGAATGCAATTTTAAAAATCTGTGACTAGTAATATAATTATGTAGAATTAAATTGTGGCCACTTTAAACTTTAAAATTTAAAGGATAGGGTCCTGATCAAATAAAAAAAATCTGCATTGACTTTGTAAACATAATGATATAAAGATAGATATGTTTAAAAAACTTCTTATGTTCTTATTGTCTGATAAGACTCCCATTTCTGCAATTTACTGAAGAATGGCGTTGCCTTCCCCTTGCATTTCTTTTAGGATCTAAGCCATAACTAGGTTGTATATATCAGCGACTACACTAAAGCATTAAAGTGTATATGACATCATAAACTGTGACTATAGATCATATATGAAGACCTTAAAGTGAAAAACTCTTTTGCAATAGACAATCTTTCACGAGGGGCATAAAAATATGAGAGAAGGGCCTGTAGGTCCAGGTGGCACTTTCTCCATCACTTCTAACTTCAAAAGTAGAGGCAAAAATAAGGTTGATCAGGGAATTGGGCCTCTGCTGTAACTGACAGGACCAGCACCCCACTGATAATTGCAGGTCTAAAAAGAAAATAAAATGTGATTATAACTGTGAATTCTGTTTGACTGTTCTCTATGCTAACTTCTATGTGTTTGAAATGTTATTTAAGGCTGGTAACTGTCTTATAAAGTAGACATATTATCTTTATAAACTAGAGATTGGAGAATGACAGGTTAAATAAATGTCCAAGGTCAGACCTAGCAGATTGAGTGACTCAACTTGAGCTTATCTGACTCTTTTTTTTTTTTTAAAGATTTATTTTATTTATGCATACAAGCACTGGGGTACAGGCCAGAAGTGTGGGGGTGGTGAGAGGATTCACCAGAGAGCCTGGAGCAGAACAGGCAGATCGATGGAAGTACACTGCTGAGGGGAGCAGCGGGCACAGCAGGAGAGATCTGCCCCGCCATGCCCACATGGGTGGCAGCAGGGATCGAACTCATGCTGCAGTGGCTGCGGTTTGCTTCACAGTGCATTGCTTAACCCACTGCGCCACCAGGGAGGCCCCGAGCCTATCTGACTCTTAAGCCCGTACTTTTTGCCTTTGGGCTGTAAGTATTGATAATTACTTTTTGGACTCAAGCTCATTTAGGGTAACCAAGAATTTCAATCTTCTGAAATAATTTTGAACTAATGACAAGAGAAATCCATCTATGATATTAACATAAAAGCCTCCACCATCTTATTCTTTTAATATAGGAAAGGATAAAAAAAACAGAATAACTTTATTTATAACATAACATAAAAGGAAGTCAATTTAGCAAATCCCTAGTTTTGCTTTCAAGGGCACACCTACCTAATCTTAATCAGTGTACTTCCTCTCTATAAAGACTACAGAAGACCAGTCTATAATCTTCAAGGTGGTGGTGGTCAAATAATTAGGTGAGGTAAAATAATGAGGAATTAAGATAAGGGAACTAAGTAAATTGTATTAGAAAAGTGAAAACATCTTTAGTCTTTTATGGGATATAAAAATAAGAGTTTTTTTCGAGGGACAAATGATAGATTATTATAAATGATTATACATTCCAGGTTCATCATGTCATAAAACAACATTCTTCATTTGGTCTTGAAGTCCTGTTACACATTCACTTTAGCAATTCTCGTCACCAGGAATTTTTAAATAACTTAAACAATTTGGCCTAGAGTTGTTTGTTTTCTATAAAAAGGAGCAATATAAGTGTATAAGTTTTCAAAAATTTTATAACCAGAAACATTTTTATATGCCACCAATTCTCAGTCTTCTGACAAGTGAGTATTCAGTTTTCTTGACCTCTGCTGTGATTCTGTTAATCTGTGCAAGTGAAGAAATGCATGTATATGAAATGGTATGTGCATATAACAAAAGATCTGAAGAACTTTTTTAAGGGATAGAATGAGATTGACTGTCTTTAAGCAAGTTAACTCCAAAGTTTCTTGCGTTCTAATAGTTTTGTGTCTTTATTGCAATGAAAACATAGTCAATTTTCTCTTGCAGAAGATGAAGTACTTTGTAAAGAATAACTATTATTATAATGTTTCACTTGTATAAGTAGGGTGATAAATTTAAAATTACTCATAAACTTCTAGAACAACTGAATGTCTTGAGTCAACCCTTCCTTTCCTGATTATAAGCTACAAAGCTATTTTTTTACTGTACTATAAAACTCTGCTTACTGAAAGAATATCTTTCATCATTCTTTTTAAAACTGTTTCCTTGGGTGATAGAGAACTTATAGGCTATTTCCCCTCCACCAAAACAATATGGCTGAGATTTATGTAGCTCTTTTTGGGTAAATGTCCTGAGCCAAAATGGCTGGCCTCTTCCCTGTTCAACCAGTTTGTTCCAGCATAGCTGCTTGAAATAGACTTCTCTAGGGGTCTGGCAAGATAATAGAAATGTGTTTGCAGTCAGGAGGGCAAAACACAGAGACACACAGATGTATTTTACTCCTCTCACAGCACATTTCTCTGTCAGTCATAAGTCACCTCCTAAACAGAAATTCAGCCAATTACACTTTCAATCATGTCATAGAACCATGACTTATGCTATTATTTTGACATCTCTCTGACATCAGAAAGATAAGCACAGCCTAGTACAAACGGTTGGGTGGCCTAACATAATCAGAGTCCATCCATAGCATGGCGGCCATCAGGTGAGGTTACAGCCAAGCTCTGTGGGCAAGCATTGCCTCTGTGAAGAACATCTTTTATGGCTACAGTAAGGCAGCTTGAGCTATGTGCCCTCGCTCAAGTTTCAGTGAACTCCCACAAAGATACCCATAAGTTTGTTACTGCTTAATCATTAAACAGATTCAAAGTATATGTGTTGCACCAAGACTTAAACACTAAGTTCCTCCTGACCATAACAATCATGGGGATGAGTCTCACAAATAAACCTATGAATATCTGGTGTACACCGACCAATTCTCACAAGAGAGCTACTCCTTTTAAGTGATTGTCAAACCCTAAGTACACCCAAGAGCAAGAGCAGGAGCCTCAGACAAAACAACAGAGGAGCAATAACTTAATATGAATGCATTTAGCCACTTCTTCAAACACCAAGTCCTTGCTCTCCATACTCTCCGTAATTGGGGTCTTGAGATCTAGAAAGGAAATATCACAAGTGATTGTCCTCAGGACAGGACATAGTGAGAATTGTTAAAAGTTATTTGTCTAGGTATTCCTTTTGAATATATGACTTTTAAATTCTGTGTGTCCTCTATTAACACAGTAAAGACATTAAGAAGGAGCTTGCTTATTTGATGATAGTGCAGCTTCAGGATAATTCATGTTTAACTGGTTAAATTAAATCAAGTCTATTAAGTGGTTTTGTTTTTTTAAAGATGAGAAAGCTTATTAAAGTTAATGGTAGTTATTCAACAGACTACTTAAAAAAGCTTTGATTCATAATTTTAATTCTAGTAAATTTATCTTTATTCAGCATGCATAAGTCAGTTTTTAAAATCTCAGCTCTTCAATGAGTGTAGTAAATTGTATAATAACTGAAAGGATAGGTTCTAAAAGCAGATAGATTTGGATACATCTGAAAATGTATTAGCTGTGTGAATTTGCACAAATTAATTAGTAAAATAAGATTAAACAACACTTTACAGGACTTTCTGAGGATTGTAAGACCTGGCACATAGCACACCATCAGTAAATGGTGGTGCAATTTATTCAAATTTAGAGTATTGAAAATGTCTTATGACCCACAATAAATCTCATTAGATCTTGCACACAACCTTTGCTTTTCCATTCACACACCTATATTCAAACACATAGCACAGCATTCTTCTCACACATTATAGTAGTGTTAGTATAGAATTAGTAGCATGTGCATGAAAAATAAAGGATGCCCAGCCAAGTTAGCCAGTCACATGAAGAGGTCTCCTGATTTCCATTACAAGTTTCTTCTAAGATGCAAAACCATAGAGTAAACATTCTCTTCCATACCTTTTATATTTTGGGGGCTATGCCTTTCTTTCTCTTGTGCTTGAGCTAGATAGGTCTATTTATTTGTTAAGAGGATGTGCTTTGGGTTTCCTGTCATCAAAAGCAGTGGGTTTTAGTATGATTCAAAATAATATGATGGAGTCATATTTCTTGAGAAGAAAAACCTTAAATCTAATGAATATGTTTTTGTTGTTTTTTGATTTATTTTATTTATGCATAAAGAACTGAGGTACAGGCCAGAGGCGCCAGAGGTGAAAGGATTGATTCACCAGAGACAGAGTCAGGAGCAGAACAGGCAGATTGACTGGAATACACTGCTGAGGGGAGCAGCCAGCGAGACAGGAGAGGTTCACTGAGCCTTGTGGGTCATCTCTGAGGCTAGGGATTGAACTCGCTTCACAGTGCAGCACTCAACCTGCGGTGCCACCCAGGAGGCTCTGACTATATTTGTTTTAATGAACATTAATCTAACGAATATGAGGATGAAATTATATTTTTATTTTTAAATGATATCCATTATCAGAAAACTAATCACACATAGGTGAACAGATTTGTGCTACTATTTAACACTTGGGGCAGAATCTTTCATATTTACTGAAGTTCCTAATTCCCTAATGACTAGCCTTGTTTGGCCTTGAGTTGCTACTATTCACTCCTCTCTGTGCTTCCCTAATGCTCTTAGTAAAAAAAACGAAATCATTAACCTTACACTTCAAGGCCATCTGATCTCATCCATTTCTTTGGCTTCACTGTTCTCTCCCACTTTAGGGTTACCATACAGCCATCCTGGCTTTCTTTGGGCTCCTTGCTTCCTCCTCTCCTGCCACAAGAATGCTTTATAATGTTCTTTTTTCTGCTTTCTACCCAGGGACTTCACCTTCATTTTATAGATCTCAATGAATGGATCACTCCTCTGACATCCTCGCTGGTCCAAAACCAATAGAATCCTGTGAACCAAATACTTGCACTTCAGAGAATCTGTCAGTTGCAATTCAAATTTGGGATTGTATTATTAGTTTGTTTCCATTACAACAAACGCAAATGATGGTGACCAACTTTTTGGTCACCATTAACTCTCAGACCTCTTTGTCTGAGTCTGTCACAAAAGGGAAACTCAACCGATAATCAAACATCGGTTAAATGAAAGTATACATGAACGAATGACTGAGTGAGGAATGAATGAATGTCATATGCTGGATCTGCTTACTAAGATACATTGAATTTATTTATTTGAATTGCTTCCCCCGAACTTTAATCTCATGGCACAGTATTTATGCAAGTAAAACCAAGCATAATTGATGAAAGAAGAAAAAAGCTAGAATTAAAATCCCCTGATGTTCCCTATGAATACGATAAATTCTATTTCCAATATTTCGACGGTAAATACCAGTGCTAAGATTAACTACATCAGCGACACATGAGACTAGAGTGCCACCTTGTGGCTAGTTTTCACATTTATCATTTTTAAACTGCTTGGAACTTGCCTGTTTCTGAATAGTAAGTAAAATTTTGCTCAACTAAATATACTTGCATATCATTATATCAAGAAATTTACTTAAACATTATCGTTCATTCTTTTTTATTTTTAATTTTAGTTAAATATTGAATTGATGGAGAAAGTAGTATGCTTTATATGGAAGTTATAAATAATAAAACAAAAATTAACATCATGCACTCACCACCAAGCTTATCACTGTCAACATTTTAAAAGCTCCCTGGAAGTTTTTTATCCAGTTCTCCCTCCTAATTGTCCAATATCCAGGAGTAAGCACTACCTTGTTTGGATATATAGTTAAACACACACACTCACACACATCTCTGAATAAATGATATTTTTAATTTAGCATTCTAAAACTTTATATAAAATAAGATTATTCTACATGTGGTTTTCTTTTAAAATTTATACTTTTATAGGATACTTTTATAGGATTCAATATTAATACATTTATTTTCAGCTCAGTGCAGTATTTCATTTACTATATGAATAAATCACAATATATTTAGTCGCTCTACTCTCAATGGACATTTAAATTGCTTTCAGTTATGACGATGCTGCTGTGAACCGTTATCTATATATTTCCTGGTGCTCACATACAGATTTCCTGGGGGTTGAATTGCTAGGACACAAATTTTACTAGATAATATCAAATTGCTTTCCAAAGTTATTTTGTTGCATCAGTTTACACCCCCACAATTGTAAGAGTTTCAATGGTTCTACATCCTTGTCAACGCTTGATTTTATTAGATTTTTTTTCCATTTTTGCCACTTTGATGGGCATCATCAGAATCTTTTTCTGGGGTAACATTAGTTTACAACATTGTATAGGCCTATACAACACTGTATAGGCTTTGAGAAACACTGTATAGTTTCTCACCTCATCAACTATGTTTATATTTATATATCTCTACACTATATATCATACCATGCCCATCACCAAATTTATGGTCCATCCATATCAACAATACAATCTCTTTTGTTTTAATTTGCATTTCTTCATTACAAAAGAAATCATCCTCTCTTCAAAGGTTTACTGGTCACTCATATTTCTTCTGAGAAGTACAAGTTCCAGTCTTTTCACCTCACTCTTCCATTTATACACTCAAGAGTTATTTGTATTGCTCCTATATGCTAAACTGTCATAACCTGGAGGATAGGATAAATAAGAAATAGACCGTGCCCTCATGGTGCTTGGCTTACTAATATCACTTTATTGCCTTCAGGGATCATACCGATTATCCAGAACAAAAAAGCAGCAACACTTTTTAATCACTTATAAAATTATTACTTTGTAAGACAGAAGACGTGTATTTTATGAACTCTGACCTCAAGTAATTTATAAAAATGTAACTTACACAAATTAATATCAAATTATAAAAAGTACTATATATTATTTTACATCTATAGAAAGTCAGAACAGGCAATAAACAGGCAAAAACGCTAACTGATCAAGTAGGTCCATGATTTGACCTACAAAGCATATAATCTGAATATACAGAAGTGGACACTAAACATGATGCCAAATAGATAATAATTCCTCCCAAAACGATTTTCATTCTTTTATCAGTCAAAAAAAGCTCAAGTTTGAACAAAGGTGTAAATAAAGTTACTGTTTGTATACAAATACGACACATTCTTCAAAAGCTAAATAGTGTATTTTCAGGAGTGACTAACAAAATTTTACATAAATATTTTAAGCATTTTAGAATCGGGGTACTTAATGAGTGATGGAAAATAATATTTTCTGTAAATAAATATGGTTAAAATTTTTGATTAAATAATATTCAATAATTAATAGATTTATCTATTTAGTTATCTATTTAAAGAAAGCCAGTAACAAAAATCACTAAAAGAAAAGTAAGGAGAAAGTCATTAAGGGTCGAAAGCCAGAAAAAAGTAGCTTTCCCTGACCGGGAATCGAACCCGGGCCGCGGCGGTGAGAGCGCCGAATCCTAACCACTAGACCACCAGGGAGCTTACAAGCACGCTTTGTTCATCTGTATTTGGTTATTTTAAACTCTCTACGTAGTCCTGACCAGTAGGAGGTACGGTTGTGACTTCTAAGCTCCTCCTACCTAGTTCCTGTTTCAAACTGAAGTAAATTTATAGAGCCAGCAACAGAACTCCTCCGGCGGTCACTAAAGTAAAAAACTGGCCCCTCCAAATCCCATTTTCTTTCGAATGCCATGCCGGTGAAGACGTCCTGAAAAATCATTATGGGTGCACTGAAAACATTGATTGTATAACATGTAAAAATCTTCCTAGGCAAATGTGAAAGAAGAGCCCCGAAACTTGTATTTTGCTTTATTATTTTCTTAATCATAATTGCTCTTTCTAATTTAAAGTGTATGTATCTCTCTGTCTCGGGCTTTGTCTTTCCTTATCCCACGGATGTTAAATCCCATGAAACATTTTACTAAAATAAGGATTGCCTCTGTGGAGAGCATTTTTTGAAGAGTTGGCACAAAACAGATGCGCCCTAAATGTGAATGGTGAAGTGTCACGTGTCCTTGATAGGCCGCGAATAATTATATATTGTGGAGATTTCTTATTTGAGACTTGGCAGTAAGGCTACCGCAGCTGGGGAGGCGTGGCTGACGTACATAGAAGACCTAACACAGCTGCACCCTGGACCCCAGTAAACACTTCAGAACCGCTGTTTCCACTATCATTATTTATTTAGACAGTGCTAATATGTGGGCAATCGCTTCACCTCTCTGCATTACGTACCAGATACAGCCAGGAAATGATGCAATTACCAAAAGTCAAGACACCTTATAGCCAACTCTCAGTTCAGAAGACTTCATGAAACACCAGCAAAGGAAATTGGATGTTACTCAGCTTGCAAAGTGCCAACCATTACAGCTGGACAAATGTAACCCAAGAGAGAGCTTTCCGCTGCGAGATGGAGGAGGCTTAAGTAAAACAGATATAAATTTGTAATGAACTTGATCACAACATCCGGCGCCACTGTGAATTACAACCCTCATCCATCATCGCAGAATTTAGTTACTAGAATATTGCTTCTTGTTTTCAGCAACTCAGAACTGCAGTTCAGATTATTGATAACGTTTACCCGAAATTACATAATAATATGCCAACAGGAAGAAGAAAAGGACTTACTAAGACTCAGAAATAAAGATGGAAAAGTCACCCGAAAAAATTTCTAAATGTAATCGGATTTTAGACGGGAAGCTTTAGATAGAACACGGGTCTTTCCAAATTCCAGGAATTTTAGGAAATCCAATCTAGGTGGAGTTCTTACCTCTCAAGTAGGGGTTATAACCAGCTCTATAACTCTAAAAATAGAGTATCCGGTTTTGAATTTTAAAAAAAAAGCAGATATTTTTAGAATGATTTCAATTTCAATAAGTGCAGTCACAATGTTGTACGGAAAACATGAAAGGGCACAGTGGAAAACACCATCTTTCGCTGAGCCCCAGTCTCCTCTCCTTTCTTTTCCCCAGAGATAGGGTGTTAAATTAGCCTCTTCTGCATCCTTGTGAAATTATCTTTAAATATACAAACAAGAATTTATTTCTTTCTCCCTATAATTCATTTTGAAATTCAAGCCTGTAGAAAATTGCACAGGTGGGTCAATGTGCACTAATTTAGCCCCATCTAGAGCCCTGCTGTCCCATTTAGTTGGAATCAGTCATCTGGCTACTACACATTGAAATATGACTAGAATGAATTTGGATGTTCTACAAGTTTTGAATGAATACTGTTTTTGTTTTCTTTTCTTAAAAAAAGATTTTATTTATGCATACAAGAATTGGGGTCCAGGCCAGATATGGTGGGGTGAGAAGATGCACCAGAGACAAAGTGGGGAGCAGAACAGGCAAATGTACTGAAATACACTACTGAGGGGAGCAAAGGGCAAAGAGAGGAGAGGTCTGCTGTACCATGTGGGTATCATGCTGCAGTGGCTGGCTGCAGACAGCTTCAGAGTGCTGCACCTTAACCTTTTGTGCCACCAGGGAGGTCCGCTACTGGATTTTTAAACCTTAATATAAAATATCTCACTAATAGTTTTTGCACTGTTTACATTTAAAGTAATAATTGAATGTATATCCAGTTAAAATGTTATTAAAATTCATTTCACTTTTTTTTAACATTTTTAATGTAGCTACTAGAATATTTAAAATTACATATGTGGGTTGTGTTATATTGCTATTTTACAGTATTCATTTAGATTCACCAGTTGTTAATATTTTGCCATATTTTCTTAATCTAATTTTTCTGAGCCATTTGAGTTTAATTGTATACATCATGATACTTCTAAATATGTATTTCCTAAGAACAAGTAACACAGTTATTACATTTAGGAAATTTATATTTAATACAAAGTTATTATGTATTTTGTAGTTGATAATCCACTTTTCCCATTATCTCAATAACACCTTTTATATTTTTTCCTTTTATCCAGGAGCCACTCAAAAATTACACATTGCATTTAGTTGTCACATTTCTGTAGTCTCCTTCTTTTAATATAGAACAATAGTTGACCAATTTTCTTTTTCTTTTTTTTACAGTATTGACCTTTTTTTGAATACTGTGGGACAGTTGCTTCACAAGATCTCTCAAATCAGCTAAGTGTTTCTTTATTTTTTTTTAAAGATTTATTTATTTATGCATACAAGCACTGGGGTACAGGCCAGAGGTGTGGGGGTGGTGGTGAGAGGATTCACCACAGAAAGCAGGGAGCAGAACAGGCAGATCAACAGAAGTACACTGCTGAGGGGAACAGCGGGCACAGCAGGAGAGGTCTGTCGCGCCATGTGGGTCCCCTCCCTGACTGGCAGCAGGGATCGAACTTGTGCTGCAGTGGCTGCGGTCTGCCTCATAGTGCGCTGCTTAACCCACTGAGTCACAGGGAGGCCCCCCCCCCATGTGTTTCTTTAGGCAGGAAATAAACATTAAGTGATGTGTCCTCAACTTTACATCAGAATTCATATAATGCTGAGGTATTATATGATTGCTATTTGTAAATGTGATAGGCAAATAATAGTTTCCAGAATAACTCAGTATCTTACTTTATTGTGTCAAAGGAAATTTGCAATTGTGGTTAAACTGAGGGTGTTGGGATGGAGGATATTTCTGGGTAGACCCCAAATCATCACAAGGGGTGCTAATAAGTGAAGGAGGGATCAAACTGAGTCAGGGTTCCCATGATATCAGGAAGTCTCCACCTGCCTTTGCTGGCATTGAACTTGGAAGAGGGGACCATGAACCAGGGAATGTAGATTGCTTTTAGAAGGTGGAAAAGGATTCTCCCTTCTCCAGAAAGTAGTCTTGCCAGCACCTAGATTTTAGACCAGTGAGAAGTATATTAGAATTGCAGGCTACATAAAAGTATTTTATGTTGTTTTAAGACACTAAGTCTGTGCTAATTTTTCATAGCAGCAGTAGGAAACTAGTTACATATGATCATGTAGATATTTGGCATATTTCTCCAGCAAAGTTATCTTCTTACACTTGTAACCCATAGCTATCAAAAAAAAAAAAAAAAAAACAACAAATATCGGGGCCTCTCTGGAGGCTCAAGGGGTTAAGACACAGAACTATGAAGCTATCTGCTGCCACTGCAGCTCGAGTTTGATCCCAGGCCAGGAAATGACCCACATGGCACAGCAGACCATTTCAATCTCACCCGCTGCTTCCTTTCAGCAGGGTATTTCAGTAGATCCGCCTGTTCTGCTCCCCACTCTATCTCTGGTGAATCCTCTCACCCCCCACACTCTGGCCTGTACCCCAGTTTTTGTATGCATAAATAAACCTTAAAAAAATTATTCATGGAAGTGATACTTTGAAAATGTGAGTCTCTTTTGTTTCCCAGCAAACTTTAATCCAGAGGTTTTAATATCTACTAATGATCCTTGGCTAATATTTTTTATACTGTTTACATTTGAAGTAATAATTGAAAGTATATCTAGTTAAACTGTTATTAAAATTCATTTCACTTCTTTTTACATTTTTAATGTGGCTACTAGAATACTTAAAATTACATATGCGGCTTATATTATATTGCTATTTTACAGTATTGATTTAGATTCACCAGTTGTTAATATCTACTGATGATTGTTGTTACTATCTACAGATGATCCGTAACTGAATTAATTATTACTGTGATGGGGACAAAATGGGCAAAATGGTGATTTTATAAAAAATTTACTATTGTTTAAAATTAAGGTAAATTTGGATTCTTCCCATCAAAATCATCATAATAGTAGTATTTTCACCACCAAATCACCCATAATCCATTACCTAAAATATTGATTAATTGTCCCATTCTCATTTATTTTTCAATTTTATTTCTACCCCACTCAGTTATTCTTCTTGTTCAGTGACTGAACAAATATTTATTGACTATCTAATATACATTAGGCACTCTGCTACACACCAAGAACATCGTGGATGCCGGGCCTTAAAGCTTAGACAGGTGGGGTTTATATAAACAGGCAATTACAGTATAGTAGAGTAGTGGATGAAAAAGAAATACATGAGTATATATTAATTAACTTATTTAATAGTTTAAAAATACACCTTCAATCACACATACTTTGTTTTGGGGAATGTAGTATGGTACAGAAACTCTGGAAAATATTTTTGCAGTTTCTTATAAAACTAAACAGGCACTTACAATACGATTCATAAAATTATACTCTTGGGCATTTATCGAGAGAAATGAAAACTTATGTTCACACAAAATCTGCACACAAATATTTATTGCATCTTTATTCATATTAGTCCCAAATTGGAAACAACAAAAATGTCTTCCAGTGGGTGAATGGTAAAACTGGGGTACATTCATACAGTAAAAAGGAACCAACTGTTGATATATGTAACAAAATATATCCATCTTGGATGGATCCCAAGAAAGTTATGCTGAGTGGGATTTAAAGAAAAAAAGCCAGTGTAAAAGGTCACATACTCTAAGATTCAATTTCTATAGAAATTGAAATTACAGAGATAGGAAAGATTAGTGATTGACAAGCATTAGAGATGTACAGGAGTAGGTTGTGGGTACCTTACGTGATAGAACAGTTCTGTGTTTAATGATGATGGTATAATAATCTATAGAGGTGGTAAAATTGCACAGAAACACACACACACACACCATAATAATGTAAACTGGTGAGATCTGAAAAAGTACTAAAAATTGTACCAGTGTTAATTTTCTGCTTTTCATATTGTACTTTAATATGCAAGATGTTACCTTTGGGGGGAAACTGATGGTAAACTGGGACTTCCCTGTACATTTTTTACATCTTTTTGTGAAACTATGATTATTTCCTTCAGAAACTACCTTTTCATTTTATTACTGTATTTTTTTTTTCACACAATAAACCTGAACACCCCTCCCCTACCCACCACTTAAACTCACTTTGATTTTAGGGATTCATTTCAGAATTTTAAATTATATCTTAGCACTAGTGTCTTAGCAGAAACTTACTTGAAAAAGTTTATAAGAATGTAAAAAATATGTAATGAATTCTGATGGAGTCCACAGAGAGAAAAGCAAGAGGGGACTTTGAGATGAAAGCATGGAAGCAGGTGAACAATTGCAACGGATATTTCCTACGGAACTTACAATCTAAGTCATAACTCCATTTTCATCTTATTTATTAAAGAGTAAGCAGCTGTCTGGTTCTCATTAAGTGACTTCATTCTCTCACTATATACATCTCTCTCACACACACACACACACATACAAACACACATATACTTTCCTATAATTGAGATAATCTGAATTTGGACTAAAATATCATCAGCAAAACTGGCCACCTTTTGAAAATAAACTAGGGATTGAGTTCAATCAGAGGTCCTGGAGGTGGCCAGGTCAGGAATCCAGTGTTTCCTGGACCAGGACATGCATTTCCTGCCCCATTGCTCACTGGGTCTCCAGATTGCTTTTCAAAAGAATTCATCTCACAAAGTCTTAGCAGTGTTATCACAGTTTGTAGTGCTATGAGACATGTCTTTTCTTTGTTATTTTAAAAAAAAATTAACAGAATATTTCAAAATTATGCCAGCACTCGTCAAAGACGTGGGTGTAATTCAGTTTCTCTGGAAATCTCAAACCATGTTCTTTTGATGCAATGAAATAAACTCTTTATAATTTAGGAACCTAATTTTTCTTCTGAAGATAATTTGCACATAACACAAAGCCTAAAGAAAAATTCTTCACATTCAAATCAAAAAGATGTAAATCCAAGATTCAATGTTACACATTCTCAGTGCAGAATTGGGCGATTACTTCATATTTTGCAAGATATTTGGCAAGATTTGCATGACCACTTGCAAGTGAAATTCCCAAGTTAAAAGTGTTTGCTCTACCTTCCTTGACAGGCTGTTACAGCACAAACAGCATTAACAAGCCAGAGGCAGCCGCTATCTCTGTGCCTATGTGCATGGTCTTTGACACACCAATGTTATCAGACCAGCTGCAGGCTCTGCCTTGAGGTTTTTCCTGTGTGTTCTCACGGTCAGATTGCTCTAGTCATCCTTGCAGTGTTCATCATGGGACCGACCGTAGAGGGAACAGCGCCCAAGTGGGGATGGGGCCCTAACTGGCAATGCCCCGCCACTGATGCAAATCCTCCCAACTAAGGTTCTCTCAGGCGTCTGCCCCGAGTTGGCCTGGAGGGCCCAAGGGCTATGTCCCTGTTGCTGCAATGATAGCGGTTTGGCAGTATCCGGAATGCTGCACCGCTGGCGGGAGGTGAAGGGGGAGGCTATGGGGCGGCCCCTGTGCGAAATGCAACGCCGCAAAGGACAGATGGATGAATTTATTGCGGTCGGTGGTCCAAAGCTGCAAGGAAACTCAAGGCTTTAAAGCTCGGGGAGAAGCTCTATTTCCAGTTCGGCTCTCAGAGCCTTACTTTCCCATCAACAGTGGGGGCCACAGCTGGGCAGCCGTGGGATACCGCCTGCGGAAAGGTAAGCCGACTCTCCGAAGCTCCAACGCCAGATCGCCAGGTCGGCTAGGAGCTCACTGAGCGGAGGCGTCACAAAGGGCCGAGGCCTGCGGAGGCCGCGCGCGCAGCTCTCCGGGGCGGAGCCGCGGGGCCGTGGCTGGGGCTACGCGGGGCCGCGGAGGCTGCAGCCCCGGGAGGGGGGGGCGGGGGTGCCCCGCTCGGAGGTCATCGGGGCGCGGAGGATGCCTCAGCTGCAGCCCAAGCCCCGGTGACCGGCCGCCGACCTCCTCGGCCCCCGCCGCGGCGGAGGAGCGCAGAGCGTGGCGCGCACCGGGCGAAGCTAGAGGCGGGCGTCTGCACCGCGTCGTGCCGGTAGCCGCTCCCGCTTCGGCAGGGCGGGCGAGCCTGTCGCGAGTGGATGCCCTGACACAGGGCGCGGCTGCAGGGCTGGCTGCGCGCGGTGCGTACGGAGGGCCGGTGAAGTCCCGGGCGGCTGCCGTATCCTCCGGCTCCGGACGCCGGTCTCTAGGGGCGCACGCCTAGGAGCTCCTACCTCCTCCCCCTGCTCCTCCTCAGCGTACGGTCTTCCCCCACCCCTCCTTCCACCCACCCTGGAGGATGCGCTCCCTCGCGCGGAGCTGCAGAGGCCACCGCTCCCAGAAATGCGTGCTCCCGATCCCCTTCTTTCGGACCCGAGGAGCATGCACCCCCGCCCTGTAGGTAGGTGGGTGAGGCGGGCGCCAGCCTTCCCTGCCGCCCCCTGCTGCTGCTGCTGCAGCTGCGGCTAGGGTGAGGTCGGGCTCGGGGTCCAGGACCCGCCAAACTTGCCTCCCCGCGGGGCTCGGCGGAGCGCTCGGAGGTGTGCTAATGGCGCTCGGCGCAGCCCCCTGTTAACCAGACAACCTCTCCTTGAGCTCGGGAGGCCGAGCTGTAGCGGAGAGCCTGACCCTTCTCCGCCCACCCCAGGGTGGGGTGGGGTACGCGCTGTGCGGGCGGGCGTGGGGGGCACAGGTTGGCATGTGACTTATGGGGCGGGGGCTGGGGGGAACCATTGAATTTTCAGCAGCTCAGGTAGAAATGTCACCGTGTGTTTTTCGGCTGCTTTAGCAGATACGTTCTTCCTGTTATAGCCAAGCATGTAATCACGCAAAGCGTTATTTTAGCGGCATATAAAACTCGCGGGAGTGGGGGTTGTAATTCTGAGCTGGCTGACTGATATATAAATGTATGGCGCAAACCCTTAAATAAACATTTTAGGGTTAGAGAGGGTCCTTCTGGAGACCAGATTGCAGCGGAGAAAGATGAGACTGGGATGTTCTTTGGCTGACTATTGAGGAGCCTCCGGCTTGGGTGAAGGGATGTGGTGAGTAGCAAGTTTGATACAGGTGTCGGGAGTTGAGAATCTGCTGGAAGGATGCAGGGAGTTGGCCGGCAGAGGCAGCCTAGTGCGCTGCCTAACTCCAAAGAGGTGGTAGGGTTTGCATTTCTGAGAACCTGGTTACTAGTATTTTTTTTTTTTTTTCCTTTAGTGTAAACTTAATACATCAGAGCTTTTGTCAAGATTCCCTCGTCACAGGCTGTCTTTAATTTTTTTTTTTTTTGCATTAAGCAACAAGGTTTCGAGATTTGGAAAATGGATCAGTTTTATAGTAATGTGTTAATAAGGTTGAAAGCTTTGTAAAATGAGTCCGTGTAAGCTCCAGGAGGACATAGTCGTCTTGTTCAATCCTGTCTCTCCTTGCGTCTCATGCATAATGGGAGCTCATTAGTTTTTTGTTGAATGAACTGTGTTTCAAACTTCATCTAAAAATGACAGTTCAGGATTAAAATGCCCTTGTCTGTACTGTAGCCATTGCAGTTTAATTGCAGACTGAAAGTTGCATTTTCGTATAAATAGGCAAATTCGGTTAACATTTAAGTATGCGTTTTGACATTTTTAGGACCATGCGCTAGCCTTCTCAAATGTATGAAATGAAATGATTCTTCTGAAATCTTAATAATTCACGTCTCAAGTTTTCAGTTTCCAGTCTCATTGGTAATAAACTTATTTTAATTCAATTTTCAACATAACTTTTTAAAAGTACAACTCATGTTTGAAAGAAAACTAAGTTACAGCAGAGGTAAGAGTGATTTGGTTAATAGGTGATATATTAACTTATTTTAGAGTTGAGTTGCTGTGGTTGATCATATGATAATACATTTTATTGCACATCTTCACCTGTAAAAAAATAAAGCATTTTCCAACTGTTTGTCATTCCTAAATGACGCAAAATACATGGTACAGATAGACATTTTCAGTTGTGTGGGTTTTCTTCAGAACATGGACATTTCATTTTCTAAGTTTGATAACAAGGATGATTGTGAAATCAGAGGTTTGACAGATTCAGTCCCTTTTCTGCTTTTAAATGTTGTGTTATTTTGGGAGGAAAAAAACCGAACAAGGATGACTTATTTTTACACTAAGGTATTTTCCCATTTTGTTTTTTATTCTCTTGTCAAGTAAGTCTTATGGGTTAGTCTTAACCTCTTTTCAATGACTTTGTTTAACAAAATATTTGGGAGTGGTTCACTTATTTTCTTTCTGTTCTTTTTTTCACAAAACTATAGTAATTATAGTTTGATTTATTAATATTGTTTCTCTAGCCTAGTTAGGCTCTTCTTAGATGGGTGAGGAAATAACTCTTATGTAAAATACAGTAAAATGAGGAAGTCTTCAGTAGGAAGGAAATTATGAAAAAAAATCTACTTTGTTATGATTTATTAAAACAAAATGAATTCCCCATGAAATAAAAAAGATTATTTTTTACACATCTTAAATTTATAATCAAGGATATTGAGCAATTAATTTACATTATTCTTTATTGATCACTTTCAGCTTCTCAAAAGAACTCTCCACTAACGTTACAATAAACTTTCTTTGTTGTACTTAATAAACACTTATTTATTTGACCAATAGAAGTTGAGCGCTTGTACTCAGTTGGAACTCTTGACCTTGAATCACAATCAAGTAAGTGCTGGTATCTAATATCAGAAAGGGAGAGGCATTGTGTGTGTGTGTGTGTGTGTGTGTGTACATTCTGCATCCAAATGTGCTCTCTCTCTGGTGATCCCTCTGTGATTGTATGACTCACTAACTGGGTCCTTTCTGGTGTACCCCAACACCCTCCTCTACATTCACCACTGGAATGTAATTTAGAGACCAGAATTTATTCTCTCTTATGTTCAGTATCATTTTTACATTTCCTTTGCTGATACCTCTATCCCTTTCTAAGTGTTTACTGTTCTTTTATATCCCAACCCATAAGTTTTGTTGTTTACACCCATTAGGATCCACTATCCAATATGCATATTTTGAAACCAGAATTATTATGGTTACAGAAAAGATACAGAGAAAAAAATTAGTATATCTTTGAATTTCAAATACTATAGGGACTGGTTGATCATTGAAGAATAATTGTGCACTCATCTCTTCTCAACATTTGTGTAGAATGTCTTTGCATATGCCAGAGAGTGACTTGTTCATAAATTTGATCAGAAGCTTAATTAAGAGAAATGGTGTTTGCAGAAGGTTGGCTGAACAAAGGCTATGACATTTTCCATTCCTTCTAATTATAGGTGTTAGATCAGGAGTGTAGCTAGATCTTCAGAAATTATGTACTTTTAAATTATGTACTTTTCTTACCTTATTTTGCATTCTTATCAGCACTGCAACCCCCCACCCCTGCTTAAACTGAGTGGTTCTGTTAATAACTACAATCGCAAGAAACCTGCAGGTTTGTAATATAAAAGATGAGGTTAGGATTGTAGTCCCTTCTGAAGCTCCAGTTTGAAGACCCATGCATGAAAGTGCCATTTCTTTCTTAGGAAAGAAAAGCCTCACTTTCCCTGAACAAATATGCATACATTTATTTCATCATGCAAAATTTGAATCATAGGAATGATTCTATTTCTCTCTCTGATTTGGCAACCAAGAAACAGAGTCAAATATGCAACTCAATTTTAATAATCTTATAAAAACCTATGACTTAATATCAATATTCTTAACTTTTCCTTTGGTCTTGTGCTTCTGTTCTGCGTTATTTTTCTTGATTCTGAAATTTATCTAATTATATCTTCCCTATTTATTGAATCTATTTTTTAAGCTGACTCACATTCATTGTGGAGCAAAACAAAAAATAAAATAAAAAATTAATGAAAACATTTGCAGAATTGATCTCTGAACACAGTATATTTTTGATTAAAAAGTTTAATCAGTTACATTAACTATGTTTTGAATAAGATTGCAAATTTAGCATATTCAAAGTTACATAGCCAAAGTTATATAGAAAACAGTTTCGCAAACTGAATTCCACCTATTTTGTAACTGTTAAATTTATGTCACTTATCACTAAATTTGGTAAAACCAGTTTACATGAATTATTTGATTGCTTGCCTTATATGCTACATTAGGCTTAATAGGAAATTTATTAAATATGATAAAAAGTCATTTTTAGCCAGTGATTTCACTGTACTGGGCCTCATATCCAGTCTCTTTCACCTCAGTGATTTATTTGATTCATCTTTATTTTAATAAAATAAAATTCTGAAAAAATTCTTTGAGTCTGTTTACCATAAAATGTAAAAGATTGAGTTTCCTGAGTTAACTGATCAGATTTTACTCATTTCAGTGTTTTGACAACTACCTGTTAACTTGGATGAACTTAATTAACCAGGTAAATAGTTTTATCTACAGGATGCCAAATTCAGTTTGATAAATCTGTTACCCAATTCAACAGAGAAACTGACCCTTCTCAAGAGTCAGTTTCAAGCATTCAATCCAGGATTGTTCTGGAAAAAAATAAATTTCAAAATTGCAACTTGAAACATGGGAGGGAGGTATTGAAGGAAGACTTCAGCAGATTTTTACATAGAGATATCTTGTTTCGATAACCTTCATGTCTTTTAAATTTTTTAAGATTCATGTTTTTCAAAAGATACAAATGGTATACAATGAAGACTCCCTCCCTTTTGTCCTTTTTCCCTTGTTACCTGCTTCCCTTATCCACAGGTAATAAGTATTAGCAGTTAATGGACAATCCTCCAGTGTCACTTTATGCACGTACAAGGAAACATGAACATTCAGCCTGCACATTTTACTGCTCACTATTTCTCTTGTCCCATCTCTACATTTCCATTGCCCTTTATTATCTTCTCAGATGCTTTGGACGCTTGCTGCATTTTCCTTTCTTCTGTATTTCAGCTGTTCACCTCCCAACCAGTCTTCCTTCCAAACTCTCCTCTTCAAACCTTCTAAAGGATTTCCATCACACCTAGGGAGGAATCCACACGAATCTCAGCCTAGTCTCTTGGGCCTAGTCTCTTGGGCCTTGTTCCCTGTCCCTGCCAGTCATGCATTTGGCACATAGTTGTTCTTAGCTAATTCCCTCCCTAATCATTCACCCTTTGAAAGATGTGATGAACGTTCAGGATCTCATCATAATGATCACATAATTTTCCCTATACCTGCTTGTTTATGGAACCCCAGTTAAGAATCTCCCAGTTAAGAATTTTAGTAGTAAAAACTGATTACTTCCCACACACGGCAATCTATGAATTTTCTTCATGCTATTCCTACTTGGCACAAGCCACATTCAACCCTGGTGTCACCTCGAAGGGCTGTTCTTAATTGAACAGCTATCAGTTCATAGAATCTTGCACATGTAATTTGGTACCCTAAATAGATTTGCATAGAGAAAACAGGCATTTCTCAAAAACAGAAAACTTAGCTTTGGGATAGCTTATTAAGATTGTTTAAAAATCAAACCTGATTGTGAAGCTTTTACTTAGCCATTCATTCATCCCTCTCCTATCCCCAGCTCCCTTAGTAGAGTGCATGCCCTTATCTTTTCCTTTAGTATCCCTGAATTTTCCAATTCTGGCTCAAACATTGTGTTAAAACATATTAAAAATAACTGACATATTTATGATGACTCTCATTTGGCAAGTGTCTTTTATGCCTCCTCCCTTGAATTTGCCTTTGTGGTTGGTACACAGAAGGGGCAGAAGCCTTCAAATAGTGTGTCCTCAAAGTTAAATAGGAGAAAAGGTTACTCTAAAAAAATCAAAAGTAAACATCGACCCTGGTAGATGACATGAACCATCTGAATATAGTGACACATTTTAGGAAGTGACCCCTAAATATATGAGCATGATATTTTTATTTCCAAGCAAGTAATCAGAGGATGCCTTAGGTCCTTAGTTTTATTACAGAGAGTCTGGTATGGGGTAATTAACTGTTGACTGATTAACAGGAGGTTAGAGAGTAAGAACTTAATAGTATTTGTTCAGCAAATACTATTCATGCAGAATCCTCTAACTGCTGGATGTTTCTGATCACTAACCAAGTAGGCTGTGCAGAACAGGAAAAGCTCAAGAGACAACTCTCCAGGCATGAGATTCTGCAAGGTCTTTCATTTTCCTTCTGTAATTCTGACCTCAACTAAGCAAACTAAGCAAAAGAGATTTACTGATTTGTTTCCCCAGATGTTGATACCAGGAATTGAGGTAGTCCTGAGTTGCAGTAATGAATAGTCTAGCCATTGGATAAGTATAATGCTCAGTTTCAGGCTACAGACTCAGCCTTCATGTTCCTGGGTATTTACAGCTCAGTCCTCAGCCCTAAGTCCTAATGATGATTACTTGTTTAAAGGCTCCACTGAAACAGCTAGTTAGCAACCTTCTTGCTATCTTGAATCACAGCACTTTCCAAAATAGTTTCAATTTAACATGCCTTAACTCTGTAAAAAAGCATTTTGGTAAGGAATTGTTTTACTCTTGTTGCTCTAACAAAAATACCATCCACTGGGTGACTTATAAATAGTAGGAAATTTGTTAATTATTGCTTACAGTTCTGGAGGTTAGAAGTCCAGAATCTGGGTGCAGTGAAGGCCCACTTTTAGGTTGCAGACTTCTGAATTTTTAGCATCCTCTCCCAGTGGAAGTGGGTAGGGGTCTTTCTGGAGCCTCTTTTAGAACACTAACATCACACCCTCATGGCCTAATCTCTTCCCAAATTTGCCACCTAATCTCATCATTTGGGCTGATAGGCTTCCAACCTATGAATATAAGGAGGGACAGAAATGTTCAGTCTACATTAGGAATAAACTACTGATGATGCAGGAACTACAGAAGGCCAAGACCTGTAAAGATAGTCAACCTCATTTCATCTAAGAAATGCAGATCATGATTAGATTTTAAAGTCTGTAACCATACTGGCTAGATTGACTTACCCCTTTTTAGCAGATGGTGCAGAGTATGATGATATTCCTTGAAGTGGAAAGTAGTTTAGCACATAGACTGCCTTGGCCCCAGAGATTCTAAGAGTACATCCTAAGGAAATTAGAGATGAGGTTTAATTTCAGTGATGAGCACACTGTCTCTGGGAGGCAGGTGGTATGGTAGCCCCATTAAAAGTGGGGTACTGGAGCCAATGCCTTACTTGTACCACCATTTACCAGCTATGTGAGCTTAAGCAAGTTAATTTCTCCTTGATTTTTTCATCTATAAAATGAAGTTAATAATAGCATCCACCCTCCACATTGCATTAAAAATTAGATACATTAATATATGTAAAGTACTTGAAACCCTGACTGTCACAAAATAAACAACTATATAAATATGAAGATATTATAAAGGGTGATATTGTGAAAATATGACAAATTTAACACTAGTGTCATTTTTAAAGTGATAGTATACTAAGTTATATGTAAAAGATATTCTCTTTTCATTTTAAAATGTACCTGCATAAAGAAAAGATAGGAAAGACACAAAATATTAAAGCTTTTTCCTTATTGATGAGTCCATAGATAATTTTTACATTTCCATTGTTGTTATCGATATTTTGATAATTGTTTGAAGTTATTAAAATATATATTCTTAGTTTTACTTATATTCTTGGTTTTACTTTATAAATGCATATTCATTTTAACATACTTTACTTTCTCTTCCTCCCTTCAGTTACTAATATTTCACTTCCTCAACATCTTCACCCACACACCATCTGCTTGGTTTTTTCTTGCATTTAGTTCACTTGGTTTGTATATAAATCAGCCCCAAGGGTAGATCTTCAAGAATATGAAGTGAAATGATTTATGAGAGTTTAGTGGTCGTGGTTTTCTCTTGAAAATTTCAGCCAGAAAATACTGCTTATATGATGACAGTGCTGTATCCTCTCCAGATTTCAGGCACCTAGCCTTATCTCCCATTCTCTACCCACATCAACTCAGCATTCCCTTGGGGTCAGATGCTTTAGTACCTTGAACACATGTGAGGCTGATTTCTGCCTCTGACTGTCTGCTCTGTCTGAAACTCTCTTTCACAATTCTTCTAAAGTCAATCTTCTGTACCAGGTTAATACTTAATTCCAATACTTAATTCCAACACAACTACTCTATCCCCAATTTAGTTCTTTAGGCATTTAGCTATTTTTTTAACCATAAATTAAATATTAGTTGTTTTTATGGCTTAGGTGTTCTTAGTGTGAGCTGACCGGGTTTACCATCTGCCCTTCAGGTTTCCAGCACAGTGCTGTCCACATATATGCCTGTAGGGCACGTGATGCTGTTGTGTTGATAACATTCTTAAGAGATGATTTATGAGTTTTCCATTCCATATTCCCCTTTGCCCATCCTTGGCTTTATTTTCAAGATCAGAACGTTTTAACATTTGGTTCTCTCAGTCTTTCAGATATTTTCCTGAAAACCTGACAACTGATTTTCATTCCTTAAGTCTAACAAGTAAAGTGTTCTGTTGCAAAGAACATATCAACAGACACATTTGTCATTGGGGGTTCATAACATACAAACTAGTCCTAGTTGTAAGGACAACTCTCTCAACTTTAAAATTTTGCTTGTTTGACCAAGGTAATTTCATGAATCTCCCAGAAAATGTGTTTAAAATTCATGCATATGTTAAGTTTTCATAGATTCTTGTGAAAGAACCAAGAAAGACTTTGTGAAAAGAACCAAATCCTAGAAAACGGTTTCACGTATCAGCTATCATAGTCTGGACCAGTGGTTGCCAAACTCGAGGCTCATGTGTCCATTACGGTATAGGAAGGAGTTGTTAAAATGCCTATATCATCTTTTCTTAACTTCTGTTTACTATATAAAACAAAAATGTTATCTTATAATTTATTAGTGCACAAGACATTTTATTATAAGTTAAGATATATAAACTAAGATTTTAAGGTCAAATACTTTTATTGATGAGGAATATTTTTTAAAAATGGAAATCTCTAATCTAGATAAAAAGCAACATCTTATTATTCCATAACCTGTAGTTAATTTCTCTTAGATTTTTAGCCATACCAGTAAAAAATCAAGTTAGTAAACATAAGCTTTAATGCCTTCTCTAAACTAGAAGTTTCAATGTGTGTATACACAGATTGTTCATCCACATACAACATAGAACTTTATTGAGATTAGAGCTTATAGTCTGGAAGTAATATCAACATGAGAAGCAGGTAACTAGAAAGTGACAAGATGACAGAAGTATGTGGAGAAGCCTAGCAGTATGCATGCAATTTTTGTTAGACAAAAATAGCTAATGTGTGCCAGGAGTAGCATTATACATGGTGATGCTGTATTCTTAGAATGTTTCAAAACCCTCTTCATGTTAAGATTTTTTTTTTCCTTTATGATTAGATCAGCTCTTAGTCCACCTACTTAAGTAAATTGTGCTTGAATTATCTCCTGTGTACAGGTGTTAATTGTGAGCGCTTTCTGCTCTAATATTCAAAATAATATTTACCAATATTTTCAATTACATTTGCCTCTTTATATTATAAAAGAAAGTGTCAGAATAGACATAGTGGGAAAGTAATAACATTTTTGGTGCAGTATCTGTTTGGAATAATGATAGTCTATAAAAACTTAAAATAACTGAATTAGTTTCCTAGGACTAATGACAGGTAACCACAAACTGTGTGGCTTAAAACAACAGAAACGTGTTGTCTCACAGTTCTGGAGACTAGAAGTTCAAAATCAAGGTGTCAGAAAGGCCATGGTCCCTCTGAAATTGATCTAGGAATCCTTCCTTGCCTCTTCTGACTTCTGTGACTCGCTGCCTGGCTTGAGCATTCCTTGGCTTCCTGTGGCATAGCTTTGATTTCTACTTCTGCTTTCACTCGGTGGTCTCCCTATGTCTGTCTTAATGTGGTCATTTTATAAGGACACCAGTCCCTTTGGATTAGAGGCCTGTCCACCCAGTATATTCCATGATGAGCTCATTTTATTATCTAATTACATCTGCAGTGAGCTCTTTCCAAATAAGGTCACATTCTAGGGTACTGTGCTATAGCTTCATGTATCTTTTTGAGGGTGACAAAATTCAACCCATAACAATAAATAATATCCATGTCGACAGATGAATACACCTTGAGGTCAAATGATGCCTTCCTATAGCTAAACTTCCACAGCTATGCCAGTTGGTTATGGCTAAGCAACAACTGGAAGGAAAATAAGCTAGATTTTCTTGGCTATTTGTGTTTATTGGCTGCTTCTGTCTCTGGGCTCTGGTAATCCAAGCCTTGATAGAATTGCTTATATAGACAGTTATATATACTATGTGGCTTTGATCTTCCTGGTAAAAATCCAGAAAGTAATTTGTGGACCAGGATATTTCTAAAGGTGTATTGACTTTTTGTTGTGATAGTGCTGGCATAACAGTCTTCAAATCTTAGTGGATTAGAACCACAGATATTTATTTCACATTCATAAATCTGCAGGTTGACTATGGTTTGGCTGCTCTTAGTTGGATTTGGAGGCACTGAGGTGGACTCCAAAGTAGAGGTAGGAGTTCAAATCTGTTCCACAGGATTTTATCCTGGGATCCCTGCTGAAGAAGAAAAAACAACTCCCTAGAGCATACTCCCCTGATGAAGAGCAGAAACTTGTCAGGCCTCTTAGGGTCAGGTTGAAATAGTTCACTATTAATCCTATTGGTTGGTTAAAACAAGTCACATGGCTAAGTGGGTGGAATTGTGTGTTCTATGTACTGATACAAAGCACCATACAGAGGTATAGCAATGGGATGGGAGTGTAACTCTCTTTCAGGGAGGGAGGGAATACATAGAGAACAACTGTCTGATCTAGCAAAAGGCCATTTTTCTTTTTCTTTTTTTTTAAAGATTTATTTATTTATGCATACAAGAGCTGGGGTACAGGCCAGAGGTGTGGGGGGGTGAGAGGTTCACCACAGAGAGCAGGGAGCAGAGCAG
>JAGFMF010011861.1:12180463-12256077 GCA_019455555.1 Galemys pyrenaicus | reverse complement strand
GAGAGGTCTGCCGCACCATGTGGGTCCCCTCCCTGGCCGGCAGCAGGGATCGAACTCGTGCGGTGGCTGCTGTTTGCTTCATAGTGTGTTGCTTAACCCGCTGCGCCACCAGGGAGGCCCTTTTTTTTTTAACATAAAGCATTTTGTCATTTTTCTTTTGAGTTCAGCAAAAACTTTTCTATCCAGCAACTTAATAAACCTTTAAAAGAAAAGTACTTAAATCATAGGGTTGGTTTCTTAACCTAGTCTTGGAAATATATAGTTAAATATCATACACATAATTTTTTTTCAAAGATGAGGTCACAGTATGTTACAATGCAGATTTCCTGTCTCTTAGACACTTCTTGATATGCCCTCTTGAACCCATATTGGTGTTTTTACCACATCATTCGTAGACTGTGCTAACTAAAGTACTACTTGTACTTTACCTTGACCTTAGACATGAGGCAGAATCCAGTAGAATTGATGTCTTTTCAAGCATGCTCTACTAAAGAAGATTTTCATTAAAGATAAAACAGATCTGACTGTTTATTATCTAGCACCATTGAAATAAAATCATGAGCAATCATCTTTGGGATATCCTTCTTCAGACACCTTCTCAGAAAACATTGCCCCAAGTCCCCTGACCCTCTTCTTTCAGTTAGAATTTCACTGGGCATCACATTTTATATGGCATTAAATTTTACCAGACCTCCCCCCCATTATCTTATTAATGTAAATTTTACCCCCTGTATCAAAAACTGAAGTTTCCTTATAGCATATTGGGTCCTTTATATATATATAAGTTTTAGATAAATCATAGAGTGATGGACATAAAGTAGGTCTCATGTTGAATTTACTGAATTGAGAATTGAGAATGCTTATAAATATGTGACAAGGCACTATTTTGGAGTTAGGTGTAAGTTCATTTATTGCCACCCATACTCTATATGTAAATAAATAAGTTGAAAGCACATTGAAAAGAGTGATAAGTAAATTACTTTTTATTTTACATTTTTATGAATGTGAGTATACTTTGAAAATGCATTCAGCTGCAGATATCCGCAGAGAACGAAGCATGTAGCCTTTCCCTCACTGAAATGGCAATTTACCTGGTAGAGTGAACTTTATGCCATTTGATAATCTCAAAGGACAATTTAGTTCTTGAAAGCTAATGTTTCCAGTCCATATACTTTCTTTGGAAGGGCATTCCATTTAGTATCTCTTTCATGCATCAAACTTTGTTGGATTTGTTTGCATCAGTGAACCCTCATTCAAATTCATCAAACAGATTGCTTCCAACAAATGATGATGATGATGATGATGATGATGATAAATAATTGGTAATGATAACCCTACTCACATGTGTTTCTGTCCTGGCACGGAAGGAGTTAGGACATGCTGCAAGACCAGGACACATGTAGTGATAGGGCCTTTGCTATGAGCATAATGTGATTCACATTAGCACTTGTCTGCAAGGCCTAAGGAGTGAACTTGAGTTCTGACCAGGAGAGAGACTTCAGAAGTGTGTGGAAGTGTGATATTTATTCCTCTGGGGCCAGATCTGGATATCTGGAAAAAATCAAAGAGGCCAGAGATCCTAGAATTTTATGAATGGGGTCTGTCTGGTTATATTATAATGAATTCCAGAAGTAATTGAGGGCAGTGCTTTCTCCCCATGTCATCTATTTCCTTGTTGATGATTTTCAAAGCCGGTCACCTTTAGATTTCTCTTAGAGACAATCTGATCTTATGGAGCTGGAGTAATAGTGGGGAGTGGGTTGTCCCCGGAAACCCACCTCTGTGGATGATGTAGGCATCAGGTTTTTTCCCGGTCCTCATAAGGGACAATCATATGTATACAGAAACACCCAATAAATAGTGCTGATGAGAAGGAGGAAGCATTCTCTTATGCTGGGAAATGAGATCAGCACAGTAGATTCTGTTGTGCTTTTTTGCCTCCAGTAACTTTCTGTATATTTTCTCCCTCTAAAATGTATTTGTGTAGGTAGAAAATTGTTCAAAACTGAATTCTTTTTTATTAATGAGAAAATGTATGCATTATATTAAGAATTCTTGATAAAATTTTTATGGAATCATACTTTTTAGTTTTAAAAATGACTACAGCTTAAAAATTACTTAGAAAAGGAAACCTTTGTAATTTAAAATCAGTTCTCTCTAAAAATAAAAATTCCATTTTCTGATTCTGATTCTTTGTATTTACTAGTTTTGTTTTCAGTGGAGAAATAATTGAATTGACAATTCAACTTTTAATGGAAATATTTTTGGCAAACTCAAAGCTGCATCATTACTTCTGTTCTTAAAATTTAAGGAGTAATTCATTTAATTTAGCAAATCAAGGGAATGTACTTTCACTTAGCTCTTTACAAATCTAATTCAGTGCAATAAATGTTTAAGGAACATATGGACCTGTTTGTTGCAGTGTCTTTATTAATCAGTAATAGTGACTAACCTGAAAACAGTTTAGATTTACATTCTAAACAGCATTTGTCCAGAAAGCTGGTGTTCACTCATGGTTTGTTAATGGTTGGTAAATGCAGGAAGAATCAGGCAGATAATGTGAAAATTTTGTGTATTACTATACCCTAGCATTAGACACCATGGTTAGTAATTCTGACTTTAGCATCATACAAACTTTTCTGACTCTAATTCTTAAGCCTTTTTTTAAAAAAAGATTTATTTATTTATGTTGGAGTACAGGCCAGTGGCGTGGGAGGTGAGAGGATTCACCAAAGACAGAGTGGGGAACAGAACAGGCAGATCAACTGAAATACACTGCTGAGGGGAGCAGCGGGCTAGGCAGGAGAGGTCTGCTGTGCCATGTGGGTCCCCTCCGTGGCCAGGGATCAAGCTCACGCTACTGTGCTGTGAATGCTTCACAGTACGGTGCTCAACCCGCTGCGCCACCACGGAGGCCCTTCTTAAGGCTTTTTGACCTTGAATCAGTTCTTTAACTTTTCTAAACTTCAGATTCAGAGAAAGAATAAACACTTATCCTGAAAAGGATTACTAACATTAACTCCCTCATACAGTCATAAAGATAAAACAGCATCTTGAAAATAAGGAACGTCTCAGGTGTATAGAGATTATAAAATCTTAGCTTTGAAGAAATTTTCAAATTAAATTTTTAATTAAATAATAATAGTTTACCCATATTACTTGACTCTGTTATAGTGGTTGCTAATGAGTACAGTAGCCCCTCATTGCTTGGTTAGCAGGGTTATGTGGATGGGGGGTAGCACTGGCATTTAGTTGTGGTTGGGTGAAAGCAGAGGTGTCTTACAACAAGCAGGGCTATCCCAGATAAGCAAGAACTTTCACTTTTACTCAGAAATTTCATATCCTCTGCAGGGCTTGGGTGAATATTGGGACAGTCTAGATATGAAATTAGTTCTAAATAATCATGTATAGAAATGTCTGTCTGGTTATGATTCATAGTACAAGGTTTTATTCTATGTTCTATTCACCCCCATGTCCCTTACCCCACCTTTTTGCACCCTTTTACTCTTTTGTCTTCCTATATTTCTTGTATATAGTGAAATAATTTCTGTTCTCATTTCCTCTATATCAAAAGTTGTTCTATATAAGTAATATAGGCATCTTAATACTTTAGTATGCTGTCTCATGAACTAGTGCCTGAGATTTTTCTAATTGAATATTTGCTGTAAGTTACTTTCCTATTGATCTTACGTTGATTTTTCAAATCAGAGAATTAGTATATTGATATACATGTTATTATCCTTTCGGGCATTATGCTGTTTTCATAAATTATAAGTTATATTACCTGTGAACTTTATTTCAGCATTCTAAAATATTTGCATAGTGATTTAGATAAAGGATGTTGGTTTTGATAAGGTTGAAGCTGTTGGTTTATAGCAGTCCCATGAAATGGTTCAGCTGGTGGTGACTGGAGATATTGGGTATTTACAAAACCATTCTATTTGGCAACAGCATTTTGCAGCTGTGTATAAGGCAGTTCTTATGTTAAACTTGGGCCCTTCTACCATAGCCAATACCTCATCCTAGCTGTTCCCTTTGAAGTTCTTTTGGTACCAACCTAAATCCTCTACCAAATAGGATCCTTGACATATTTGAGTAAGGCTATCATTTCATCATGACTCTTTTCACTCTAAGCCTGACTGGTTCCTTTGATTAATATTGCTAAAGTTTAGTTTTATATCATTTAACCATCTTGGTTGCATCGATTTTCTTATATTTCTTCTAACGTGTGAGACTTGGAGTTAAATGAAGTCATCTTCACATATTCTAATCTTCAAAAATGGCGGAACAAAAGATCATAATCTTTTTTCTTCAGGGTTGATTGCCATTAATGTAGAGGAGTAGGAGATCAGTGGGTATATGGATCTTATTGTTGCCTGAAATTTCAGATCATTTGCACTTGTTCACTGCTGAACTCTCCCTCTCTCGTCCTAGTCACCTCACCTGGGTGAAGAACCTATATTCACAGGGATTGATTGATTCCACCTTTCTAAGAACAACTGAGTTCTTAATGTATACAAATGCCATTTTCCGGGATGTTACTTCTCCCTCTGAAAGTCTAATATTTTTATTCAAGTCAGTGGTTCACTTACAAATCTTGATGAGTGCAAGATCTGACAATACTGTGTTAACAGCCTCCCTCCAGGTTGAGGATGGAGATCAGATCCCAGTTCTGGGTGAGGTCACTCCATTGGTTCAGCACGTGCTTCTTGGTAGAGTTGTTCAGTGCTTTTCTTTGTCCATCTAATAATCATAGAAGCTTCCACCCATGTCCAGCCCACATTTCTCCATGATATAAGCAGATTAAGAGAAACATACCAAATGTTTCCTCATTTCCTTTCTACATTAGAATAGCAACTACGTCCAAGCGAGAACTTAGGTCAGTTTGATTTTGCTAAACCACAATTTCCTGATCATCTCCCCTTTACCAACTCTTCACGTTAGTAAACCCAGACCACTTAGTTTTCTCTGAGCCTCACACATGCCTTCTCAACAGCTTGACACCCTCATCCTGTCTAAAGAGTACCACCTCTTCTGCATTTATCATCTGGAAGACTTGTTTTACTTAAGAAGTTTCCATGATACTCCTTCCCTGTCTGACTGAGTCATTCTCTTTTTCAGCTCTCTGTGGATCCAGGCACTCACCAGTATCAGAGCATTGCCTCTTGTCTAAACAGCTGATGGGCCTTACTTGTTTGTTACCACCCCTGCTCCCTGGCCCATGAATGCTGCCTTTGTATCTTTGTATCTCTAGCAGTGTACTTGATCCGTGACAGAGATTTCAAAAAGAGGTCTGTTTGTTTGTTGTGTGTTTTGCAGAAAGGTTTGTTTTCTGTGAACATTCTGGATCTCAGGTCCCACTTCCTCATTCAAATCCTTGATAACCTATCTTTAATGATCAGTTCCAAAATTTTGCTGGGGAGCTATGTGATGTTCTCCAGTGTGCAGTTTGCACAATTTCTTTTCTAACTTTTTTTGAAAATTAAAAATGTTTATGTTAGACTTCTGGCACTTTTACATCTTCCATAATATTTCACTCTGCAAATGACTTTATAGAAATTTCATTTGTACATTCTCTTCTTAGAGAGAATGTATAAAATGATCTAGTTAACCCAGGGATGGGTCTTCATTAGTGGAACAGGGTGGTTTCCTCCCCCCCAAAAAAAGTTCCAAAATCCCAGTTACGTCCTAAGTGGGTGGAACTAAGCAAAAGTTTAAAAAAATGCAAAAAAAAAAAAAGATATATATGTGTGTGTGTGTGTGTGTATCCTATATATATATATACATAGGAGAAGACAGAAGGGAAAAAACAAAATAAAAAGCAGCAAGGAGACATGGAGAAAACACGTAAAGCAAAGGGACGCGTTAAAAAAAACTGCACTTACTTCTTAGTCTTAAACTAGTTAAAACTAATGCAGGTAAAAAACCCGTAAAAAACTTAATAATAGCAACTTTTATCTTAATTTTAATTTTACTTTTTTCCTCCCAAGTTTATCTAACTCTTTCTAACCCTTTTCTATAAGTCTCCACTAAAAAGTCCTTTAAACTTATGGCAGGCTTTTAGGCCTTGCTTTAGGCCAATCCTATTTAGCTAAACTTTTACCCTCAAAAAAATAAGTAACTTTAAATACTTAACTTAATAACTATATTCTTTATCTTTTCTATATTATTCCCTAATTGTATTAAAGTTCTTTTCCATAAAAGCCTTATATATTGTCTTAATACAGCATATAGCAAAACCCATTCAAAAAAGGCAAGTAGGTTTGGAGGTTTTGAAGTACCCCTCTCCCAGCCCTATAACATTAGGACCTACTAGCTTTGATGACAGTTCTTTCGTCATTTTAAATAAAAACACTGCAAACCACATGTGTTTAATTCTTGTCAAGTTTAATTTTAGTTCCCTAGATGGAGAAGAATGGTACAAGAGTTGATGAATTCTCCATTTTGTCATTGTTTCCCTTTGTCTCATTTCTCTAAGTCCTAAGTAGCAGATTTGATCATCATCTTAGTTCACATATAACTTTTGGCCCTTTGTTGCTGTTAAATTATATTTGTTGCTTTGTTTTGTGATGCTCATTTGGCACTTGGGGTCTTATTTCTTGGATTCTCCTCTTAGTCGGTAGTGGTAGTATACTTTGTATTTGTTTCTTTGTCCTTCTCAGTTTTCTGTTAAAGAGAATATTTAAATAGTTGACCTTGATTAACACAGAAATTTGCATAACCTTTCTTTGTTTAAATGACAATGTAACTTTGAGACCGAACATCTGCCATATTTCACTGTAAGGATTTGCTAGGGGGAAATGTCTGTGGAGAAAGGGACATTTTGGTCTGTTTCTTAAGTGACCAGATTTAGTGTGACAAAGCCTCAAAGCATGTTCTTGTCATTATTTTGTATAATAGGAAATATGTTGTTGGGAAAACAGTGGATGAATATCATGGCACACTGGTGTGTTTCTAGTCTGGACTGGTTATACTTGGAGTGTCAGTGTATTAGCTGTAAAGCCAGACGTCACCTTGGGTATGTGGTGGGTCCTGCTGGTTTGATGTAGTTAGGGAGTCTGATGGCTCTGTGCTAAGTTCTCAGTTGTGCCACAACCGCACATGGAGAGCACTTTGTCTTCAACACAGCTCTTATAAGGTAAGGATTTTGTAGGTGCCATTCTTACTTGAATAATGAACTGGATGTAGGTTTAAATTGACTAACCCCATTTAAGATGGCAAAAAGAAATATTTAGATGGGAGATTCATCTTGTGCTCCCTCAGAATTCTTTTTGGTTTGTAGTATGCCATAAATGCAGGAGTCGCTTGTAATTCAGTTTTTGGGTGAGTCTAGAGTTTATTAATGTGAGGAAAAGTCAACTTTAAATGAAAGAAGGGCTTTTAAGAAGTCGATTATAACCGCTTTTAACGGAAAATGTATTTCCCATTAGAGACTGATTTAAGGAGCTTGGGTTCTTCACTGAGGCATGAAGGCTGCTGTGGGTGCTCTATGCACATTGTTTGTACAGCATCCGTTGCTCATCCCTTTGTGGTTAATCTGTTGGTGTGTCTAGACCTGAACAGACTGCATATATCTTGTTTAAGGAATATAAAAATCCCAAGAAATTTGAAAGAAGTCAAAGATAGGCATTTTTTTTCCATTTATCAAATACATTATGGGAGAAAATAAACCTTGCTAGTTCTAAACAGATACAACAGCACCAGATGTCAGTTCTTGGATTATTTCATTTTTTTCTCTTGTGCTTATTTTTGTCAATATTTTTCCACTGGAACCAAATATTAGTTTCTGGCTCAGCTTGCAGTATAAAAATTTTCCAATTAGATTGTTATGACTTCATTGTTATTCATGAGGGGAAATCTAATAAACAGACATCACATATTGTGGCATGCAGAAGAGAAACATTAAAATAAACCTCCTGGCCCAGAGCAGGGCAGAGTGTTCTAAACGTTTCTGGAGTCAGAGACTCCAGATTTGACTCTATGTCCCCACCCCCAAGTACTTCTTAATGTGGGATGAAATCTTTGGATTGTATCAGTCTGCTGTTTAATTGGCAACTTCAAATGCTCTCTGACTCTAGAGGTTATTGAAAAGTCCACTAACATTCATATCCCTCTTGCACCAGAGCTGGAACTATTGAACTAAGGGAACTGATATCTTTTGGTCTCAGTTTAATGGAAATAAACATACTAACTTGGCATGTGATTGTAAGGGTTAAAAGAGATAATATGTGAGCAATATATTGAAAAAAAATGACTCATAGTAGGCAGGTGTCATGGTTCACTCCCTTTCCATACCTGGGAGCTACTCTGTCCTTGCCTGAATGTGTCTTGCCCTTTTCATGCCTGTACTATGCTCAGGTGTCCCCTCTTTCTGGAATGCCATCTCTTCTCTTTACCTATTGAAAACCTTACCACCTTAAAAGGTTTACTTTATTACTTCAATCAAACTTGCATTTTCTGAATTTTTAATGTTTACTAGGCAGCTCCAAGTAACTGTCGTACATTTCATAATTTACACACACCTTACTTTCCTTACTGGTTGGTAAACTCCTTGAGGGCAGATCACATGTCAGCCCATGTTAGAAACCAACAGGAATGGAAATTGTGCTCCCCACTGCTTCCCTGCAAGGACTTCAGCATAGTTGTCATGCTTCCAAGAAGATCTCATCATATCATTTTTTCATTTATTTTTCTCTTAATTGCAACCATATGCTGGTAATTTCTAAGTCCTTTTTTTTTTTTTTTTTCCTAGCTCTCACTGCACTCCTGTGCTTTGACTGCAGTCAAATTTCTGGTGAATGTTTCCAGCTGACTCTCACACAGGCACAGCAAAGTCAACATGTTCAACACTGATGTCTCCTCTGTTTCCACTTACCATCCCATTCATGTCCCACTGCCTCCGTCATGTATGTTTTATCAGTGGGGCTATATCACAGTCTGCCAGGTCCTTGGAGCAGAAACTTAGAGGGACCTGTCATCCCTTCGTTTCCCATGTGTCTTTGTTGACCATGCTTAAATCTTGATTCATTGCTTCTTAATCGTTTCTTAATTTCACTGCCCCTCTTCCTAATATCAGATGCAGTTAAGACTCTCTTGTCTTAACTAGTTTTACTGTAATTTCTTTCTAATCCATCTACTGTGTTCTTTTTTTTTAAAGATTTATTTATTTATGCATATAAGAGCTGGGGTACAGGCCAGAGGTGTGAGGGGTGAGAGGATTCACCAGAGACGGAACAGAACAGGCAGACTGGCTGAAACACACTGCTGTGGGGAGCAGCGGGCAAGGCAGGAGCGATCTGCTATGCCATGTGGGTCACCTCCCTGGCTGGTGGCAGAGATCGATCTCGTGCTGCAGTGGCTATGGTTTGCTTCACAGTGCATTGCTTAACCCATTGCGCCACCAGGGAGGCCCCATCTACTATGTTCTTAATCATCTCAAGTCCATCTTCTATAATCTGAGCATATCATACACTCCCTCATGAAAGAACCTTTTGAAGCTTCCTCTCCTATATGTCAGGAATGAGAACATTGTTATCATGCCATGAACCATCTCTGACCAATTTGGTAACAGCTATTTGAGTGTTGCTGTTGGGTTCAGCAGGATTGCTTAAATGAGTCTGATGTAGGGGCAGCCATTTGGGTAGGAAACTCACAGCACTAAGCTAGGATTAAATTCAAGCACTTTAGCATGGCATCCTGCCCATGTCATCATCCTCAGCACCCACCAGTGTTCTGCTTCACAATTTACCCTTGGCCAGCATGGATATATTGTGTGTCCTTGCTTTTGTTCAAGTTGGACCTGCCTCCCTGTATCCTTTAAGTAGGAGACCCACACTCATCCTTCTATTCCTAATATGGGGGGAGTGTAAGAGGAAGCAGGGTTCCAGCATACCTCTAAGATTTCTTCAAGGCTCCAAGGGCAACCAGCTTCCTGCCTCCTATATAACAGTTTACAGCCTGTTTATCTAAGGTCTAAGTGTCTCCCTTGAAAGAAAGTAATTCCAAGGGGCAGATACCATGTCTTATTTCTCTTTAGTTTCAGATACCACAGAGAGTACCTTTCATATCATAGGTATTGTGAAATTTTTACCAAATTGAAACGAATTAGTAAATAATTTTGATGGATGAACATTCCTTGCTGTTCAGAGAGGAAGGACAGATTTTATATAGGGTTATTGCTCTATAGAAAATTTAGTTTAGTGAATCAGACAGTAAGTAGATATTGGAGATTTTTGAACGAGGGAGTGACATGATGAAAGTGGTATTTTAAGAAAGGTTCATCTGGAGATAACCTTTGATTACCGGTTTAAACTTCCCCTGGGATACAGAAGTGAGAGAAGAGCAGTAGGGGAAAGGGTGGAGCAGAGGCAGGCATATAAAACCATTCTGAAGAATAGCTTCCTCAAGCTTTGTACTTCCATTTCCACATTTGCTCAAGTGGGATGTACTTGCTGGCACGTTTCCAAAAATAAAATAGAACATGGATGTTATATTTATTTTTGAAGAAGGAACATTCTTGTAAAACACCTAAGTCATCCATTTTTCATAATTATCTATTACACTTGAAAAGAGTCATGATGAGTTTAAAAATTGAAAAGCGATTAGCTCTGCAGACCTAACCTAAAATAGTGGTTTTTATTTTAGCACATTTTGAAGTAATTGCTAATTTTGAGGAAATACTTCATTTTATTTTTCCAGCCTCCTTTTCTTTTATAGTTTAACACCTCCATTCTAACTGTCTCCCTTCCACTCTTCACCAAATGGGCATTTGTATTTGGTATATGACTCATGTGACGGTGCAACCATTTATCTTCCATTTGTTTGGGCCCAAGTAGCTCTACTCTGCTTTTCCTTCACATTAGTCTTTATAAACTTAATTTACAGTTGCTTTGTTTTATCTTTTACAGTGTCATGACTCATTGATTAAAAAGGACTTTTCCAAATACTTTGCACTTTCAACTGTGTATTATGGATACCAAGGAAGAGAAGAAGGAACGGAAACAAAGTTATTTTGCTCGGTAAGTATGCACTGTGCAATGTACCAGTACTTTAAAAAAAGGTTTGAGGGGCCTTTGTTCTCAAGCATTATTTGGCATTTTATGCTTGTGACTATTATTAACTGAACAGGTAACCAGTAGTTTAGCATACATTGGGCCTTTTTCTCATTTATGTTAGAGGAATATTTGGTTCTTTCTTTCTGTCTTTGACAGTCCTTTCAGACCAGTGCTTCTTAGGGCATCTTAGCTGTCATTATGCATGGAACTGCAGGTTGGGAGAAATCCCACGTGTTCAACCCACATTGAATTTTAAATCCTAAGTGATTAGTTCTTGCTGCTCTGGAGCTTAATTGGTTGAACTATAAGTAAAAATGCATGACATGTTTAAAGCTTATCACCTGGGGGGAGTCTGTTACTTAAAAAAATATTTTGCAGGAGATTCTGTCCCTGGGCTGTGTGTCAAGTTTTAGAGCTTAAACTCATCCAACAGAGATACATCTGTTGGCATCTGACTAGAAGTAATCTAGCCTGTGATCTGTTACTGTTTACAGCTCTAATCTTCTATATGGCGACAGTCACTCACTAATCATAATAAAATGAATGTTATGAGAAAACATTCATAAATCATTTTTATAGCTGGAATGTTTTCAAATTCAAAGTGAGAATGTAGGCTTAAAATAATCCTTATGGTCTTCTAAATTGAAATACTTCCTAACTGAATTCAGTCTCACTACCTCCCTAAACCCTAGTCTCTACTCACTAAAGATCATTTCCTGTTTTCCAAATAGGAGTCTTGGAAACTGAAAGCCAATGATTTGTTGGTGTTTTTAACCCAGAAATCAAGCGAGACTTTAGATTGTTAATGGAAAGAGGAAGAAAACAGCATTTAAGGATCTACTGTGTGTAAAGTACTTAATATTTATCTTTATGATAAGCCTACAATATAGATTTTTTCACTGTTTTACCAATGAGATAACTAAGAATCAAAAATTAGGTATTTTGCCTATTTCATGCAGCATAAGAGTCAGTGTTCAAATACAGTTTGTCTCCAAAAAGTGTGCTCCCACCAGTAATAGTAAACTGTGAATAAGAGGTTTTGGAAAGCAAGAATTAACTGCTAATGGTCATGAATATTTTCCATTAGGATTACAGAGAGCAGCAGGAATTTTTAGGGAAGAAAGAATGGGACATTTATTGGGCAAAACATTAGAAAAATATGGCTCTTGGAGTAAATAAGAATAAGAAAAAATGTTTTACTTTAAGGTTATTGTAGAGTTGCATATAGCTGTTAAAAATAGTAAAGAGAGAGTCCCTATACCCTTCATCCAATTTCCCACAATGGTAACACCTTATGTAACTACCCTATAATATCACAACTAAGGGATTGACATGGACACAATCCACTGACCTTATTCAGATTTTACATGATTTACAAACACTCATTTGTGTGTACATGTATGTGTTTGTATTTAGTTCTCTGTGATTTTATCACACAGTGGATTTGTATGGATATAATCACAATTGAGATATAGAACAATTTCATTAAAAAGATTCCATGTGCTACTATTTTGTAGTCACAGTTACTTCTCTCTCCCTACCATCCTCTAACAACCTCTAATCAGTTATTCATGTCTATAATTTGTCATTTCAAAAATATTTTGTAAATGGAATCATATAGTATGTAACCATTTGAGATTGATTTTTTTTTCACTTAGTGCTATTCCCTTTATGTCTTAATTCAGATTACTGTAACAAATGTCACAGACTAAGTGACTTATAAACAACAGTCATTTATTTCTTACAGTTCTGGAAAGTGAAAGTCTGGGATTAGAGTGCCGGCATAGTTGGGGTCTCTGATGAAAGCCTGCTTCTTGCTTCACAAAAGACCATAGCCTTCTTGCTGTACCCTCACATAATGGACGAAGCAAGGAGCTTTCTCAGGACTCTTTTGTAACCTGTAACATGTAACATGATTCCATGTTATTTTCATGACTAATCACCTCCCAAATGCCATACCTCCTCATGCCATCATGAAGTTTCAAATTATGAATTTTGGGGGAACACATTTAGGCCGTAGCACTTAAGATGTGTTCAAAATGTTGCTTGTATCAATACTTTGTTCTTTTTTAAATTTCTAAATAGTATTCCATGGTGTGAATATCTAATTATTCACTCAGGAAAGTCATTTGGTTTGTTTCCAGTTTGGGACTAATTACAGATAAAAACAACTAGTATTATTCATGTACAAACTTTTGTGTGAACATAAGTTTCCATTTGTCTGGGATAAGTGCCAGTTAAATTGCTGGGTGAAATGATAAATGCATGTTTAATTTTGTAAGAAGTTGCCAATCTTTTGTCCAGAGTGACTGTACTATTTTACCTTCCTTCGCGTCAGCAGTGTATAACTGACTCAGTTTTTCTGAATTCTTATTAGCATTTGGCATTTTCTTTGTTTTTAATTTCAACCATTCTGATAAGTATGTAGTGATATTTGGTAACTTTAATTTGCATTTCTTTAATGGATAATGAAGTTCAACATTTTTTCATGTGCTTATTAGCTACCTGTCTGTCTTAAGAGCAGTCTTTTTGTAACTTTGGTCAGTGATCTAATTGGATTGTTTGTCTTTTTTTGTTGTGTTTTCAGAGTTTTATTTATTTGATGTATGTCAAGTGTTTTGGGGTTTTGTGGGGTTTTTTTGAGTTTTGAGAGTTTAAAAAAATTCTAGATACTAATTATTTGACATGTGGTTTGCCAGTAAGTTCTCCCAGTCTGTAGATTTTTTTTTAATCCTTTTTAATAGCATCTTTTCCAGAACAAACATTTTTTTATTTTGATGCAATTCAATTATTAGTTTTTCCTTTTATGGGCTGTGCCTTTTTGGTGTCACATCTAATAACTCTTGACCCAGCCCTCAGTCCTTCCTAAAGATTTTCTTACATTGTTTTCTAAAATTTTATAATATTTTTATATTGAAATGACTTACCCATATTGAGTTCATTTTAATATGAGATGTGAATTTAGGTTAAGGTTATTGTTCTTTTTGTTTTGCCTACAGATGCCCTACAAAGTGCTTTTTAAAACTATTGTGTCTTTTTAGTCTAATGCTGCACTGATTCCAGGGTAATTGGTTCATAAACAATCTACTCAAAGTTAGCAGCATCCCATTCCTAAGATGCACTAGAAGGAGAATCCCTAAAACTGAAATTGCAAAATAAAATTGTTCTGGAAGAACAACACAGTTTGTTCAACTCAGAAATGTAAAATTTAATTGTCATGCTTGCCTTGACCTCTTGTAAAAAGTATTCTAATAATGAAAAGTAAAACATATCTAGGTAATAAGTATGACAAACATAGGGAGAGTGGGACAAGGACAAAAAAGAGTGGTGTGTTAAAAACAGTAAGTCAGCCTTATGAGTTACTAGGAAAAGAGAGAGGGTGAGAGAGAAGAGGGTGGAGGGGAAGAGAGCAGCCCATAGTCTAGCTTTATAATGCAGTGACAGCCACAGGTAGTCAGGTCATTAAAAGCCAAAAGCAAACTAAAAAAAAAACATTATCAGTAAAGAGACAGCTAAAGTTATAAATCTTTTCAAATGCCTTCTGCCTAAACTGTGGTATTTCATCAAGTGGAATTATTAAAAGAACCTACGTGATCATTGGTTTTTGAAAACACAGGGCAGATTTCTCAGGAGTAGTTTGCTTAGGAGCAGTCTAAGCAAGATCTCCAGACAAGAATTTAAGTCAGCTTGAGTTTGAGGTCGAATGAATGCAGTCACACAACCTTACACAAATCTCTACGAATGCGCAGAAGAGAGCAAGGGGAAGATTTCTCCTGATTTTGCCTTCTGCTATAATATGTACGTGAAACCCTAAACATTGTTCTAAATTCTATTCCTCCTCATCCCCTGCCTCTTTTCCCTTCTGAGTAGTTAACCTGTTTTTCGGTGTACATTTACCATATGACTTCATAAACATTGTATGATTTTGTTGTTGATCGCTTCCTCCTTCCCTCTGAATTTAACATTAAAAAGACTCCATTTTAATAATTTTGGGTTGAGACTAGTAATTTGAGGATGACCATTCAACATGATATATACCTGTGTAACTTCAAATTTAAGGGTGACTGGGCAGTAGTATTAGGTGAGTTTCTTCTGGGTAAGCTCTAAGGACTTTTAAGGGTCTCCTGGCACTGGCTCACCTGGTACTCAGTATTTTTAGTGCTTTGTGCCAGTTGCTTATCCAAGATCAACTGATTCATGAAACCTTTCCCCAAATTTTTGCAAAGAATTTCTGTGTACAAAATCTGTATGTCTTATATGTGTGTGTTAATTCCTTGATACTTGGCAGGTCTTAAAAACATATGAAAAACTAAATTATTAAAGCAGATTATACTTTCTGTTCTGTCTTCTGGAATGAGCATCATTCATTTTGGCCCCTGCTTCCTCTTCCTTCTTATAGTTAGAAGCAGGTATTTGCACACAAGGCTGTCTTCTCCCCACTCGTTCTGATATTGTTTGAATTTTGTAGAATTTAGAAAGCATTTAGTGATTTTTTTCATGTAGTCCCTTTACACTCCTCGTATATGTGTTTGAAAATTCTTTAAAAGTATGTTTTCCAGGATTAAGGGTTCATTTAGGATATAGAACATTTAACTTTAGTTAACCCAAAGTGGCATTTTCTAGGAATTTACCTTTTCCCTCTGATGTCTGCAGTCCTGTGATGAGAGGCTCATCAGTCTACTGTGTATTGTTCACTTTGGTCTTTCTTCCCTAACCTTGCTGGCTGCCTCCCACGCTTCCTGCTTGTCAGGAAAAGCAGAACTGCAATGCCACCCACTCTCTCCTCTTACCCACCCTCTTCAGAGTCAGTAGTAACAGCAGGGGAGGGGTTGATACTCTCCTCCTTCATCTGCCACTCCAGTCCCTGAAGGATGTAGAGAGCAGAATATGCCTTCAGTTCCATGCCGCAGACCTTGACCTTCCACTAAGTCCTGCGTCTCTGCCCTGGCAACTTTTCTGCCTTAAGCTTTGACCTGTCAACAGAACACCTAGTGTTTGAAAATCACTATAGTATGTAACATTGGCTAAGTTTTCTAAACTTCACCCTGTATTTATTCAACTGTGAAATGTGGCTGTTAATAACTCACTAACAAGGTGGCTTTGAGGAATACGGCATCCCAGTCCAGATTGGTAAAAAGGAGCCCAAAGGATGATTAGAACTTAACCAGATCTGGTCCCTTGCTCACACTGATTGAAGTTATACACCTTCTTCAGGAAGGGGCCTGGAGTCTGATATTTGCATACACTATGCATGGTATACATACTAAACATAGTGTACTGTATGACTGCCTCTCTCCCCCAGGCCAAATGGTTATGAGGACTTAGTTACCATGAACAGTGTTCACAGCACACTGAGTCCATAGTCATTCATCTAGGATCACGTCACCCCTGATCTGTGCTTGACTGCACTTTCATCTTCACCCAAAATAATCCTTATCTCGATTCCCTACTCCCTTCTCTTGGGCTGCTCCTGTTTTTCAAATAATGGAGGCAGGACTTCCTACAGTAATGCAGAGTGTATTCATAGTTTCCCAAAGATACATTTTTTTTGTTATGAGAAGTTAGGTTCCAGGATATCGTGAAGCATTATGATATCCTGTGAAGCATCAATAGCCATAGGGCTTTGAGAAAACCAAGGCATCCTTTTTATTGGACATTAGGCCAAGTGTCCATGATGTGCTAGACATATCAGGACACTTTATCTGTATTAACTGGTAATCGGGACCTCACCTCTGGTGTTGCTTGGCTCACTCTGATGTCTCAGTAGGTCAGTGAGCGACATCAACCCTTCAGCCCTCCGAGTGATTAGAGATCCAACTGGTCAACTTGAACTTTGAGTACATCTTACCCCAGGAAGCAATATGAGTATTGTCCTCTTCCATACATACTTTGATATAAACATGATTGGGAGAACAGGTCCAAATGATCTTCATACCAAGTCTCTGATATATAAATGTTTTCGTCCTCAAATATGATTTCACTACTATGGGAATTTAGGTTCAAAAGGGTTAAATATCTTCAGTGAGATTGCACAGTAGGTAGCTGAGAAAGGATTTGAGCATAGCTCTCTTCTCCTTCCCAAGCTTTTCTGAGATGTTGTTCAGAACTGTGTGGTAACGTAATGGCATTACAGGGCTTGTAGGTCACAGATTACCTAACCTGCTGCTGCTTGCAGTGTAGATTGAATGGGTTTCTGGAGGTAGTCCTGCTGGCTTCACATTACTGTCCATCACTGTGAATTGATTGTCAGAAATGTATTCTAAATTCTAAAGGACACCTTTTCCAAAGCGTCTTTTATGTAACTTGAAGACAGCTATACTATGTCTTATCAAATTTAGTCATTCATAATGACTAATAGTATGGTTAATGTCTGAGTATTATCTAACTAAGGCAATGGAGAGTATGTAGTCTTTGTACCCAACCTAAGTCAGACTTTTGCAATAACTGGCGAAAATGTGATGTACTTTTCTGACTAGTATTGCATCGTGTCTAAAAAGAGTATCTGCCTGTAATAGAAACCAGTGTACATTTGGGCAGATAACCTGAGCTTGCCCTCTTGGTCAAATACAGACTCTAAGATCCAGAATAAGGCATCACCTGGATGGGTCTGGCTGGTTGATCTGCAGCGCCATAAGGACTTGGGGTGCACTCCCCCTCTGCAGACCCACAGAAGCAATCTTTGAACCCTAGGAAGTTATACTGTCTCTGTGATAGTCTGTGCCAAGAATTAATATCCATATGGGTGGAGTGGTGTGATATGAACTCTTGCCCTTCCTTTGATTAACAGTAAGTAGATTGTTTTTTCCTGCTGGCCAAGGGCCATTAAAGAAGAACCATCATATGTCTGAGACTTAAGGAGAAATTATTATTACCAGTTGCTAGTTTCAGATATTCAGTCATCACAGGTTTTAATTGAGTTGTTGATGAAATGCAAATAAGACTTTTAAGTGCTTGTTAAATGTTCACTCTAAAGCTTCTTAATAAATTGGTTAACGTTTTCTCAGTTTCACTCAACCTGATACTTCTAATAAATGTTAATAACACTAGCATCTGTTGCTACTTTACAAAGTGTGTTCACATGCATCCTCTCACTTTATTTTCATCACTGTCCTATGAGCAGATATAAACACAGATGACAACTCTCCAGTTCAGGAGGTTTAATAACTTGCCAGAAATCACTGATCCTTTCGATGGAGGCTGTGATTCAGATTATTTTTCTTCATTCCATTGTCTTAGTTTAAATTGCATTATGTTTTAATTTTTACTTTGTCTGAAAGGAGAATTAGACCATGTTGTTGGAGTCATAATATGGTAAGTAGGAAAAATTGTATGTGGGTTTAGAAGCAGAATGTTTTCAGTTGACTTTCCTGGAAACTATATTTAATTTCAATTTCCAAGAACCATCCTAGAGGACTCTTGTTACTCTTAGGGACATGTGCCTGTAGTAGCCACAGAGCTGCTCAAGAATACGCTCATGTAAGATCTTTCTAGCTCTTGTGTGACTTTGTGTTGTCTCCCCCAATGGGTCATCTGTAATAGTTCAGCATCCCTTCCATCTGCCTTTTTAAATATCGGTTGGCATGTAACAAGTGTTAAATATTTCTTAACAAATGGGCAGACCGAGAATATTTAAAATAGCTTCCTTAATGGAGGATACAAATGGTCTGTGAGTCTTGAACCACTACAAATTATTCAGAATTCAGCAATTTTATTAATTTTAAAAAGATTAAGACTATCTTAAAGCTGTTTCCTATGAAAAAGTTGCTTGTGTCTTATTTGAAAAAAAATAATTTTAAAGATTTATTTATGCATATAAGAACTGGGGTGCAGGCCATAAGTACAGGATGTGAAAGGACTCACCAGAGACAGAGTGGGAAGCAGATCAGGCAGATCAACGGAAATACACTGCTGAGGGGAGCAGCGGGCAAGGCAGGAGAGGTCTGCTGCACCTGTGGGTCTCCTCCCTGGCCAGAATTCCAGCTGCAGTGGTGGCGGATGCTTCATAGTGCTGTGCTTGACCCCTCGGACCTTCAGGGAGGACCTTATTTGAAAATATTTCTGATTACCAATTAAATTCTTCTATGAGCTATAATGTTTAAAGCTTATGTTTTCTATTGTCTTGCTTGATTGAGTTCAGATGAGGTAGTTCTTAAGGGAACATTTACATTGCTTATAATTCATTAATGGGAAAATCACTGGTCAACTTTTATCTAAAGCTTTCAGGAAATAATTAATTTTTTTCTACAGATTAATAAAAAGACTTATAAACATTTAGTCATTAACAGTTAGACTGAGGCTTTTTTGTTTTGTTTTTTAGGAACTTGATTTTATTCCATATAGAATATTGCTTTTCAAACTAGTTTACAACCCATTGGAGAATCATGAAATCAATTTAGTTTATAGGAACCAGCATTTTTTAATGGATTGGAATAGAGTAAATTAGTATTGACTAAGCTGGACTGAACAGAAACTATCAGTGTGTTTTACTGTAGTCAAAATAAATATTTCATTAAAATTTTATTTAAACATCTATAATTTCATATATGTTGAATCACAGTTTAAAATTATTTTTTATTGTGAGCCTTGATCAAAATATCACTCATTGATTTTGAAGAGTCTTTGGCAGTTGGTATACTAGAAATGAGATTATTTTCTTTATTGAAAAATGAATGTCTTTGAAAATTGTTTATCTAGTGTACACTAACCAATTATTCAAAGATGGGCTATACATTAAATAGCTTTTATATAGATCTACTTCCCTGCAATGAAGTGTAAAGGTTCCCTAGATAAGCAAATCTCTTAACCTGAAAACTCAGTCTGATCTAGAGTATTCCAGATACTGGAAGGAGCTGTAACCTCACAAAACTGGAACTGTGTGGTCACAAATTTGGGCATCTTTCACCTTGGGGGTCTCAAATAGATTTCTCCTCTGTAGAACTACTTACAAGGTATGGAGACTTGAGTATAGTTTTTTCTCTAACGTGAGACTAATAATAGTATTTAACTTTTAAGGTTGTTGAAAGGATTGACTGAATTAGTCTTTAGAATAAATGTTAATAAAAAATAGGCACTAATGAATTTTTGTATAAAAGCATACTGTTTAAGTGAGAAGTACAGGAAATAAATGGAAAATAAGATTCAGAATAAACATGTAGGGCATAAATTTATGTACATTTCTGGGCATTTGTATATTCCTTAAACCCTGTCCACAAACATGTTCTAGTCACACCCTTCAGAGAACCCAAGATTCCAGACACCAAAACACAGAAGACAAGGAAGCGCTTGAAAATAAGTGATTTAAGCTTTACCGTGGCCCCCATTTCAGTGTTGCTGCTGATAGTCAAGGGAGACTTGAATTGAATTGACTCCTGAATTTGGACATAAACCTGACTCTGTCAGCTTAAAACACGTTTGTCACATGCACTTAAATCCACTCATTGTTGCTTGTTACAACCCCTTATCAGCAAGAGAAAGTTAAATTCTGAACCAGAAAACACTTTGTACTCAACAGCTTTGAAATGTCATAGCACATGCTTGTAGTTCATCAGTTAGTTTTCCTTTCTTCCCTTCACCTGAAATTTGTATGTCTTCACCCCCTCTACTTTCTTAAGGCAAATGCTAATTGCATGTCCTCCCACACATCTTGCCAGATTAGTTTTTGTAGGGTGAAGTTCAGATATGTCACTCTGTGTCCTTTCTTCTCTCAAATTCTCTGTGCAGTATGGCCTCTTCCTGCTTTTCTGTCTTTATCTTCTACTTGGTTTTCTGTACATTCCTTATACTTTGCCTCCTCAGAATTTGTTTTCATGATGCAAAACTATCCTCTTAGATACAGTGAGGTCAGACTCTGGTAAACCCATTTTTATTTTTATTTTTTTAAATTTTCTTTTAATATAATTTTTTAAATTTACATATATTTGACATCAATTGTAATCCCCATGTATTCCCCATCACCGTAACACCAGTACATCATCACCTCAGTCCCCTGTGCTCCCGTCTGCCCTCCACCCTTCCCCTCTTCCCTCCCCACCAAGTGTCCCCAGTTTGTCCTTATCTTTTCATTTTTGGTTTTTGTTTCTTTCTTGTTGTTATTATTATTATTATTGTTCTTATTCCTTTCCTTGATCCTTATTTGCTTCCCTTATATTCCTCCTAGGGGAAGAACCATCTGGTATTTTTCTTTTGCCTTCTGACTTACTTCGCTGAGCATAATCCCTTCCAGTTCCATCCACATTCCTATGAATGCGTCTAGTTTTTCATTTTTGATTGCTGAGTAGTATTCCATCGTGTATATGTACCATAGCTTCCCGATCCACTCATCTGTTTTTGGGCATTTAGGTTGTTTCCAGCAAACCCATTTTTAATTGTGACACTGACTCTGTGAATCCTGTCCTGTTTCACTTAATCCTTTATACCCCACCTTACCCGCTGTCCACCCCTAGATTTGCCCTATCCTGCCACTGGACTCAGAGAAATTACAAGAGGTCCTTTACACAGTCTGTCTTTGAATATACTCGGAAACTGTCACCTCTCATCTGTCACCTTCTTGTCTGTTGCTATGTCCCATCCACTCTTTCATTTTCATATTCCTCACAGTCTAGCCCTGCACCTACCAGTTACTCATTGGGAATGGTAACTAACACTTGATGAAATTTACTGTGTAAAAGTGACTGATTTGCATACTCATGTAATCTCATAATTATCCCATGAAGTAGGTCCTATTATCCTAATTACAGATAAAGATGCTAAGCTTTATTATAGGGGTTATGCTGTTTTCCCAAGTTCACTTAACTATGAAGGGGAAGATCCAGTACTCAATCATAGTGAACCTGAGTTCACAGTCATATTCCTAATGGTTATGCTATATTCTTCTTTCAACTATGTTCAATTGAATTTTATACAACCATGCCATTTATCCATATAAGGTTAAGTAGGTCTTACTGATGTAAATGAACAATGTATTTAAGTATCAAACTGGTAATTTTCTGATTTTTTTCAGTGCAAAAGTAGTCTTAGGAACTTTGGAATAAGCAAGGAAACTTTGAAAATCCCTATATAACCAACAAAAAAAGTCAGCTATTTCCTGATCTTTCTCTATATTTTAGCAATGTGTCAAGAAATTCCCTATTATTTCCTCTCTAGTTTCTTGTTGGAGATCCTAAGAGATGAAATTCTTCTAGCTTGAGTACTTCTGTTGTAAAGGTGATGGGCCATGGGCATGTGTTTGTTCATTTTTGCTTCCCTTTTTTTTCATTTACCATTTCAAATAAAATTTGCTTGAACAAAATGGTTAGGGTTCTTTTTTTTTTAATGCACTCATTTTGTGCATCATAATAACAATGAACATGCAATTGTCTGACTACTTCTTTTAGCTTTTTGCCTCTCATAGATGAAAATAGTAGTAAAAAGGAAAAAAAGGCCAGATTTAAGGGGACTGAACAAGACACAGGCTGAGATATCCATGTTTGCAAATGTGATTTAGCTCTGAAAAAGGAAACTGAGGTGTCAGCATCATCAAGCATTGAATCTGAGACCTAGGGACAGTAAGGAAGGTTGATTAATTGGGTACCTTCTGGGTCTCTTCTAGCAGCAATACAGGATCTAGCATTTGTCGATGTTGGGATGACAGAGAGCAAGAGGATTTTCTTTTCTCAGTAGTTGTTATTGCAACCATACAGCTGATTTCACTTGAAGAAGACTCAAAGATAACTTTGAAGTGGGATATCATGGACTGAAATGAGAAATGCATCAGGATGGTTGTGAAAAATTGTGTAGTTGTGAATGAAAATATGAAGTAAAATTTAACATAAAAAATCAAAAAGACAAGAATATAGATTATCTCAAAATTTTAATATGGTGTTTATTAATATATCTATGGGATATGTGACAGACTAGAAGGCCAAAATATGATCATGTGAGTGTGGGAAACAGTTAAATAAGAGGCCAGTTTTATTCATGCTTTATATATTCTATATTAAAAAAAAAAGAACCAAATTATATTTCTGAATCACCCTATGGTGATTTGCCCATATATTTTTAAGAACACATCTGTTGTACAAAGCAGCATAAAATCAAAATTGACTGATTCTGTTTTTGAATAGGTGATTTAAATCAAATCACTGCTGTGAATGATGGGAGCTAAGTCGTTAATCATTCCATTAACTTTTTCTGTGAATGTGAGGCTGTGTAACTGTTCATTAGGACGACCATGGTCTTCACAGTCTAGACCCAGAAGTGGTTTTGTTTTAGAAGTTGCATCATATACACTTTAAAGCAGATGAATTTTGATATTTCAGATTAACTTTGTTAGCCCAGCAAAAAGCTGAACAGCAGTTAGGTTATTTCATTTCAGGAGGTAATTGGAGCAGATGCTGGTGAGGTCATTGGGGATGGAGCCATCCATTTCAATGACTGCATCAGTCTTTTAAAGTAGGGGGTGACCAGAGACCTACAGGGGAGGGGAGAGGGGAGGAATCAAAACAGGGGAGGAAAGAACACAAGGTATTGTGGGGATATTGGTGGTGGGAATTTTGCGGGGCTACACCTGAGAGAAGAAAGCATACATTGTACAAAAAGGAACAATGATGTAAAATATATATAAAATTAAAAATAAAGTTGGGGGCATGGGCATTTTCTTTTACTGTGCCAAATCAACTGTTTTCACTAAATGATGAGAGAAATTAACTTTTTAACCATAGTTTTGATCTTACATCATCAAGATTTTAGAATATTTTTCTTTCATAAGAATAGATGTGTTTTAAATGTAAAACTGAGTTATACACAGAGGTATACATAGATATGTGCAAATACATACTGTGTTTCTTTTATGAGCTTTTTAAGATATAAAAGTTATAAAAAAATTGTAACAAACATTTTAAGTGCATATTATGCTTTGTAATTGTACTATTTGAACAAGTTGTTAAAAACAATATATAAAATTAACTGAACTATGAATTTATTATATTTAATCTGTGCCTTTTAATTTATTTTAATTTATTTTAATGCATTACAGACCCTGCTGTAATTTAAATAAATGACCATTTTCATTTTTGATTTGATACTAACAAATATGCAAACTTATCTCCCAGTTCTTTGATTTATTCAACTGTAAGACTTCATTATTAAGTCATACAATGTTTATCCATGGATTTTGAAATGTTTCAATATGGTAGGAGAGAAACTTAACGCATTATTTATATTTCAGACAGACCTATGTACTTGCACCTGTTAAGACCCCAGGGAAGAATTTTGGACATAGCAAATGTGGATCTGCTTCTCCAGAGATTAATGTTCATTCACAAAGATATTAAACAAGGAAATACTTAAATGCATATGTCATTAGGAATTAGCAGGATATTGTAAAGGAATTGCCAATTCAGTATCCACTTTAGAAAGGAGGGAGTGATGTTCAAGGAGAAACCTCTGGAGAAAAATAACACTTAAGCTGGTCCTGGGTATAAGCAGATATTTGTCAGATGTACTTGCATTTATGAGTAGGACTTGGAGAAATGAAAAGTAGAGGACTATTCTAAGTATCAGAAACATTTAGATTAAAGAACTTACAGTGAGAAAAAGCTTGTCAGGTTCCTAGACCTGCAAAAAGACCAGTGTGGCTGGAATAGAGTATTTTTAGGTAGGATGACACAAGAAGGATGGAGAGGTAGACTGGAGTGCAGCATGCAGGACTGTGGTGAACTTGTTTAGGAATATTGATTGATTACACAGTTACAGGAATGAAGGTGCAATTCAATGAAATGGGAAAAACAGAAAAATCAGTTCTGAAAGTGAATTTCAAAGAATTTAGGTTTGGTTGTATTGTTTGAGATGCCCGTGAGAGACATTCCAGCAGAACCACTAAATACACATTGGGTGTGAATCTAATGAAAGAGTCTGAGAGGGAAATATGTCACCTTCATCCCAGTCATAGAAGTGGATGATAACATATAGGAAGAGATTCTAAGTTGTAAAGAATGGAACTAAGGCATTAAGAGCAGAAACTGGTAATTTAAACATCTAGTGGTGTAGTAGGATAAAATCCAAAAAAATTGGAATCATAGCAGCGAGAAGAGAGCATGCCAAGGAGAACAGAATGATCAGCAATTTTGAAAGCAGAGAGAGGTAAATTGAAATGAGGACTTGGAAAGAATCCATGAAGTTTGACCACTTGGAGGTCACAGCGGGTTGAATAAAAGCCGTTTCAGGGCAGTGGTGGAAGAAACCAATTTAATGTGAATGGAAGATATGGGAGAGGATATGCAGAATCTAGTCGGTTCTTGTGAGAACTTAGCTGAGAAAGGAAGCCAGAAATTAGGGCCATGGCTGGCGGTAGATGTGGAGGTCAAGAAAGGGTAAGTTTTAGAGGAAAGGAGGAAGGAGAAATAGGAGAGCATATTTGTGAGGGGAATGGGTGACGGAATGATCCTGCAGTGAGGGGTCCCTCACAGAAATTATCTGAAGACCGACTCTTCCGTAAAGTCATGAGGACATTAGCAGAGCCATAGAGCAGGAGACGAGCCACGCCAGGTTGTCTGCACCCAGTCCATCCAGGGCTTGTAACATGTAAAGTCGAACTTGTGAATATTGGTGGTATTATGGTCTAACATTGATTGCTCGCTCTGTGCTCTAGTTTTACAAATTTGACCTCATTTAATCCTCAGAACAACCCGTGAGATAACTGGTAGCATTCTTCTCATTTTGACAGGCAAGGCAACAGTCTGGAAGTGGTTTAGTAACTTACCAAGTTATACTACTAGCTAGTAAGAATCAGCATTTTTTCCTTTTGTGTCTAACTGCAAAGCTTTTGTTCAGTCTAACCTCATAGTACCCTCAAAATATAATGTAAAGTAATTAAATTGATTGAGATGAGGACAGCTGGTTGTGGTATCTTCTATGTACAGAAAGCAAACCTCCAGCAACTGCCTTCCTGCATTTTCAAGTAAACAGAATGTAGCGGGGGTGGTTATGTCTGTGCCGCTCTGATAACAGCTGGTATGTTTCTTTTCTTGTATTCAGAATTCTAATGAGTGTGTGATCACCTTTTTTTTCCCTAGTGCATTATTTCACAGTGACTTAATTTTAATGTGTATCATATAAGGTTCTTTAGTTTCTCTCTGAGGGTTGGTCTGGGATGTAGATGCACCAGATAATAATTAGGTAATGCCCTGAGGACCTGGAAACAGGGATCGAAAGACTAGGGCGGGGAGAAAGGGCATCATTTTCTTTAATAAAATTAAGTGTAAAGTTTGTGTTAGCTTGATAGGTTATTTTTGTACTTCCACTTTTCTTCTTAATGCAAGCACAATGTTTAATTTTAGAATCATATAATCATTTAATTGAATCAGAGGTCAACTGATCTTCTCATACCAGGGAATTTTTGTCTTTTCCAGACTGGATTTCCAGCTTGGAAAATACTTTGGGATAAGGATGTCCCAAGGCTTATCAAGACTGTGCATTTCTTGCTTGGAAAAAAACCTTATTAGTAAAAAACTGTTTTTAAACTAATAGTTAAAATGCGCTTCCTTCCAACTTATTCTACTTGTATCTAGTTACTAAGGATCCACATAACATAAATCCAGTTCCTGTCATGGCATTTGATTTATATATTATCACATGTTGTTGTGGCATGTTTTTAAAGATATCATCATATTCTCTCTGAACATTGTCTTTTCCAGCTGAATAAACTCAAGTTCCTAAATCTTTCTACCAAAGATGGAGTTTTCAGATTCTTCACCATCTTAATATGGTCTGATTCATAAGATTGTTGCTTGTTATTTTTACTTTCATTGATATAATAGCACATTTCACTGATATGTGACAACAGTTATATTCACACTGAGGAAAAAATGTATTTTTCCTTCTGAATTTTATCTTCTTTTTTTCCTCCACTAGTCTAATTTCCTAGGAATTCTGAAGCCTGACATTTAATATCAAACAGATATGCCATTCTTCCTTACTTGGGTTAGATACATAATCTTAATAGCCTGTCCTGTATTTCCTTATCTAAGTCATTAACAAAAGTCCTGAACTGGAAAACATGTGTTTTGGCACATAAGTATCATCAACATGTTAAATAATTAAGTCTCTCAACTTGCTATAACAAAGCTTGCTCTTAATTCACTTAACCAAGTTCTTTAGCCCAGCTGTTTCCATCTTACATAGCATTTTTAAGGGCCTTACTGAGCTATATTGCCTTCTGTCACATGCCTGTCGATAGGTCAAATCTAGCAGCACTGTTAAAAAAGAGAATGATGTTAGTTTATAGTCACTCGTATTAGTTTATTCATGGTGGCTCCTAGCCATCAACAATTCATCTTCAGTTAATCACAAATGATTTGTCTAATATTCATCAGTTTATTTTTCTTGAAGCTGGTATCAAGCTGTTCAGTATGTCATTTCTAGAATCTGGGTTTTTTTTTTTTTTTTTTTCTTAGAAAGTTTCTGGGTCTGCTTCTACTTTTCATGATTCTTCAGACATTATTAATAATGGCCTATAAGCTCATTTTTATATGACTAGAGACTTTATCCTGGACTTTGTTTTTGACTTAGCTATGATGCTCCATCCTTTTTAGGTTTTCACTTGTTCTCTTTGCTATAGTTCCAAAATAGTCTTGGGCCAGCTCTGCTTTCTCTCTCTCTGCTTTCTCTTCACCATGTGCTGTAGGTGTTTGGCCTGTTGCTCTTGCCTCTTCGTTCACTCACATCCCTAAAATTTCCCTGTTACTTTTCTCTTTGCACAGTTTACAAACGTGTCGTTTTGAGCTTTAGTTTTCCATTATTATTCTTATAAGTTTCTGTAATTTGCTTTTGTTGACACTTTATTCTGTGCGTTTCTGCCATCTCTACCATTCTATGTGCCATCATACTCATTGGAAATGTGTTTGTCAGACCATATTTGTTTCTTGAGATGCTTTCTGCTTTGCCTCCTTAATAGGCATGGAGTAAGTTAGCAGAATTCATTTTAGAAGAACTTATTTTCTCTCTTGAACTATTTTCGTTGTAAGAAGATTTTGTCCATGAGCTCATACTCATCTGCCCTTCTCTTCAGCAAACATTTGTAGGAATGCATGTTTGGATGTAATAACAGGATGCTTTATAAAGAAGTAACAGTGGGAGAAATACTGACACCAAGGTGACTGCCCACTGCTTAAAGTATGGGACAGAAGTGAATGTCCACAAGAGCCCGGGCATCATCATAAAAGAAGTAACAGTGAACTTTGTGCAGATACCGTGGGGAAAGAAGAAGTAGAGGACTTTCACAAAGAAAAGATCATGTGCAGTTTCACGGACTCATAAAAGTGCATGGCATTTGCAAGTGCCTGCGGCACTGAGAAATTCCTTATATTCTTTGAGAGAAGTTCATCATTCACATCAGTTTTCCTCACTGTCTTCTATATCCTTCTTTTGCTTGACAGTCACAATCATTTCTAAAATAATTTGTTTAGTTAAATATATTTTACATCATTTTTCATTTTTGTACAATGTTTACTTTCTCAGGTGTAGTCTCCATAGAATTTCCGCCACCAATTCACCCATGCACCCTCACCATAGTCCCTTGTGCTCTTGCACCCTTGTTTTGATCTCTCTCTCTCCTTCCTGACAGTTACAATCTTTAATTGGAAGGTAAGGGGAGAACATTGTTGAAGGTTGTATCCACAGGTTCATACCCAGAATCTCAAAAGTCGTTAGAGTGGCACTCAGTCACTTCATGTGTGTGTGAACAAGGTACTTTTGACTGGTGGTTTTGATAAATCATAGAATGTTCTCTGGTACTTTATCAATTTAATGTGTTAAGCCTAACTACCCCTACCAGGTCGAATTTTGTTTGCTTTCATTCCCCAACAAGGAACCCCAGAAACTTTACTTTTTTTCCTTTTAACTACTAAAGGAACCAATAAAATCAAGTACTGAAATAATTTTATTACTTGCCAGGCAAGAGAACACACATTACTCTTTGGTGATGCTAATTAAGGATTGGAATTTTTTGCAGCCTAGATAGCATATGCCAACAAACCACTGATTTTAACTAGTCCTTTTTGTCATTTGTCAGTCAAGAATTTTCATTTATGACCCACGAGGGTCTAACATACCAGTAATATGCAAAGTCCAACTTTTATCAGCTTTGACTCCTGGACTGCTCAAATTCACAACTAGTTGCAGCAAATTCAGATCTCTCAGTCTCCCTGTTTCCATAGGTGGCTGGTGCAGATCTCTGTGATTCACACTGTAGTCATCACACTGCCACTGCCATGTCCCAGTGGACGTGGCCTATGAGCTGTCATTCTCTCCAGCCTCGTATTTGACCCACCAAAATTCTGTTACTGATTTCAGTTTTTCTCTGGACCTTCATAATAATTTTCTTTCTTGATCTTGTAGAAATTATTTTTCAAACCTAGAAATTGTGTTTAATGACAGTTATTTTTGTAGAAGAAAATTTTGCTTCAATCTGTGTAACCCTAGAATGAAACTCTTAGTCCTATAAACTTGGTGGTTTGTTCATTTGCGATCATAAATTCTGATTCTCATATTTTAAAATCAATGAAGAGAAAAAAGTTAAGGTGAAAGCAAAAATTGGGACAGAAAAACATACTTATGGTGAAAAATCATATACACGTATGGGTCTGACTAGGCAGATGACTAAAACTCATAGATAAATGTCGGGCTGGTCTTTTGTGTTAGCCAAGTTAGGGACAGGTGGTTCTTTGGGGATTTTAGTCTCCCCCAAAACCATTGTCATCAGAACTCTCCATATACCACCCCAAATGAATGTAAGAATTCTAATAAAAGAAGTCTGCTCCTTAGTACAAACAGCTTTAAGACACATCCTGAATCTTCCCTGGCCATTCCAAAACTCAGTGCCCTTAAGTTCCTCCTGTAGAGAAACTACAGAGTGACTATCAGCTGATGCTAACATCTTCTTCCAACTGTCTCTTCCTTCCTTTTTGTTGACTGCACAAAGTTGTTTCCTCTGAGAAATAATAATGGGCCTTAAAAAAAAAAAAAAGACTGGCACATTCAGCTATAAAGTTCTTTCATACTGTACACAAAAACATTTGGTAGGCAGATTATCAAGAAATGATAAAGAATCTTTAAAAGTAAGATGTACTTTGATCCATGGGGTGTGTAAGGGGAGAGTATTGAAAGAAACATACAAGTGGATTTTGATTTTGTTTTTAATAAGCACAAATATTTGGCTGTAACTATTAAAAGTCTCCATGAAACAATTATCTTCAAGTCTGAAATCATCACTAGAGTGACTGAAAAATATTGTACTACTTATTAAATACTTCTGCGGACATATAGCCTTCTGCAACTATAAGAAAATACTAGGAGATTTCATAAAAAATAATGAAGAATTTTATTCTCTGAATAATAAATCCCACTATAATACAGATTTATTTTCTTATTTGTGGCATTTAGGCTTAGAAAGTAACATTAAAAAGCATATCTGCTAGCTTTTTGGTAGACATGAATTCCTGAGTCTTAAGAGATTGTTATTTAACTATTTTCAGTGTCTAGTTAGGGCACCATTCATTCATTCATTCATTCATCAAATGTATATTTTGCTTATGGTGTGTATCCTGGATGTTGTGCAAAGCTCTGAGTATAAAGTGATGAGTAAGGTGGGCATTAACCATTCCCTCATGGAATTTACATTGTGGCGAAGGAACTAGATGTTAACTAATAATAGTAGTGATTTAGCTACACTTCTGATAATTACTACACAGGAAAAGTAGATGGAAGCATAGAGGCTGTTGTAGGAAGACCTAACCCTATTTGAGGATGAGGACTTTTATGAGAAAGAACATTTGACCTGAATTAAGTAGGTAAAGGCTGATGGGGCACATTCCTGGCACAGACGAAAGTATGTGTAAAGGTAGAAGGTCAAGTCATGAGGAAAAAGCAATGGTAGAATGTGGGGATGGAGAAGGAGCAGGATCCAGTGTCCAGCTTTCTGCTTAAGCTGCTGAGTAAAGAGTGGCATTCCAGTAAGATAGGAAACACTCCAGGAAACCAGGATTAAAGAGGCAAAAGCCAGGCTCAGTTTGGTCATCTTGAGTTTAGAGTGTGTGTGAGATGAGAGCATGGAGAAGTGGAATAGGTGACTGGGTATGCAGGAGAGAAGCTCAGAGTATAATTCTGAACTGGAGGAGAAAAGCTGAGAGTCTTTAGGAATAGAAATGTAGGGGCAGTGCTTCTTCTGAGAACTCTCCATGCTGCTTTGTCCCTAATCATCCCCATTGCAGCGAGCACACCCCCATTAGCCTAAACCAGAAGTCTAGGAATTGGCTTAAACTCTTCTTTCCCTCATTTTTCATACCTAATGCATTAGCAAAACCTGTTGAGTTCACCTTCTGGAACATAACCTGCATCTGTCTGCTTTCCTTTATCTCCTAGTTACCATCATTTATCTTCTGAATTGGTACCATGGATTCCTAGCTTTCATCCTTGGCCTTACCATCAGCTACAATAAGACCCAAAAACAATCAACAACAACAAAAACCCCTAAAATCAGATGATGTTATCCTTCAGATTAAATCTCGTAGCCTTTGAAATAAAATATAAATTCCTTTCCCTAGTATAAAACCTAGTATTTCAGCCTCTGCCCACATCACTGATCTCTTCCTAGCACATGGACTGCACTTCCCAGCTGCCTGTGGCCTCCCTTTTTGAACACAACACGAGGAGATTGAGATAGAGTGAACCCCTCAACACCAGGAGGGGTGGCATCAAGAAACCCAGAAATGATCTGCTATTAGTGTGATTGCAGCTGAAGGATGAAGTGAGGCCAGAATTGGAAAATGTCCACTAGGCCCCATTGCCTGATCCCCTGTCTCTGCCACTGCTATAACCTGTCTGGGGATTTCCTGAAATCAGACCCTCCATGACAGCAGCTCCCTAGGAATGGATGTGACCCTCTGGCACCAAGGAGCTAATAAATCCTGATTCATCAAAGGAACTACACCTTGTTTTGTTCTTATTAAAATGGAAATAGAAAACTAGCACGAAAATAGTTTTTACTGATTACAGGAGCTCACACTTTTTTTTCATGGTTTAAATGATAGTGAATGATAACAATAAGAAATTCAAGCAATGTAAAAGAGGGCAGCATCTCCATAACCTTTTCTGTGCAGTTTCTTTTTCCCAAAAATAACATGGGTAAGAGGAATACCATTTCAGAAATGCCCTTGTATATATAATTGTGTTTTCTCCACCACTCCCCATAAACATGCTCTTAATTGCTCTGTAACTTCCTCCTTTTTTTAAAACTTAGTGCTATTTATAAACACATATTTATGACTCCATTATTTTGCTTTTACAATGTTGCATTGAATTGCATGTTGTATATATCTTTGTTTTTGTCTGCAGACCACATTTTCGACATGATACCTAGCAGTGAGCAAAGCCTATATATAGTTAAAACAGACAGTTTTCCCAAATGCCCTCTAGAAATTTTCACCCCCAGGAAGTATTCTTTTTGTAGGATGTTACTATTTTTCAGTTAAACACATGCTTTTTAAAACTTGCTGCTTTGGGGATATCTTGATCTATAGCAGCTTCTCTTTCCTCTTCTTTTTCCTTTTTTTTTTTTTTTTATTTTTCCTCATTTTCTGTCTTCCTTATTTTTCTTTCTTCATTTCCTTCTTCCTCCCTCCCTTTCTTTCCTCTTTTTGTTTATTTCATCCATCCAGCCTGTCACTGGTATTTACACTGGGATTGTGTGCTGTGACAGCTTTAACAGCTAGTGCCATCTTGAGGGAGAGAATAAGGGAGTTCCATGCCTTCCTGCATTAGGCCTCTGATGAGATATTGCAGGTACTGGAGTATTGAAGGTTTATGTGAGAGCCACTGTCATAATGGGAGTATAGACCTATATGAAGAAAAACAGAAATTTCTGGAGACATTTAGACTATAGGAAAAAAAAATTGGTAAGGATGGACATACTTTATATTTTGAGACATTTGCTACACGAACAGAAATCTCAGTTCTCTGTGGCCCAAGGGGGGAGAAGTCAGGTGATTGGGTAGATATTTCAGAAGCAGATTCTGGCATTCAACACAAAATTATAAAAATTTTCTAAGTGCCATTTATTTATAAGTAATAATTGTTTTTGTATCAGTGCACCTTTTGAGACAAATGGAAAAAAATCCCAAATAGTGGGCATGATGTTAAGAACAGTGGACTTTAGGGTTCACATCCTACTTCTCTCAGTTTCTTCCCCTTCGTTATCAGGCACCATGTGGACTCACATGACTCTACACAAAAAGACTTCCACAGCTCCAGCTAGGAAAGAGCAGGAGCTGTTCAGCAGTCTGGCTTCAGTCACCCTGACTAGATGTAAATAACAACTCCCACTTAAGAAAGGGAGCACTCAATGGCCAGAGAGAGGTCTGTGGCCCTTACCCCATCTGGCTGAACAGGAATGGCAGGTTCTCCCTCCTCTGCCAGTGAAGCAGGCTCCCCTGTCAGCCACAGAATAGCTATTGCTTGGAGTGAATCATTCTTGTCCTTTGTCCTGACAGCCTTGCCGAGGAACCCTACTGGTGGTAGTGGATTCCCTAGTGGGCCATTCTCCCATGGCATAAACTTGGGAAATCAAGGGAATGCTTTTGGAGTTGTGCAATTGCAAGTCTGTGTGTTGGACAAGATAGGGGTTTCTCTTAATTCTATTAAAAAATTTAGCAGATTCCCCTTCAAATTTCATTGGCCATATACCATGGTGTAGTAACCAGAACCATAGATCTGGCTGAGCCATATGGTCTTTGGGTGGAGTTAGAAGTTATAACTTAGTGTTCGCTTCGGCAGCACATATACTAAAATTGGAACAATACAGAGAAGATTAGCATGACCCCCATGCAAGGATGATATGCAAATTTGTGAAGCATTCCATATTTTTACAAATAATGTCAAATATAATTAAATAAATCTAATAAAAAAAAAGAATTTATAACTTACGAGTTGGCCCCAACACTCAGCTTATATTCTAACCTTCTGCTGCCCTCTGAGTCTGTGCTTCAGGGCAGTAAAAATCAGTGGCCTGAGCTCGGAAGAGCTTACTTACGTGCTCCTGAGCCCTGGATTATAATGTAGCTGTATCCATGCATAGAAATGTCTTTGCGTGTATCTGGCAGAGGGAATGCTGAAGGCATTTGGGAGACACCTGAGAACATCAACTCCTTACACATCCTTATCTCAGCACAATGAAGACCCCTACTTGTGGTAATTATAGTTTGAGGCAGATCATTTGACTTTCCCACTGGTAAAATTCTAAGTCACCAGACTCTTAACTGTTGTAGACCACAAATGAACAACGTTTTCTCTGAAAACAATTGTATTTTTGTCTGGCTCATCTTTCAGTAGAACAATTATAGCCCAAACACCTGTCTTGCAAGACCTGACTGAAGGCTGCAAGAAGTAAATACTTTACTCCAGAATCCTAAACATTCTCTTAAGTCCTCTAAATAATGTAGTTTTAATAGACACATGATGTAGTTTTAAGATTCAGTAAGCATCTGTTTTTTTGTCAAGTGACAGCCTATTCCCAACTACTATCCAAACCCCAGCGCAGCCAGTCCACATGTTGGGGTCATTCAAGTGAAGTAGCCTTACTTCCGGTGTAAATTTCCATAACGGTCAAGACTTTCTCTCCTTATGGTAGAGTGGAAAGGGGAATGTCAAGTAATAGAATAAAAGCTAGAATAAAACAAGAATAGAAATAGAATGGAAATAAGTTAACTATAATAATAAAAATAGAAAATTGGATAGAAAAAGTTGGGCTATCTACTGACATATAAATTAAAAGTCCTGAGTTAGATTTTGCTTCAGGAAATCCTGGATTTGGGACTCACATGTCATCATGACTCAGTTTCTCTGTCTAAACTCTTCCAGTCGTTTGTCTTCCTTCTCAGGGTTTATTGAGCAACATTGCGAACCGGTTTCTGCCTTGTGCAGCAGCAGCAAAGCAAGTCTGTTTCAGCTTGCCCAAGAGCTGGACTCACCGCAGCTGGTCCGCCATAGCCTATGCTGCTCCTATTGGTTCCTGCAACTTGAGAAATAGCCTTACAACAGGGGCCTCGGTGCTTCGATTGGACAGGCCTGGGTCAAAGATTTCATCTCTGGAGCTAGGGTGGAATCCCACCCAGATATGGTATTGGTGAGGAGAGGGTGTATTTAGTGAAAATTATACCCTGATATCAAAATAAGTAGAAAAAGATGGTAGAAAAGCCAACGGCAGTCTACTGAAATTATCTATAGTGTGTCGAACACTGACTTGGGCCCTAGAGTTAAAGCTTTAACAAGTAGAACGATATCCATTGAGTCTCGATGAGCGTCTAGGTACTGGAATGTTTTAAGAGATTGTAAATCTCTTAAATCACTGGCTGATTCCACGAGTGACTTCAGGAATTTTATTAACTGACATTTTCTATTTATGCTTCTTGAAAAAAAAATGGAAAAGATAATTTGTTTATTAGCTTAGGTAATGATTTTAAGTTTATTATTTTACCATTTTAGAATTTTTAATCATGTTTTATGTCCAATTCTGAAAACTCAATACTTTAACATTGCAAGTCCCCTAAAACAATATTTGAATATAAAAGAATTAATATATTGTTAAAGAGTACCTTACTTGTTTTTTGCATGTGTAGTAGTCCTTTAGAAGATCTAGTAGTTGACAAGTGCTAAATTTTCTTTTTTTCCTTTGGCACTGTGAAATTATAATGTATGTATTTGTTAAATGTTGAGTCTCTCTTTTTAAGGGATAATTTCCTCAGAATGATTGGAGTTTCTCTGGCTTAATCCATATAAATAGCAATAAACTTTCCTTTATTTGATTTTCATTTGAACTGTAGCTAATATATTTCCTGCAGAGTCTCAGTGATACTCAAAAACATTAATATTCCTTCTTATAAAATACTGTTATTACTACATTTTTACTTTCTTGAGAAACCTTTATTCTTAACCAAAATAAACCCAACTGAGTTTTCTTATAATACAGGAATATGGACATTCATTAGAAATTTGGATGACTGCTATTCCAGTATTATAAATATTTCATGGAATTTTATGTGTATTACAATTAAAAGAAATTACAGAGATCAGGATACTTAAAGCTATGTAAACAAATGCAAATCTATGAGAAATCACCTGCTGTTTTTTCAACAACTATTCAAAAATCAAAAGAAAGTATAACAAAATCCAAGTCTAAGTTTCTTGGTAGACTGCTGTTGATGTGGATGGTTTGATTACTCAGTTAATGGCGTGTAATGAACTCTCACCTGTGTGCCGAATGACATTAGATATAAGGAAGAATTAAAGATAGCAAAGTCCAAAGATAGCAAAGTTCTCTTTATTTCTGATACATATACAGATGTTTGAGTGATGGGGAATTGTTAGATCATAAGGTAATATCTCATTCAAAACATATTATCCTTTAGACAATTAGACAGTATGGGTGAAATTGGATTTCTTTGTAGTAAGGGTGTCAAACAGCTTCTCTTGAGATATCAATCCCTTCTAGTCTATGTGACTATGGCCTGTGGCCTGTTTTAGTCTATACTTAGGTTCATGGACCTATCAATTTGTAATTTTTCACAAAGACAACTCAACCTATAATTAGCCCGCTTTATCATTCCAAGACTGATATATATATTCATTTTCTTGTTCATTCATTCATTCCTACCATAAAGAATAATAATTCTATAAAGATTGGAGGTATCTTATAAAAGCTGCATATACAACCCATATATAATCAGCCTTGTTTTGGTCCAGTCCCAGCACTAATTCACATTTAAAGAAAATAAGTGTGACCGAGAAAGTGGTTGAAAACAATATAAACATTTACTTCATCATTCAGAAAATATCTGAGGAGGCAGTAAATGTATTTTATATATAATCATTTTAAAAAATCATCTTTTTCCATCTCTAACTTTTGATATGGTTGTCAGGTTTTTCTCCAAACTCTCTCTTCTTGAAGCCTACATAAAAGCTCCTTCTCAGTCCACTAAGTTTGGTACCTCACTACTTGCTTCTCCTCCCTCTCCCCTCCTTTTACAGATATCTTCTCTTCCATTTCCTCTCTCTGCATATGGAATTTTTCACTTCTCTCCACTTCCTAATTCATTTCTTACATTTGTGTCAGTAAGCTCAAAGGAGCAAAAAAAGTCAGGAATTAAACCCAGAAATCCCTTAGGTGGCAGCCCAAGGAGTGGGTCTGCATTTACCCATATGTTAGTGTATTTTCTCTTTGTTACCCTTATAAAAATGATAAAATACTAGTTAAAAATAGAAAGTCCAGATCAGGGAACATATACATTGAAATGAAAACTAGGACACTAAGCCATGTGCTATCAGCTGTGCTTTCAACTCAACTTCGTTTTAAGAGACTCCCTGTTGTTGTCCAACCCTGTTCATCTGCAGAGCACACGGCAGCTCACCAGTGACAGAGTCTTCCCAGCCCTTGGCTCAAAGTCTCATCAGACTTCATGTCCCATAGGAAAGGAACACTGAGATATGTAGCAGTAGTGTCTTTAACATCATCCATAAAGGTAGTTTATTGCAGTGACTATAGGAGAAGTGAGAACTTGGTGCCAGTATATGACTCAATAATAAGATATTTGCAGTGGCCAACACACTATGGTCCAAGACTGCAGCTTTCTGATGACCTCAATTGACCAAACAGCAAAACTTTATGCTGTCTGGAGCAAAAAAGGTGAGCAATGACCTCGGGAATGGAGCAGGGATATAAATGATAAGTGGTAACTGCAGTCTCAGATGGAACCGTGTTATGGGGAAGGAGGAGACCGGTGACTGGACAGCACTTGCATTTGGAAGGGGTGGGGAGGGAGGCTGCTCTTGCTTAGCACCCTCCTGTCTTGCTATGTGGGGCTTTCATGTTTTTCACTTTATTCAAGTGAGCTTGAAATCCAGATTTTTTTAAATATGAAATGCCCGCCTCCATTTTAAACTCATCATTCAGATATTTGGATTTTAAAATAGTGTGTTTAGTCCACACAAGTGTTCAGTCACACATCATCGGTCAGAGAAAAGGGTTGGTTATGTATTTTTGTACAAGTCTTTTTAGTCTCAGTTCCATGTTCTCTGCAGTGCTCACAGTCAGTTCTGTGGAAAATTCTAGATTCTGGCTGTAGAATCTGATTCTCCACTACCAAATGGGTATCCAGCCATCCCATTCAGCTCTGACACTGATCCCTCCAAGTTAGAATTCAACTCACAGGTTTACAGGGTCAGCCCCTTAAAACTGCTTTTTAAATTGGACTTGACTTCAGATAGCCAGAAATCCTGAATATATATATATAGTTCACCCTTATTTGTCTCTAAGACTTGGCTATAAACTTGGGAGTTCCCACAATAGCATCTGCAAGTTTGCATTCACCAGAATGACTCAGGACTCAGGAAAAAAACTTTCACTGGTTTGATACAAAGGCTACTACTCAGGCACATCCCAGAGGGAGAGATGCATAAGCAAAGTGAAGATGAGGTGTGCGAGCCTCCATGCCTTCTCCAGTATGTCACCCTCCCTGCACCTCAGTGTGCTGACCAAACTGGAAGCTCTCAAAACATGCCATTCAAGGTTTGTCTGGAAGTTTTATTGTTAAGACTTGATTGATTAAATCATTGGTAAATGGTGATTGGACTCAATTGCCAGCCCCTTTCCTCTATCCAGGGGGCTGGGGGTGGGGCTGAAAGTTCCAAGCATCTAAGTACATTTTGGTGTTTCTGGTGACCAGTTCCTAACCTGGATCTCTCTATTCTGTACACCTTGGATTATTCATTAGCATACAAAACATTTCATCAGTCAGAAGATTCCAGGTGTTTTAGGATCTCTGTTCCAAGAACCAGGGAAGAACAAAGGCCAAATATTTTTTATTCCACTACAAGTGTTCTTTTTGATTGGTTAACAAACTGGCAAACAACTAATATTGGTTAAGAGCTTGAGAGATCACATGGATAAATGCTAAAGATGGGAACTCAGAAATATGAAAATAGGGCAGAAATTTTCTTCTAAAAGACTATTTTGGTTCATTCTTATACACAAATGAACTGCTCCAGAATTCTATGCTAGTTTAGAGAATTTAATACCTACTTAATTTCAAAATAGGTATTAGTGATCTTCTACCCCCCCTTCCCCAAAGCCTGTTTTTAAGTAATAATCATTTCCCAAAGATATAGCTGCTAAATATAATTGGAAAGATATCTCTAAGGAATTGAGTGAACATGTTAAATATAAACCAACTAAATTGTGGGAATCTGCCAGGATATATTTTTTAAAATTTATTCCTGATAATAGATTATCTGAAAGTACTTACACTGACAAGACAAGTTATAAGGTTCTTTCTAAATGTATGTCATTGACATCATAAAATGGTAAGTGTATGTGGTCAAAACTGGTTTTAAAAGTAGTTAGATAAGTAAAATTCTCCCAAATTACACATCTTCTCATCAGAAAATGCACAGTCAATCTGAAGCAGGGCTGCTGAGGCCTCAAACCTTGTCATAAGTCTTAGGTACCTTCTGACAGAGAACAGAGAGTAAGGGGCCAGACAAGTCTAAGATAGAAATTTCAGTGTGTGGCAAAAGATTATCCATCTTAAAGGGTGTACACTCTAAAATGAATCCTGCTATCCATGTGAACAAAGGCAAAGGAAGCAGACTTTAGTGTGAAAGGTCTTGAATTGGTGTGCACAAAGAAAGAATATTCCTAGAATAGTTTTCCAATAAAACTTCCCAAATTACCTACTCTTGTGGGCAAAACAGTTAAACAGTGCCTTCCCAAATTGGGGCCACTTAGGCGTGAAAGCTTGCTATGTCTAAGCTACCTTCTGGCAAAAAACTCAAGAAAGGATTTAAGCAGGTCTTAAAGAGCTGTGACAGAAGATACCACACTAAGATAATGGATGCCACCTTCAGCTTTCCCACATGTCTCTTAGCCACATCTCTTCCAAGTCTATTACATGTCTCTCCTCCACATTTCTCCTTTAGATCCCCCCAAGTCTATGGCAAAAGCCAGAGAAGCATGCCCCTTAGCCCACCTGCTTTCCATGCTATATAGTCCTCAGCTCTGTCCCTAGTTCCCAATAGCTCCCCATCAGGAGGTCTGGCTCATAGCATACTGGGACTTGAAGTCCGTGGCATCTGCATGTGAGTGGGGGGTAGGATAAATAGTGCCAGTTCACTGTGCTGCAGTGCTCCTCCCCATTTTGTGGAGATGCATTCTATATCAGATTTGTACTTCAAAAACACAAATCAGGATGATGGGTGTCATTGTCTCTTTCAAGGGTAGTCTCCCCACATGCCTCTCACCCCATGTCTCTTCTATTTCTACATGTCTCTTCTCCACATGTCTCCTTCCATGTCTACTCCTAACTCTCCCTGGGTGCAATTTGAGACTGGAAAAGCAAGAAAGAGCTGGTCCTACCTGTCTTTATGTCAGTCTGGCCTGTGTCATTTCACTCAGCTCTCTCCCCATGACCCAGTACTCCCCTGCTCAGGAAGTCTGGTTCATGGCCCGCTGGGACCTGTAGTCCAGGGTGGCCACGTGGTAAGTAGAGAGAAGGAAAATGGCACCTTGACAGAGGTGTATCTGTATCATTTTCTGTCAAAGAAATTGGGGCAAGAGGAGGGAAGTACTCAGAGCATATGATTCATTTTGAGTAAAAAATATTTTTAAATTAACTGACAAAATATTTTCTAGACACACTACAGAGTTCTAATAAAAGGGAAAAAGTCCTTGAAAACATCCTTTTAAGTGATCTTAAGCTGTGAATAACTGACTTCAGTGATCAGATATGCAAATGACATTTATCCCTTTACACATTTTATTAACCATTTTATTCTAATGCCCCCACCTCCAAGAGGCTGTTTTAGAGTCATCCAACATAAAAAAAAAAAGTTCATGTTTGCAATATTTTCACTGTACTTGAGATTTCAGAATAGTCATGAATAAACTTTGTGGTTTTTCTTTAGAAACATGTGCTTACCACTGCCAGAAAAGAATTTTTTTCAAGTAACATAGACAATGCATTCTGCAGAGATAATAATGCTTTGGACATGGACGCTAAGATGCTGTAATGACATGTTGTTTAGTTTACAATTATTTATAACACAACAGCTAATTTGGCCAATGTGGTAGACTGAATAATGACCCCTAAATATATCTAGGTCCTAATCTGGACCTGTGAATGTTACCTAATGTGGAAAACGAGCTTTAAAGATATGATTAAGGTAAGAATCTTGAAATGAGGAGATTATCTTGGATTAACTGTGTGGGTTTCTAATGTCAGTGACCATTAAGAAGGAGACAGAGGGAGATTTGACTACAGAGAAGAAGGCATTGTGGCAATGAAGTCAGATAGTATGTGGCCGACTCTGAAGATGCAGGAAGGGGCCTCAAAGAACTTTAATAGTGGAAATACCATGGAAAAACCTTTTCCTGTGACTAGGCAGTTAATTTCAGACTTTGGGACCTCCAGGCCTATGAGAGACTGTATTATTTTAAGCCACCAAGTTTTTGGTAGTTTGTTACAACAGAATTAAATAAAACATGTACACAATAATGATATAAAAGAAAAGGGAATCAGAAAACATTTTCTATTTGTGGATATTGGATAATTTTCATGTTGCTGTTTTTACCACCTGATTTTTTATTGATAAGCAGTAAAATTCATAATATTCAAATACTATATTTACTGTGCTTTGCTGATTTTCTCAGCAGAACATAGTTCTCTTATCACCTGGAGCAAGTTCCCTATTCTAGTTGCCTTCCTCAGTGTAAAGATGAGATGTATTTTACTTTGTCTTGCCATTAATTTCCCCCTAATTTTTTCAGGCTATGACTCAGCATCCTGACTTTTAGAGAAGGGAACTAGACTCCTGCTTGGGGAATCTGTACTTGCAACAAAGGCCTGTCTTGTTTAAAAAATATGAGACAAACATTCTAGATAGTATGTATCCATTTTGTGAAGTGCCATTGTTAACAAAGTCAGAGCCTGTTAAATTCCCTAAATGTCCCTTATAAATCTACCTTGAGATGACTGTGAGAGTGATAGTTTGCTTGAGTTGGTTCTGGGGCTTCGCTGACCCCATTGCTGTTATAACTGCGTAAAGAAATCCTAGGAAATGGAAATATTGGTTTGGTTCCTTATTGCCATTATACTTAACAGTCTTCATTAAGAAAACAGTTGCTTCTTGAAACCAAAGGTTATTCTATGTGCATTGTGCCTACCTGTATGAATAGATCTCTAGGTATTGACCGCAAAGTCATTGGATCTATTTTGTAACTATATTGGTTCTTTGGAACCAGAGTATTTCCAATGTAATTAATGAATTATCTTTGCTGGTAAATCGTTATCTAAATTAGACAAAGTGGGGGAAACAAAGAAATCAACATCTTAAAGAGTAACATGGCAATCAGTTATAGCCACAAATTTTTCCAGTAATGACTCCTGATTTTTTTTTTGTTTTATTTCATCACAATTATAAGAGAAATTTCATAAAGTGAGTGGTTTTGGTTGTTATTTAAAACTGCTCTTCCCCTTCTGGTTTTAAGTTGAATTTTATTTGACATATATCACAATTAGTAATTGGTGATGGAAATTGAAACTGACCTTTCATTTACACGAAATATTAGAAGTGATTCTCTTCTAGAAATAATAGCTATTGTACTGGTGACTAAATTCATAGCAGAGTTAAGTACAATTAATGTCTATATACAGTGAGAAAGATAATATGAACACGTCATTCTAATAGTATTCTAGAATTTAGATTTATCAGATACATTTTAAAAATACTATACTGGTTTATGTGTTAGCTTATTTCCTTGAGTCCTGAGAAGTTAATGCCAACAGCTAAAGCCTGACAAATAGTAATTTCTGGTCATTGAGCTCTTACTGTGAGCCAGGTGTAGGCTGCATTGTTTAAGGATTTTTTTGGTCAGGGATGGACTGAAAGTACAAGGTGGTCCCAGTAGGCTCTACCACAGCACTTGGGTGGTACTAGGCTCTCCCACTAGGCTTGTGTAATTATGCTCTGTGATGCTCCAACAACAAAGACACCACCTGGTGAAGTATTTCCCAGACCATATCTCTGCCCTTAAATGACAGGAGACTATATTAGAAAAAGCAAGCTTTCTGTGTACTGCTTAATCACCTCAAAGACTTATCTGCGGCCATTATTTTTCCTCACAGACACGAAGTCTGAGGCTCCTATTTTGTAACTTAACCAAAGACACATACCTAAGACAGAAGCAAGGAGGATTTAAAGGCAGATGTTTCACAGGCTGTGCGCATTCCATGGCGAGGCCCCATTTCCTGATTCTGGAAGTGGCAAGAGTCAGGTTTAGGGAACAGGAAAAAACACTAACTCTAAAGGCCAGCACTACGATGATGACGATGACAATGACGAGGTTGCAGGGAGCCTGCCAAGATCAGGGGGGTGGGAGGGGCCTGTCAAAATGGGGTAGGCTGCAGGCAGGGATTTACAGTGATAGCTGAACTCTGAACAAAGAATGAACTCAGACAGAGATGTAGCAAAATGTTGTTAGAGCTACAGGTATTCAACTGTTAAGCACTGATCGATCTTATTGTTACAAAAGTAATACATACTTGCTATTCAAAACTTTCAACATAACCACATTGTATAAATGTAAAGTCAGCCTCCTCCTGTTCTCTCTCCTTCCCCATTGGCCAACCTTTCTTGGTACTTATGTGTTGAATCCTGTGCACACACATCTGCATGGAATAGTCTTTGGTTTTGGAGACTAATGTTTTATTCCTCAAAAAAAGGTTCATCCTGTAATACTGTCCTGTAATTTTTCCCATGAAATAACATTACACCCACATCTTTTATGTTAGTGTGCTTCTCTGCAGAAGAAAGGTCGAAATATTTTTATTAAAGAAGACTATGGTGGGGAATGGGAAAAATGGGTGGAAGTCGTCAAAAGGTCCCAACTTCCAGGTCTAGGATAAATAAGTCCCAAGAATGTGATATATACAGCATGGTGACTATAGCTAATAATACTGTATTATTGGTTTAGAAGTTATTAAGAGAATAGATCCTAAATGTTCTCAGCATAAGAAAAAAATGGTGACAGATGTTGACTAGACTTATTGTGATGGTAATTTTGCAATATATACATATAGTGACTCAAGCCATACACCTGAAATTATGTTATGGTCAATGATACCTCAATAAAAACAGGCAGGGCTGTCAGCATGTGATTTGGAGGTCAGAACCTGGTACCTGACTTGCTTGAATACTTCCAGTGATGGTGAGTTCACCGCTTTCTGGAATAGCCATTTCCACGATTGGATTGTCCTGTTAGACAGTTGTAGTGAACTAATGTTTATTTCTTTATGACTTCTTCTCATTCATTAATATGTCCTCTGGTGTTGCACAGACCAAGTCTCATCCCCTCTCACCTGTAACTCCAGGAAATGGGACACCAAGAAGAATGCTTAAGGAAATTTAAACATCAAACAAAAAACTGGGGGAAAATCCCAAAACAAAAACGTAGATTATAATGTCCTTATAAGTGGTCAATTCTAACATTTCCTACTTTTGTCTACAGAGCTACTAGTTTTAGATTTCAGAGCAGTGCTTTTCTGCATTTGTTATTAATGTCCTTGACATATAAACAGCATTTTCTCTTGGCATCTGGACTTTCCCAGGTCTGGGATCTCTGCATTGGAAGGAAAACGTAATCAGACGTGAGGGAACTCTTGGATGTGTGGGCTCTTGGGAAGGTTTAGTTTGGATTTAAAATTATTATTTTTTTTAACCTCAGAACAACTTTAGCATGTTTCCTAATCTCAGCCACGTGGAATAGTTAGAGCCAGACAGGATTTTGAAAATCATGTCAACCTCTTGCTTTTATTTACCTTTGAAGTCCAGAATTTATTGTTTTTCCTAAGAAGGTCACAGTTGATTATGGAGAGAGCCAAACCCAGATCCTATATCCTTCCTTCCCTGTGAGTGTGCTCTCAGTGAGCACACTAGATTACCAGACTGTTCTCCCCCATATAGATCACAGATGCCCCTAAATCTAGTGCATCTTATTTTAAAGTTCAGATATATATTGTGCTGAAGAGTGATTTGAGAAATTCTCGGGAGTCATCTGGCATAACTGAGCTTTGTAATGTCCTTCACTGCTTAACTATGCTGTGTGACCTTGAGAAATGGCTCTAGTTTTTCTCAGCCTTCTTTTTCTTATCTGTACCATGGCGATAAGATTGTCTACCTTATTTTGCTTTTGTGAAGAGAGGACAATATTTATAAAGTACATAGCAGGGTACCTGGTTCATTAGTTTACTCAACAGTAGTTGCTGTTAGGAGAAAACTTTTCAAATTTTTCATAATGTTTTTTAAAAAGTAAGACTCAATTTAAAAACATCAACAGAGTGTGTGAAATTGTTCTGCTAGGAAGAAGACTTCAAAGACTAAGTACTCATGAAAAAATTTGGACTCTAATACATTGTATAAGTCTGAAAGATACAAAAGGGAACACAATGAAAAGCAATTTTTCTTACTCTCTTTTCTCTGTTACTAGTTTTCTTTTGCTGGAAACTCACTTTACCTTTTTTTGTGGGTGTGTACCTCTTATAAACATATCCTATGTATAGACTCGATAAGCCTTCACTATTAAATGATCTCTATCTTCCTTTTTCCCTCTTAATTTCTTACCAGCAGGACTAATGGTTGAATCAACAATCCTAGGTCATTGCTGTCCAATACTTTCTGTGATGATGAGAGGTCCTATATGTATCCATTACAATACCCATTAGCTCATATGTCTTTTGAGCTCTGGAAATGTAGCTCTTGCCACTGAAGGTCTGAAGTTTAAATTTTTGCTTAATTTTAAGTTGAATAACCACAACTGGCTGGCTAGTGGCTACCATATTGGACAAGGCCATGCTGTTTATGCCCAATGCCACTTTTTATAGAAGCTCTTGGACCTGAAATTTTGGAACAAAGGAAGGAGTCATATAGAACTAGTCATTTCATGTTATTTAAAGAGATATGTAGTTTAATATATTTTAAATTATATTGGGTTAATGTATTTTCTTTTTAAATTAAATATCATGAGACAGAAGTTTATTTTTCAGAACATGCTGCTAATCAGAGAAAGGTGAGAAATGCATGTTGTAGGAGACCATTGTCTAAGAGCAGAGCTCAACTGAGTTGAAACCTTGCCTCATTTATCCACTCAGTCATTTAAGAAATGTTTGTGGACTGCCTAATATGTACCATGCATAGGCATTGGGATTACAGCATTTAGAAAAACTTAAGCCCCAGCCTTCATGACGCTTTCACTAAAGCACTAATGTAATAGAGCCTACTCTTAACTATGTGATGCCTTTTCTTGTTGCCTTCCACTGGAGTTAGCCAGCAACAGGAGAGACCTCTGCAGAGACAAAGAAAGGAACTTGCTTAAGACCCTAACTTTGATTGCTGCTAGTATTATTTCTGTATTTATTTCTTCAGTTTGCTAAATTTGGGTTGGGCTACTAGTCAGATAAAATGAGAGATGCATGTTCTCCAAGTACACTAAATTTTAATGTAAGAGCCAGTAGAGTCCAGAATAAGCCCTATAACATTCCTTTCTGGAAAGGCAAAATAAGAAACTCAGGTTCCTGTCACTGAGTCAGTGTCTCACCCTCTGCCCTTGTGTAAGGTCTAAATAGTGTAATTGCCCTTATCTTCTGGCTTTTACATTTTCTCCCCAAAGTAGGGATTTGATTGCTTCTTAGTGTATTAACATCTTACTTGATTGGTGTTATTCTTTTTACTTATCTGTATTTTTAAATTTTTTTTGGTTAAGATTTTATTTATTTATGCATACAAGAACTGGGGAATGGGGGCCAGAGGTGTGTGTGTGTGTGTGTTGTGGGGTGGGTGGAGGGGTGAGAGGACTTAACAGAGACAGAGTAGGGAACACAACAGGCAGATTGACTGAAATACACTGCTGAGGGAAGCAGAGGGTGAGGCAGGAGAGGTCTGCTGCACCATGTGGGTCCCCTCCCTGGCTAGGGATTGAATTCGTGCCTCAGTGGCTATAGATACTTCATTATGGGGTGTTTAACCTCTATGCCACCAGGGAGGCCTTGCATTTTCTAATTTTTCTTGCATGAATGTGTATTATTTTCAAAATAAAACAAAGAGCAATAAGTTATATTGTGTAAAACAGTTGTCAGAAAGATAAAGTCTGAAATGATCCAGTAGGGTAAAGATCAAGAAATAAAGGTGAACCTGAGGAGAGTTAGAAAATAGAATTTACAGGGCTAGTTACAAAAGTGAGAGATTGAATAATAAGCAATTGTTTTTATGTAATTGTGGTATTTTAAGGAAAGGCAAATTACAAAATTAATTTTAAAAAGAGTCACAGCAATCAAATATTAAATATATCTTGTTATTTTCAATTACTTTACTGTTTAAGATGATTTGCCAAGGGTGGGTGTGGCTTTTTTGTTTGTTTGTTTGTTTGTTTTTAGGACCATTCTGCAAGTAAGTGTACATTTTGTGATCCTTGCAAAAGTTAGGTGACGAGAGGAGTTAATTTTCTTTTAAGACCTTTTTTTTAAGTTTATCATTATTTAGTGATAATAAAACATTATTGTGAAAATGTTTTACTGGGATGACTGTAAACTGACTTGAAGAACAAAAGAGAAGGCCTAAAAGGGTAAGCCATAAAAGGAATGTTTGAAGAACACTAACCTGTATCACATTAATCAGATTGGCAGATTCCCCTCCTTGGAAAAGGTGTTAAAAATATATTTCCATTCTTTAAAGGAAGGATTTTATTACAGTGAATTTTCAGAACTCACATCTCACTGAGTATGTTGGTCAGCTATTAATATTTATGATAACTGTATATTGTTACTAGAGCATCTTCTATTCCAGGAAATGCAGTTCTTCAGTACTAATATGCACATAAAGAAAAAGAATTATTCATGCCTGAACCAGTTCACACCTTGTGAAATCTTTATGCTTGATGAGAGTTAATTACAAAGGATTTGTCTTTATAAGTGTGCTTGTGCATCAGTTCAAAGATAACCTTGAACACTAGAGACACTTTAAAAATGGAACACTCCAGGGCCTCCCTGGTGGTGCAGTGGTTTAAGCAATGTGCTATGAAGCAGACTGCACTACTGCAGCACTAGTTCAACCCCTGCTGCAGGCCAGGGAGGGGACCCACATGGCACAGCAGACCCCTCCTGCTTTGCCCACTGCTCCCCTCAGCAGTGTATTTCAGTCGATCTGCCTGTTTTGGTCCCTACTCTGTCTATGGTGAATCCTCTCACCCCCGCACCTCTGGCCTGTACCCTAGTTCTTGTATGCATAAATAAATAAATCTTTTTTAAAATTTTTAAAAAATAAAAAATTAACACTCCAAACATAGCATTTTAGTATGGAAATTATATTAATTTAAATAAAAAGAAAACATAACATTTAATATGCCTATAGAAATAATTTTTACTCAGGTCAAGAGCACTTCACCAACAATTTTCTAATATCTAAAAAATTTTCTGAGGATAATTACGCAATAAACCAGAAGGACACAGGTCTCCATGTAAGAATTTCTAAGTCATTACAAAAGAAAAGAAAAAAAAAACCCAATAGGAATATAATTAATAATAAAGTATTTTCTATATATTAGTTTCTTAAAACTTAGCAGCATGAAATTAATCACGTTCTTAAAACTCAATCTCATGAATTAATACATTTACTCCTAGCAAATAATTTCTCCATTTTTTTCCTTCCCTTACTCGTAGATTGAAAAAGAAAAAGCAAGCCAAACAAAATGCAGAGACAGCCTCAGCTATAGCTGCAAGGACTCAAACTGAAGTAGAAGATACTAATACAGTCACTTTAGAACAAGACAAGTGCAACATTGCTGTGGAAGAGTATATTACTGATGAAAAAAAAAAGAGGAAAAATAATCAGTTAAAGGAGATCAGGCGTACAGAACTAAAGAGATATTATAATGTTGGTGAGTATTGATGGCAATATTGCAATATTTTCATTTATAAAATCTGTAATAATTTTTTAAAGGGCTAATTTGTAACTGATCATCATCATCATACTTTACTATGTGCCTTCAGCCCTTATTTTAGATACATAATCTTTTGCAAAGAGCTGGCAATGAAATAATGTTGGTGTTCTTTCTTCACGTTTGTGTTCCCAGCATCTAGAACACAGTTTGTGCTGATATATCAAATGATAATTATTATTTGATTTTTGCTCACATTCCCTGAGTGAGAAATGTATTTCTTAGTACATATAGATATATCCATCAAAGTGTCAGTGTAGCTGTCTGCACTTCTTGGCATCAGCTCAGCAACAGAAAGTGGAGGAGACATGGGCTGGCATTCAATAGGCTGGTTTGTTTGTTTGTTTGTTTGTTTTAAGAGGACTTAGGAGTTTTGGCTAAGGGTTGTCTTAAAGTAAGTCCACAATTTGGGGCCTCCCTAATAGCGCAAGGAGTTGTTAAGTCTCAGCACTCTGAAGCTATCCACAGCCACTGTAGCACAAGTTCAATCCCTGGCCAGGGAGGAGACCCACATGGCCCAACAGACCTCTCCTGTCTTGCCTGCTGCTCCCCTCAGCAGTGTATTTCAGCCAATATGCCTGTTCTGCTGCCCACTCTTTTTTTGGTGAATCCTCTCACTGCAACTCTCCCCACCACCCCCCTCCCCCGCCACTGCCCCCGGACCTCTGGCCTACACCTCCAGCTCTTGTATGCATAAATAAATCTTTTAAAAAGAGTCCACAATTTTATATAGTTCTCCAGAACAGTCACTGACCTGAATTTGCATTAGTGAAAGGGACTATGTAGTGTGACAGAGGTGATAGTAAGGCTGTACTTGCATTGTTCATCTCAAACTTACTTATCCCAATAGACCTTCAATGTGTTGAGAAGAGTTTACAAAGAAAGGGAACCAGGAGCACCAGCTTCTTATGGCACAAGGTATATTTGAGTTTGTGAGGCTAAAAGAGACTAACGAGAGCTCTGAGAACATTTAAGAGTGTTCATTAGAGATGAAATGGGCTGCTGGTAGGGTATGAACAAGGGTTAATGAAGTCAATTTCAGTGTAAGTATGTGGGGAAGGGTTCCCCATACCAATAGGCAATTCTCAGACACCAACAGGTAACAGTGTCAGTTCTGACTCTGTCTACCTGGAGATAGCATCAGAGTCCACAGGTTAAGGGCTCAGTCACCCAAGACTGCCCTCACTTCACATGGAGTTGTAAGTACAGTTTATAACGTATGCTTCTAGCAACTGACTACCTAATGGAGACTCCCACAACCCTCTCTTCAAGTTGGATTAATTTGCAAGTGGGAGTCACAGAACTCAGGAAATCTATCTACATACTAGTTCATCAAGGACACTGGAAAGACACTAAAACATAGGAATCAACAGTCAGATGAAGAGATACATAGGTCAGAGTGCCCCAAAAAGAAGCTCTGTCCATTTGGAAATTGAGGTCTGACAAAATCACTAGTCTCCCAACATGGAAGCTCATCAGAGACCCTCCTAGTTTTGGCTTTTGCAGGCTTCATTACTTAGGTTTGATTAACTGAACATGCATGCACATTGGCAATTTAATTCAATATCTAACCTCTCTCTCCTCCCTGGAATTCAGAAAGCAGAACTGAAAGTTCCACCCTTTATTTATTATTTGTATCCCTGGCAACCAGCCCCATCTTCAGGTATTTTCCAAAGGTCACCTTCTTCATATAACAAAAGAACTTTTTTCCATAAAAAAATCATTTATTTATTTTTACTGAGGTAGAATTTGTTTAAACACTATATGTTATTCAAAGACAGGATTATACCTCCTCAGATGCATGTCACAACCCTCAGCTCCAAGGCACCCACAGTCCCCTCACCATAGTCCATTGTGTTCCCTTCCCACTTTGTTTTCCCCTCCTCATCTTTTAACCTCAATTTCACAATCAGATTTCTGCGATTTGTAACTGGTTCAGTTTTGTCTGACCCTTTTGTTGTGTTTCTCTATATTTCACACGTAAGTGAAACCATCTGGTCCCAATTTGTGTTTCTCCTTCCAACTTATTTTACTTAGCATAATCCCTTCCGTTTCCATCCATGTTGCCAAAAATGGCAAGAGTTGCTCTTAACAAAAGATATGTTTAACACTTAGGAAAGTCCAAAGGTTTTGGGAACTTTGAGTCAGGAACTATGGGTGAATACCAAATACGTATGAGAAATGTTTTTCTTATGTATCACACGTCACAGGATGGCAGTAAGTGTTGACATTATTCCAACAGAAGTAGACAAGTGATATGCCCCCATAAACATGTGATATGTAACATTCCAATGGGTTGATGTGATTGCAAATGCTAAATAGCTTGATAGCTTAACTTTTGATCTCTAGTATTAAGTATTTTGTAAGAAAACTGTAACTGTCAACTTATTGAAAGAGGTTTCTGTGATTAAAGAACTTCCTCTTAAAAATTAAAATGTCCAGTATTCTCCCTTATTTCCTCAAAGTGGAAGAGGATTAAGGAAAATTGTATTTCACATGTTCTTTTATATATAACTTATAGACATTGGGCATTTGAAATTTTTTTATACTATGCCCTTAAAATATTATCATTCTTCATCCTTATTTATTTTTTAAAATTATTATTTTTTCTTGCAATGTTTACTTTTCTTGATATAGGCTCCAAAGAATTTCTACCACCTATTCACCTGTGCACCATCACCATAGTACTTTGTGCTCTTCATCCTTATTTTAAATGCTATTGCTTATATAGTATTTTAAATTGGGAATATTTTGCTCTGTAAAGTTTTCCTGATGAAGACTGGTAGAGTCCTATCTATTGTGGTTTCTTCTTAGTTTGATGCTTTTCCTTGAGGACATTCCATTAGGATAGCATTTTAATATAGTGCCTCTGTTGGATGTTTAATGCAAACAAAAGTCTAAAACAAAACCCTTCACTCCTCTTTACCTAAGTAACTCACAAAACCCTTTACTCTACCTAAGTAATTCACTTAACTTCACAAAATCAGGTCAGTGATCATTTCTTCCAGCAAGTTCTCCCCTTCTCTGTCAAGGTTAGGTTTCCATTTTGCATTGTCATCGTGCTATTTATAAGCTGTTATGACTTAGATGTTGTATTGTTAGCTTTGTGCAGAATCTGCAGCATTGCAGATGCTCTTTAAATGTGCATTGAATAGATGAGTAAATACATAGATAAACACTCTATTTTGATTTGAGTTTCATGAAAATCCTGGAAGGATATAGGTGACAGCAAATAGTTGGGTTAGAATTATCCTGTGATTATAATTGGAAGTAATAAGTAGAGATGTCAACATAATTTTTCATTTTCTCTCAAAAATGGCAATGTTAACAACTTGTTTAGAGATTTGCACCTTTACCCTAGGAGAACCCAGTGTTTAGATAAAACCATTGACTTCCAGAGTTCCTTGTCCATTTTCACATATGGCTCTCTGACTGCCATCTTTGCTTCATGTCATAGATCTGACCTAGCACATTCTCTAGGTTCCCATCCCAGGAGTTTGTTCTACACCAGTAGGTGGAGCATTACACTCAAGTGAAGAGTAGTCTGAGCTCCAGTTCACTGCTGGTTTTAGTGGCTCTGGTCTGAGAAGAAATGCTAAAATGGGAGCTTCCTAGCCACACTAAGCACTGGGCTTTATCCTGTAGTCAGGGAGATGTAAGGAAAATTCTATTAACTCTGTTTTATGATAACTATGACTGTGGCAGTGAGCCTGTTCTGGTTGGAGACTAGAGTAAAGGAGAAGGGGCAACCTGAAGAGAGTTTGCTCACAGAAATAGCAGTATTTGGTGAACAGTGTGAAGGGGAAATGTGAAGGGGAAAAGGAACTGCATCAAGATTTGACAAAACAGAAAACTGAAAAAGGAACAAGAAAGATAGTGAATTGACATTAAGAGATGTTTTTGAGGTACCTAGTGCATTTGTCTATAGTGGCTTAGATTTCAGGGGTGAAAAATTACCACTCAGCTAGTATGAGGTAAATCCCATATGTGTAAAAAACGTCATCTAGGGAATATACTATCAAAAGTTAAGAAAGCTAATGATTGACAAGGTATAAAAATTGCAGAGGCATTTAGTTTTATTTTTTGTTTTATTCACATTACATATTTTATAGCTATTTTTAATATTAATCATAAAATATGGAAGACTAATAATAGAGTAAATATAAGAGCTTTATAAAAGTAGACACATTTAAAGTTCAATTGTAAATACAAAAGAAAATACTTTTAGCAGTGTTCATTTCCACATTTATGACATTACCTACCTGAGATAAGGATGCATATTTGACAGAATGTTCTCACTTCATTTCTTAGATTTACCTATGCCTAATGAAAGCTGTGAGTAATCATTCGTAACTATTTCCTGACTCTTAGAACACATCAGTTAAGATGCTGATTAAAAAATTGTGATGGAAATAGTCACTAGATTTGCCTTTTGTAACAAAATGGTCCCAATTCTAAGAATGTTTTGTTTTGCTGTTGAGAGAGAAGTAGGAGAAAGGAAATGAATAATTACATTGAGGCAGATGGTACCAGGTTGATTCTAGATCCAGCACCTAGCAAGGCAGCTGGCACACAATAAGCATCAAAACAAACAAACAAAAAAACCTTTTAGAATAAGTGAAATCAATGCTTCCATGTTTACATTGGTATTTTCTGATATACAGGATTTCTTTTTCACTTATTTATTTGTGTAAACTCATAAGGAATTGCTTGACTATAATGCATCTTAATATGGTTTTCTAAATTAGTTATTAACTTATGGTTAAATCTGATAAAAATGTTTTGGGATATTTATATATGTATTAAAATTTGTGCCATATTTTGCTTTTTAATAATGAATTTGTATTGCCTAAACACTTCAAATAATAGCTTTCCTCTCAAATTCAAAAGAAATTTAACTTAATAAGAATAAATAATGAAATTTTCCACTTTGATACACATTTTCGTTTTATATAACATAAAAGTAACCTCCTATTAGGTTAATTTTTCCCAGTCACACCCTCATACTTTTTCTTTCACACATTACTTTTTCTTTCTTTTTTTTTTTAAACATGTGAAGATTTCCAGGTGTCAATTGTTTTTGTTTCACACGACTAGTTCAGAAAGCCGAAGTTGTATTATTTTGGCAAATTAATTTCCAAACATAAAAGTAGGTCAAGCCACAAACATATAACAGCATCTGTCTTCTATCCAAAAGTAATGTTCATTCTGGTACTTTGGAGCTCAGAGAATCAAAGATTACAGTGTACGATGGATTTTCATGTGGAAAAAAAATCAAGAATCTGATTTTATTTTGATGAAACAGAATATAAAGATTTGAGAACTTAGGTATAAAATAGATGGAAACTATTAAGATGGAATTATTAGACCTGTGCTTCTTGGTGTCATCAAGAAGGTAGGCTTAATGTTTCAGGGAAGTCTTACCATGAAAATGAAGTGGTGAACCCGACAGACCTGAGTACTACAAGGATGCACAGGACTGTTGTGGAAGGAATGCAAATAATAGAGAGAAAAGGATTGATATGACAGGCACGAGGGAGGCATCTGAGGATCAAAGGTGTTCTTGGTGAAGAGGTCAAAGCAATGGGAACCGAAGCAGGAGTGAGTGTAATATAAGAAAAATACTTTCCTGAGGTGAAAATCACACCTGAGGTTAGAAATCAGAAGGCTTCACCATAGGCAGAATTAAAGGGGAAAATGCGTACATTTGGGATGTTTACAGATCACAGATAAGTGGCTAAAACAATCCTTTAAAATACTGTCATTGACAAAGGAGTAAAAGATAGGCACAGACTTTTAACACCAGAGGAATTCAGTCTTCTTCAGAGTTGTGAAGTGAATGTTGTTTTTCAAGCTGAAAGACAAGTAGACATTCTCAGACATGCAAGGTCTTAGGAAACATCCCTCTTGTGTCATACCTTTCCTGGACAAATTTACTGAGAGAGAGATGTTCCTTTTTAACTGATATACACGTCAAAATCTAATACTCAAAAATGAAAAGTTATCAGTGAACATTGCAACCCATTAAGCATAAAAATATAGAACCATTATAAATATGATTATAATACAAAAGGCATCATAATTATGTTTCCAGTTATTGAGATATAATTGACATAACTTTATACGTTTATACCTGAATACATTTGTAAGTGTGTGAGTATTGCAATTTTGCAAAATATTAACAAACATAGCTTTAGCTAAAACCTCCATCAGGTTACATAATTACCATTTCTTTTTTTGTGTGGTGAGAACACTCAAGATCTCTCAGCAACTTTCAAGTATATAATAAAGTATTAATAACTGTAATCACCATGCTGTACATTCGATCATCAGAATGTACTCAACAAAAATTCATACCCTTTGACCAAAGCCTCCTCACTTCTCCCATCTCCCAGTCTCTAGTAATCTGGTTGTGATTCCTTTGCTCAAGGGGCATTCCTTCTCTTTCCTGTTGTAATTCTAGCACTCCCCATTAACCCAATATATTGCAATCCTTCTTATACAGTTACTGAATCAAGCAGCTCTGTCTTAAAACAACAACAACAAAACTGTTGCACTTTGAGCTTGAGGTGAGTCTAGTCCCATTATAATCATAGTGGTCTGCAAATCCCATTCCCTAATTAGTCTATCATGTTGTATCACATATGTGTTAAGAAAGAACTCACTTGTAAGAGAAACTGCCCAAATGTGATTTGGGCTAAGGGTGGGATAAGAGATTAGACTAAATATGATTGGTGATTACTTGAGTTTAAACCATCTTAAAAAATCAAATTGGAAGTAATGTGGAGAGGGTACAAAGGAAAAATAATATGATGGAAAAGTAAATTGGCCATATCATTTTGGAAGGCAGTTTGGTCATTTTTATTATAAGTTTTAACCTTTTGCATACTTTGACACAATAATTCTGTTTGCAGAAATTCATCTAAAAGAAATCAAGAGCAGGACTCTCATTCTTGTTCTGAAATCAAAGCCTCTAGGCTTTGGTTTATAAAGGCACTTTCAATTAATACTAATGTCCTTCATTCAGTTCTGATTCTTAGTTATTTCACCACAGTGTTTTAATTTCTGTGGCTTTATAATCATATGCTTTAGCATCAAGAAGGTTTTCCTACTGTCATTTATCTTTTAAAAATAATCTTTGATAAAATTATGTATTCATGCTTTCAGATAAATATGCTTATCAAAGTGGCATGTTTTTCTTCTCCATATTTAAAGAATTATCTAAGTTGCATTAATTCTAAACATTAGTTTGAAAATAAAATATTTATGAGAATAAGATTTCCTATTGAGGAATATTTTATGTTACTGCCTTTATTCAAACTTCCATTTATAAACTTAAGTAAACCTTCATAATTTTACACATACATGCACACACACATATGTAGTTTACCATTATCTTTCTATATTTACACCTATATTTTTTCTAATATAGAGAACCTGGGACATTTCTCAATACATTTCTATTACAAACATGAAAGATTTTTATCTAGTCACATTACTGAACAATTTTATAGTTTCTAGGTGTTTTTATGATTTTGGGTCTTTAGGTAGATGATTTATCTGCTAATAAAGAAAATTTCATTTCTTTTCAATATTTAATACTTTTTATCCATTGATACTTATTTTTTTAAAGATTTATTTATTTATACATACAAGTACTGGGGTATAGGCCAGAGGTGCAGGGAGGTGGGGGTGGTGGTAAGAGAATCCACCAGACAGAGTGGGGAACAGCACAGGCAGATCAACTGAAACACACTGCTGAGGGGAGCAGCGGGTGAGGCAGGAGAGAGGTCTGCCTCACCATGTGGATCACCTCCCCAGCCTGGGGCAGGGCTTGAACAAGTGCTGTAGTGGCTGTGGTTTGCTTCATAGTGTGTTGCTTAACCCACTGCACCACCAGGGAGGGCCCACCATTGATACTTTTTATCCATTGCTTTAAATGGAGATTCAGAACAAAATTATTACCATAATAGTAGGAATTCTTATTTATATTGGCTAGCATTTTACTTATAATGTTTGGTTTCTGACATGGCATCACCTCAGTTTAAACAGATATGCTTTAGGACAGTTTAGAACAGTGCTTAGTTTCTAGAAAGACCATTGAGGAACAAGTGGGACCTGGAGTTTGTTTGTACACCGGTATTGCCTTACAGTGCTGTGAAAAGTGGCTTCTAGTGAATGGCAGGGATTCCCTTTTCATGTTCGGGGTTTCCAAACTGTCTCCATTATGTTTGTAGTGTTTCTGCTTTCATCTCCACTAGAGTTTATTTTTTTGGCCTTAGATACTTGTGGTTTAGCTTTGCATCACATTAGGCTAACTTTTTTGTTGTAATTTAGTGGAGTGGGAGCTAATATGCCCAGAAACCTTAAAAGCTTTGCTGAACTTGCTCTTAGGCTCTTATTTTTCCCAGAACAATAGGAATAAGAGGAAGAGAGTAGAGCTTGGGTGAGGCCTATTGTTCCCTCCCATTGCACATTCTAGAAACTTTCCTCTGTAAAACTACTCAGTGGCGGCAGCAGTGTCTTAGTTCACTGCATTTAGGTAATTAACACGCCACTGAAGACCTGGCAGTAATGTTAAGAAGTCATTAAGTTTTTATTCTTATGGGGAAATTTCTTTTGATACACATTTCAGGGTCCCATTGCTTTTGCTGAAGCATGGTGCTTATGAATTTCAAAGAGTAAAGCTTACTCATCATATTAAAGAAATTTACTCCAATTCTTAGTGTTCTGAACATTGGATTTAAAAAAAGTTCTTTTCAAAAATATAATCAGTGCTTAATTTTTTTAGTGCTTTTTTTAAAATCATGTATCAAAGTAAGCAAAAATGGTTCATTTCTTTTAAACATCTTATAATAATCATAATGTTATATCACTACTGTGTTTTTGGAATGAAACTAATTATTTGACATGCTACTCTATTCAAATTTCTGTTTACTTATGCTGACTGCATTATTAACAATAAGACCATTTGTGAAATACTCTGGGTCAGATTCTAAGATAAACACTGTATCATTTCATTGAAGTATTTGAAGAACATTATCAGATAGCACTTCACTTTATATATAATCAGCACAAAGATTTCAAGTAACTTGATAAACATCAAATGGCTGTGAGGATATGTCAGGGTTGTTAGTTGAACCCAGCTTTTTTGATCCTCAAACCACCTGTTATCAGACAGGTATTGGTGGCATAAGGGAGATGACACACGATATGATATTGTGGTTAATGACCTCAAACTATTCATAGCCAAATGCATCAGTTCTCAGTATGAGAATATGACTATCATTGTAAGTGGATTCTCCTGTCTGCAAAGGTGTCCCTTCCTTAGGAAGAGACAAAGAGACACAATCTTTGCCTCAATGAGTCTCCTCTTCATGTGGTACCACGGCAACTGTCTTCTTTAGACAAGATGTTGTGGGTCCTGTGTATCAGCCTGTGTATCTGTTTCAGATGATTTTATGAGAGAGGGGAGGAGAGAAAGGATTGATTGTTCAAGGGAGAGTAAGCAGTGAAGGGGACACACAAACTAAGTCTAAGGCCAATAATAATTAGTTTTGATATAACTTGAAAACTTGATAATATTTAATGTTCTGTTTGTGCTTGTCAAAATAATATCAGGAAAAAAGGAGATGTATATAGTCTTTTATTTCCTTTCTATGCCTATATTGATATTATGGATTCAAGAGTCAGGGAATTTACAGGTGTCTCTTCTGTTTTCAAGTACAGCAGTGAATAATGGCCATTCTCCTGACATTACTTGGCCCTGGTGGTCTCTGATAAGACATTTAGGTTTTTCCTCAGAATGAGAACATATAACCAATGCAATATCTCTTACCAATCCCTGGTCAACTCCCAGCTTCCCAGCACACAAACACTTGTGATCTCTACTTGAATTCTTTTTGAATCTGGACATTTCTTGTTCTTTCCCATAAACTGGTGTTTTATCTGTGGTAACTAAAATACCTCCAGCTATCCATGTCCCAGTTTACATAACCTGTTAGGTTACAGGGCAAAGGTTAACTATGTAGGTGGAATTTTAGGTTGCTCAACTGACCTTAAGGAGATTAGGCTGTTCTATCCAGGTATGTTCAATGTAAACACCAGGGTCTTCAGAAGTGAATGAAGCAACAGAAGAGAGAACTAAACTGGCTGTGGGAGAAAGTCTCCGCTTTGCGTTGCTAACTTAGCAGATGGAGAAAGGGACTGTGTGTGAGTCAGGGACAGCAGCTTCTTGGACTTGGAGAAGGCATAGAAGCTGATCTCCAGAACCTGCCAGTCAACACTGTGATTTTAGCCCATGGAGACCCATATTAGACTTGGAAGCTCTGGATCTGTAGGTGTAGGGTAAATGGGAGTGATCAGGTCTTTTCCATCCTCTTTCATTAGCATTGATGGTTGACACCTGTGGTCTTACACACATGCCTGATGGCAGCATCTGGAGTAGGTGTGGGCATGTGTAAGTGAGCCGAGAGACTGAGCATATAAGTACAGAAGCACAGGACTCGAGGAGGCAAAGGGCCGTGTGGCAGAGAGCAGTAGAGACCAGTGGAGAGAGATTCACAGGGTATAGGAGGCCTGCCAGCCTCTCTGACAGGCCTCCTGCCTCCGTGCCTGCCCGGTACCTGGTTGCCTCACTACAAATGGTGCAGAAAGATCGTTAAAAGCCTGAAAAAGCCATTGAAGGCTCCAGGACTCCTCCTTTACCCATCTGCCCAGATCATAGAGAACCTGTTGGCACTACAGTAAGATAGTAAATTTATATTTATTTTTAATTTAGATCCACTAAGGTTGTAGTAATTATACAGCAACAACAGGAAACAAAAATATTGTGCCATTCTCCTAACTCCACATCCCTCCCTCCTACCTACCACTGCTTAAGCAGCAACTGCCCCCGCAGGTGCCATTACAACAAGGCATTTGCTTACTCCTTACATGGCCCATTGTCTTGGAGTTGAGATCCTATCCTGGATGAAGCCTTACTTCATCTTAGGGTTTCAGTAATGTGAATATTATTTTTCTCATAGTAACTTCTAAATTTCATAGCACCTTACCCTCATTCCTATCTTTATCTTGTTACATTCTTAGCTAGTAACCTCACCCCTACTTTACTCATAGGGTTAGCACTATCTGTCTTGAGGTTCTCCATTTTTAACTCCAGATACTCTCACCTCAGTCACCCATTTCCAGCTTTCCATATCTCAGCTTTGGTGCAGCATTTGAGAGTACCAGTACCACTTTATTATTTTTTTCCACAACCTTTATAGCATAACCATTGTCCCATTCTTTTAACTGACTGCCTCCTCCCCAGATGTCAGCCACTCTTCTTATTACTACCTATGTCTAAGTGTTCCTTAGGTTCTGTCCTCAAACCATCAATCTCTTAAAAGGTGTCCCACTGGCAACTGGAACCTAAAATAAGACCTAACAGACACCACTGTAATGGATCCTTCATATTCAGCCTCCATGTCCTTCCAGGCTCTACACAAACTCCTGAATATTTACTTCTTTTACCTCCAACTCATGAAGAGATGAGTTCTCTCTGTAATCATGTACTGAGGCTTACCTCAGATGTAGGAGCCAAGATCCTGTTTCTCAGACGCTCCTGGTCCTCCTCCTGGGTAGGGCGGGGAGGTGGGACTTATGGGCAGATCCACATACGTGAGATTGATAGGGGTCCCCTACCAGTCCCACCTCCAGAATCTCTGAAAAACCAGACAGCAAGATTAAAAGTCTTGCATTTAATCTCTCCAGGGTTTTTGGTCTGTTTTTATCAGCTCCTTCCATATTGGACTGAGGTAAAACCGGCTTTGGAGACTTCTTTTCAGAGGTGGGGCAGGTCAGAGATTGAGTCGATTTGTCCTGAATGACTTCTGAGAAACACGTGACCACTGTCCCCTCTGGCAGTAGATCCTTCCCTATTATTTTCCTCAGGAGCCTGTAAGCAGGAGCTTGGGGTGGTAGAAAAGGTCTGAGGAGGCCTTAGTTTGTAAAAGGAGGTACGAGTGTCAGTGAGAGAGAGGTCAGACCTTGGAGATAGCATGGACCCTAGCCTGGAACACTGGAGGGGATGCTCCAGCTTGAAGCGCCGCAGATTAGCCCTTTGCCGAGGCAGATGGGCTCTCTTCCCAACCTTCTCCAGCACCAGAAACCTCTCCTGGGCTTTGTGGACTCTGTGCTGCACAGGCAACTAGGTGAGGTATCATAGATCTTACTTAATCACACATATTTTTGACTGTCTTTAAAACTCATTGCAAAAAATACTGAGGAAGCAGTGTGAAACTTAATTTGTGCTATAATGATATGAAGATTATTAAAGTAGGCCCTTATCGTGTGCCATTTGCATGTCTTCTTTCTATATTGAGTCACCTGTCAGACATTGTGTTCGGTTTGTGGCTTTGCTAGCAAGGTACAGAGCAGGTTTTCTATGATCCCAGCAGATGGGTAGAGGAGGAGTTCTGGAGCCCTCAGTGGCTTTTCAGGCTTTTAATGATCTTTCTACACCATTTGTGGTAAGGCAACCAGGTGCAGGAAAGGCAGGGGGCCTGAGGGCCATAAGTCTGGCAGGCCTCCTAGCCCGAGGCAAATCTTTACTCTTTCTGGGCACTCTGACATTCTCTCATGTTCTGTCTCCTGGACTTCACTGCATTCTGCTGCATCATCTTCTGCAGCCTCCCGTCCTCTGCTGCCACCCATATGTGTTTAGTCTCTGGCTCAGGTGCGCCTTATACACCCTCACACCTGCTCCAGGTGCCACCGTCTGGCACACATGTAAGACAACAGGTGTCAATCATTGATGCTAATTGCGGGAGGGTGGAAAAAACCTGATCACCTCCATTTACTGTACAGTGGTTTTCCCAGGGTCAGGTCTATCAGTGAAATGTTGCCAACAATCAAACTCATTGGGCTTATTGATCACTACTGAGAAGTCCATTCGAGCACATCTACTGGGTATCATATTGTGGCACAAGACATTTCCTTACCTCAATAATTTCAGAATCTTAGACTTTGGAGGGAAAGCTTTCTTTTTTCTTTAGAAATATTATCATGTCTGACATTTTTCTGACTTGCACACTTGTTCCAAGGGAAGATTTGTGCTAGTTCACATGCACCTAGCTTATCCTGAAAAATCCAACACCTGTCTATCTTTTGCAGTTGAGCAATAGGGAAACTCGTGATTCGGGAGCTTCTAATAGCATTCCCAATGGGACTAAAGATAACTATATACGGTTTATGCAATGGTATGGATCAGAGCTGTGAGAGATGAGAAAAGGAAATGTATCTTAGGTTCTAGAAATAGGAAACACTTACAAAAGTATGTGAAGAAACTATTCTGAAAGAAGAAGACTGAAGAGTGTGTAGGAAAATGGAGCTGAGATATTAAAGGGAGTGAACATTTAGATCACAAACCAAAATACTATAATTTGGGCTTTTGAATAGGTTGTTGTAGCGGCAGGATGGTGGCACTGGAGCAGGGTTCGGGATGGTTCTGGGCAGACGGGTCAAGGAAGGAGTCTCTTGGAGCCCTTGGTGGCTTTTCATACTTTATTTAGTAGAGGTGGCTAGGTACATGGCAGGCATGGGTGCTGGGGGGCTGGGAGGCTGGCAGGCCGTCCCAGTCCCCAGCGCATCTCACTCTCTCGGCTGCTTCTTCTCTCTCTGCTGCTGCTGCTGTCAGTACTGTCGGTTGGTCGGTCCTCGCAGTTCTGTCTGTTGGTTCTCAGTTCTCACAGTTCTGGCATCCTCATGACGCCGCCCATTTATGCCCGTGTCCAACACAGGTGCGCCCACTTGCGCATGCCCACCCTGGAATGCTCGCAGCACCCCAGGTGTCCATCATCAGTAGTGGGAGGGTGGAAATACCTGATCAACCTTTACCCTACAGTTGTGTAACATCTGGACATCTGCAAAGTCCTTAGTCTTGCCTTAAAGTAATTTGCATATGGCCACCTGAAGGAAAGAGGCCACTTTTGTTGCCTAGAAGGATCATCAGGGTCTCTGGTTCTATAAATGGGTCTGATTTGAACATGCAAATAGCTAGAAAACAATTCTAATGGCAGCATCTATTTTTTTCTTGGGTTTTAACTTTAAATATAAAGGAAACATTTTAAAGTCAGATAGTCCCAGGTCAGTTGATTATTTTCACATTTCTGTATTACTTTCCAGTTCTTATCCAGTACACTCATAATTATGATGTAGATGAGATGATGCTGTTGAATTTCGAGGGCAGTTGGAGGTGATTGTAGGACCTCAGAGGTAGAAGACTGAGGGAAGCACTGCTCCATTTGTGGCATGTTTTCACTGGTCCGAGCTAGACTCCATTATTTGTTCTCTGGCTGCCTTTCATCCTCACTTCCTAGTCCCATTTCTCTCTCCACTCCAGACTTTCCATTGTGTTGATTGTACATAAGTTTTTATTTTTATGTGGCCTTGAAAAATGTGTGTAGTTGTTTTGTACGCATCTATTTTTTAAAATTTGAGATATATATAATTTATATAATTTCAGTTTGTTTTGCACCAGTCCCAGGGTAGGTTTATCTTCAGTTCTAGAAAATGAAAAGATAATTTGGGAGTCTTTGGTAGGTTTTTACAGGCTTTTAATGCTGAACCAGGAGACAGACCAGCTTTCTCTCAGTATTTTTCTGGCTGTCTCCTCTCTTTTGTAGTTCAACCGCTGAGTGACTGCCCTTTTATCCCCTCAGTGGATTTGTAAAAGGTGTCCCCATTTACATTATGCACGTGCCCTGTGCTCTTAGGCCCAGGTGTCCATAATTACAGGTGCTTGCACTAGACCACAGGTGCCGGTCATAGATAGCTAATGGTGGGAGAGCTGGGGATGAGGGGTGAACCTGAAAATGTCATTAATCCTACACAGGTGTATAACAGTGACTTGATATTTGTATATATTGCAAAATGATCACTAGAATAAGTCAAGTTAACTTGTATTACATAGTTAGTTTTTTTTTCTTATGATGAGAATTTCTAAGATCTAATCTCCTAGCAAGTTGCATATAACCATGCAGTATTATTAACTATAGTCAATATGTGTACGTTAAATCCCTATGACCTATTTTATAACTGGAAGTTTGTACCTTTTGACCTTATTAACCCATTTTGCTCATCCCCAGCTTCTGACAACCAACCACTAGTTTGTACCGTTTGTTTGAACTTCAGGTTTTTTTTAATTTTAGTTTTTAGATTCCACATGTGAGTAAAATCGTTCAGCATTCACTTAGAATAATGTCCCGAAGTTTCATCCATGTCAGTGCAAATGGCAAGATTTCATTCTTTTAATGACTGAATAGTATTCTGGTGTGTGTATACATGTGCATTTATATAAAATCACATTTTCTTTGTCAATCCATTGATGGACACTTAGGTTGTTTCCATGACTTGGCTGTTGTAATAATGCTACAATGAACATTGGAGGTGCATTAATCCAACCTGTGTGCATCTAGTCTATATTTACATAATGATATAATTCTCTTCATTAGATTCTGCTTCTCTTAATGTCAGCACATTGCTGTGTATATATTTACAGCTTCTTATTTCTAATTTCTACCTGGATCCAAGAGCATATCTACCAATTTGTTTACCCTTTAACTCCCAACTGCCACAGATGGCATGGTGGTGTACATCCTCAAGCAGGTCACTTTATGATGTATGTCTGTGAGTTAAGTGTACTCTAGAGTCACATCACTATTTATTTAATTTTCTGGAATAACTGTACCAGTTCAAATTCCTAGTAACAGTTCACATCTCTGCCAACGCTAGCATGATCCAGTTTTCTGAAATGTAATGTTAAAAGGTGTAAAATGATGCCTTGTTTTAATTTGCATTTTTCTTATTACATACAAGTTAGAATATTTTTCATAATTAGTTCGATTTTATATTTTTTGTTATTTAAATTTTTATTCATTGAAAATTGTCACTTTGCTTTTAAAAAAATTTGACTGATGTATTTAACCATAACAGGTTAAACAGCATGCATCTGCTAGTGGTTGACTGTTTTTGACCTATAAAAACAGCAAATCTGTAACTCAACATTGTCAATCATATAGAACTTTCTAAGGTTTCATTGTTATAAATAATCCTGTAGTAAACATCTGATGTTAAATATAGCATTTTTCTTTTCTTAGGTTAAACTCCTAAAAGGATTATTGAGTCAAAGACTGAACTTCTCTTGAACATTTTTATAATCATATGTTGACAAATGAGTTTATAAAAGGGTTTACTAATATACGTAGTACAGCATTTATATTGACTGTACACTAATATTATATATTATCATTTAAAATATTTTAATAACTGTAAAACATTACCTCATTATTATTTATTTATTTGATTACAGTCAATATTAGTCATTTATCCAAGGGTTTATTGATGGTGTTTTTATGAAAATGGGCAACTTGTGCCTTTAGTCCATTTTTCTAAAAGTGTCTCTTTTTTTGGTCATTTGAAAGTGGGTTTTAATATCCAAGATTACCTTGTTCTCAGTTCTCGAAAACTAAATTATTTGTTTACATTTTATTCTTCAGATGACAATCAAAACAAAACACATGATAAAAAAGAGAAGAAGATGCTGGTCCAAAAGCCCCATGGTACCATGGAATACACTGTAAGTATAAACAGGATGGTCTGAGTGTGTCATTTACATGCTGTTTTTTTCCTTGCTCATTCTGTCCTTAGCTTCTTTCTTGTAACTATTAAATAATGAAGCTTCTTAAGATCTGTATTAGGCCATTTCTCTTCCCTCATATAAACCTAGGATTTCAATTACCTTTGATATGCCAGTGACTACTGATTTTCAATCTCTATCATGTATTCTTCTAGAGTTCCAAAACCATATCTTCAGTTGCCTCTTTAACACCCACACTTGACCCTTTCTTCAAGAAGCAGTAGCTCCTTCATACATTCATTTATATAAGCCTTATATAAACCTTATATTGTCATTACTTCATGTTCATCACACTTTCTGTGATCGTCCAGCAGGACTAGGTGAGATTCCTTCATTTTACTCTCTCATAGAATCATGTTTCTTTATGTAATTTCTTAGTTTATCATTTTGACTCTTTAATGGGATTTATTATTTTAACATCTATTTTGTGTTTTAATTCATACATTCATGGAGAACGACTGGAATGATGGTGCCTTTATCTCCCTGGCCTCTAGGCTCAGGTGTGCACACTTATGCATATTCCACCCATGCTCCAGGTGTCCACAGTCACATGTGCCTCATGGTCATGCTCCCAAGTGCCTTCTGTATGAACGTGATCAAGGCCACAGGTGATAGTCACAGAGGCGAGTGGCATAAAAAGCCTCACTAACACACTTATCTTATGGTGCTGATCTCTCTCACTGTACCATGAGCTTCTGGAACTCATGAGCCAGGAGCTCAATCTTACTTATCTTGTGCTTGGTACAATGTAGCTACTCAGCCACTGATCTGTTTTAATTCACACTGAGATAGCTTTGTTGAGGAGCATTCTGACTTCCAAGAAGAAATGAAGTGCTGTTGTCATTGTCTGTTTTCCTAATGTGTTATTTATTTTTTACTCGTAATTTGTATGCTATCCCAGACTCTTTTTAAGGCAACAGTAAGACCTAATCCTTCTGTGCTACTGCTTTGGGAATGCTAAATTTTCTCCATGTCTCTGTAGAATCACAGTGAAGAGCTCTGGCATTTCATGCTCAGTGCTCTGTGAACACCTCTAGGCATGTTTCTGCAGCTTATAAGCCAAGTTGTTTCCAGAAAGGACTTGGACTGATTATGTATCTCACATTACCACTCTACAATATGTTCAATATGTTGTTGATTCCCATAACAGCTGGCTCAGTGCCTTACTTCATAGCAAGCACTCAAGAAGTATGAGATTACAATTATTTATCACTAGTAATAGTATTAATTCTAAAGCCCTGTGTGTATCCAAGCCCTTCCAAAGAAATGAAAAGTGTTTGCTAGGGGATGCTTCACATATGCAGTAAAAGTGAAAATCACCCCTCAAATTAATTAATATGTAATAGATGCTCAAGTTTGTAATGCATCTATCTTCACCTGTTTGGAGGTATATATGTTATGGAGGTTAGTTTTATTTGACTTGTTACTGGAATTAAAAGGGGATTCATAGCTTCATGTTTAGCGAACCATGGTATCGCTTACTGGTTTGTTTTTTGCTCTTGTGCTGCGGTTGTTCATTCTGGTTTACTTTCAAACACATAATAATACCAGCCTCACTCTCAGGCTCTGTGGCTTGGTTGTATATGTCTCTCTGCTGGAGTGATAATTCCAGATTGTTCAAGTTTTCCTTCTCTGAGTCCCTTATACACTGTCTTCTGTAAGTTTTTTTTATATAAAAATATAAAGCAAATTCATTCCTCACTTGCTTTGAAGTAAATGCTATCTGAAGCACAAACTACAATTATCTATTTAATAGACAAAGAAACTGAGACACAGAGAAGTTAAGAAAATGGCACATAGCTAACAAATGGCAGATCTAAAATTCAAATCCAACATTCTGGCTATAGTCTGTATTCTTAAGTTGTGTTTTGTACTGACTGGGTTTGAATGTATAATGTAAATATCTAATATTGGAAAATGTATTTGCAAACTTTCTTGTGTTTTTTAAAAGATAGTTTTACTCAGGGTAGAGGTGGGATCATAAACTTTCGATGATTTAAAAATAAAAACAAGTACTTATATCCTAATTTGTTTTGGAAAGTCTTGGAGGCTATTTTAGTGTAAACTATAACTATGAATTAGCCTAAAGCCATTCATCTAGTTGGTGGGTTTTTTTTTATACTAAGGGCAAGTGGTGAGCTAACCTCTATAAATCTGTCTCCTCCAGTCTATATTCTCCTGTAGCTGACTCAAATCTCCACCTAATTTAAAGTTCCACTTTCAGTTCTGCTTACAGGGACAGCCTCTAGTCTAGACAAGGGCCATTGATGGGAATTCACAGTAACATTCTCCAGAGTGACCTCCCATTAAAAAGTTACAACATGTGATGGTGACATCATGCCCACCCTGAAATCTAGACTGACTACAGGAAGTAGGAGGTTTGTGTGTGTAGCTCTTAACCTGGAGTCCCCTGGTCTCACTGACCTCTTTATTCATATTCTCTTTTACAGAAGGAAGGACATATATGCCAGGGACATATATCACAAATTTTAGAGATTTGGAAAATAACTTGTTGACTATGAAAATTTTCATTTTAATGGCAGTGAGAATTATTAGTAGCTGATTTGAATTTCTTTCAGATTTCCTTGCCTTTCACTGGATTCATACATCACATTTTTAGTGCTGTCCTTGTGTCAGGCTCTATGCCTAGGACTGTAGAAAATAACCATTAATAGGCAACCCTCTAGGAACCAATAGAGCAGTAAGAAACAGCCAGATAGAAAATTCCAAAGAGAAGAAGTAGCTCCATTTTTCCCATGTGTGGTACTAAGTTTGTTGTTTTTGCTTCCTTATGGTTTTAGCTCAGAACCTTAACTCAGCTAATTTGTGCCAATGTAAATTTAGAAATCTATTGGTAGGATGTGAAATTTGAAGGGAAACTACAGAATGTTTGTTTTTATGTGGTTTTATTAAGAATTGAGAATGTATTCACTCAATGAAGTTATTTCTCCTTCATTCATTCATATCACAAATAGATTAATACTCTAACAAAAGGAAGGTTTTTTTTTTTGTTTTATATGTTGAATGTCTCTTTGTTGAATTATTTTAGGCTGGAAACCAGGACACCCTCAACTCCATAGCACTGAAGTTTAATATCACTCCCAATAAATTAGTGGAACTGAATAAACTTTTCACCCATACTATTGTTCCAGGCCAGGTAATTAATTTCTTACTATATGTTACTTCAGAAATTTTACATTTGTCTTTTATTTATAATCCCTTACTGGTAATGTGACAGGATTATTATCAGTGATGATGTACATTGATTCAATCTTTCCCTTATTTTAGATCCAGTAATTCTAAAGGCATCCTAGTCCTTATGAGTTGTTCAGAAAGAAATGTTTTGCAAATTATAGCACTGTCTTCTTAACTGCCATTAGGTTATGTTGTGAACATTTCCTTGACATTGAAGTTAAATCCATGAGATCTTTCCCCTGTAACATATCACACAGCTACTCTCAGAATGTTTGTTTTTTACTATTTAAAATCTTTTAAAAATATATTTTAAAAGGACAGATTTATTGGGAAAAGGAGAAAAGGAAAAAAAAATAGAGGCACCTGCATAGTCACACAAGGACAGCTGCTTTGTGAAGGGAAAAGGCTTGTGAAACATCTGTGACTATAGGTGTTCAGGAGAGCTGCCTCAAATCTTTTTTAATGAACACACTTTTTCACCATCTTTAAATATAAATGATTTGCATATTTTAATCTGAAACTGTCCTGGTATTAGGACTTAGTTGCTTTGTGGTCCGGAGGATTTGGGTACCACTGTGCTGCTAATTCTTGTGCTTTCCAGGCACATGTTACCAGGTGTTCCTCTGCTGGGCATCCTACTGCCTTGATTCTTATCAGATGTTTAACTGCTTTCAGTTTGCATATACTGAGGGAATATTTGTGAACTCAGGAGTATATATTTTTTCTAGCCTGAGCATCTTTATCTTTTCACAACATGAACATCTTTTTGTACTTGTTACTCTAGTAGCAATATACAGTTTATTAGGGTGCTGTGGGTCCCCACAATATATTTTATGATCTGCAAGTGGAGGCTGAAACCCTATATCTGACATTCTTGACCTAATAAATTTGTGTCCTACCCAATATGTACAAATGAGAGACTCCACACCTTTTGTCACCGTCTGTAGCTGCTTGGGGGGAGGGGGTTCTCTCTGAACTAATCATCACAAAATGCCTGCCACATGTGGCGACTGTTCTCTCTAGTGACGATGATTGCTGAGTGTTGTTCAGGCCGATGTTACCACAGAGGGGTAGTCAAGCGGAGAAGGACCACCAAGCACAACAGTTTCCTAATATCTGAAATTAATGGTTGGACCACCTTATCTCAGATGTCCCTTTTAGCCCTGGCTCTGCTGTCCAGCCCTCATATAACTAAAATATTATGTGTTATTAGTTGTCTCAGGACCTGACTTACTTGTGGTGTTGCTGGTAAAGGTAAGGAATCAAGAGCAGTGACAATGAAAGACTCGTAGACTATCTTTTCATTTCAGTGGTTTCTAAATACTTTGTCCTAGATCCTGGGAGAGTAGGTATCCCACTCCATTATGATAAATCAAAACTGGTTTTATCTGCTCTGGGTCCCAAAAAGTTTGAGACTCACTTTTGTAGATATTGATTTGATGATCACCTTGAAATAGGAAAGAAAACTGGACTGGTTGGGTGAGGAATCACATGTGATATTTCAGAGGTTCCCTGGGAGCTTATTGAACTCAAATCTTACTCCAAGCTTTGTGTTGTTTCAGGAGACCTAAAATAATCAGACAAACAATGAAAAACCTGAGACATGAGACTTTTTTTCCAGAAGGTCCTGACTTGGCTAGTGGTTCTAATAATTACATAAAATTTGTATTAAATTAGGAACACTAACTTTCTTCCATGATCCATACCCTTTCCATTGCACATGTTCATATTCCTTGGTATTATTCACTCAGCTTTTCTTTTTCATCCTCAGGTCCTTTTTGTTCCAGACGCCAACTTTCCTTCCAGTACCTTAAGGTTATCATCTTCCAGTCCTGGTGCTACCATCTCTCCTTCATCATCAGATGCAGAATATGATAAACTGCCTGTATGTATGTCACTCATGCACTGAAGTTTGTATTTATCAAAAAAGGTGTTATCTTTTTTTCCCCACAAGATTTCATCTGTAATTTCCCTGAAGAGCTGACGTTAAGTAATTAGTTATCAGTTGTAGTATGAATCCAAGAGAAATCTGTTCACATTTAAAGTCTCAAAGGTAATATACATCTGAAGAAGTGCCATACAGTATTTCCAACTCATATACAGTATGATAAACCTATGTTATCTCAATGTAAAAACAGAAAGAAAAATAAGGTTTTAAAGGCAAAAATGCATGCCTTGTAAAAACATGAAAATAAATTTCCAGTAAGGTTGGGAGTTGTACTACTCCTTTTCCTAGAGAATGTGAAGTATGAGTCAAATATGAATTCTTCTAGTTAGGTTATTTTCCAAAGACATTTTAGAGCCATTTTTATGGGTCCATACATAGGTATTTGTTTTTTCACTTGACTTTTACTTTGAAAGTTATTATTATATTTATGATATTTTTGAAAGATAATGAACATTTGCCTCTTTCTATGTTCAAGAAATAGGTTATTTAACAGAAAATTTATGCCTAATATAGAAACGATCAGATTTGAAAAAGTGCTTCTATTTGATTTTTTAAATTTTTACTTTTTAAAGGATGCTGATTTAGCAAGAAAGACCTTAAAACCCATTGAAAGGGTCTTATCATCAACTTCTGAAGAAGATGAGCCAGGCGTGGTAAAATTCTTAAAAATGAATTGCCGCTACTTCACTGATGGAAAGGTATATGATCAAGTCACTTGTTTTCTGTTTTGGGAATCTTGGGAAAGTAGAATAAGCTCCAAAGTATTGAAGGCAGATTACATTAAACTATCTTAACAACTTACGGTTTGACAAGTGTCCATTAATCTTCTTCTCTTGGATGCCTGGCTTTGTATATTTCCTTCATTAATGAAGGAAAGTGTCATTATTGAGTAGAAATACCATTTTGTGTGACCTTGGATTTATCAATTTTGTCTTTTAGCTCTTGGCTTATAAATTGTATAGTATACAAATTGGCTTATAAATTGTACAGTATACAATTGTAGGGTATAGTATATTGTTTAACAGCAAATACTGGAGTTAGACTTGCTGAATTTTTTTTTAAAGATTTATTTATGCATACAAGCACTGGGGTACAGGCCAGAGGTGTGGGGGGTGAGAGGATTCACCACAGAGAGCAGGGAGCAGATCAGGCAGATCAACAGAAGTACACTGCTGATGGGAGCAGCGGGCACAGCAGGAGAGGTCTGCTGCGCCATTTGGGTCCCCTCCCTGACTGGCAGCAGGGATCGAACTTGTGCTGCAGTGGCTGCAATTTGCTTCATAGTGCGTTGCTTAACCCACTGCGCCACCAGGGAGGCCCAGACTTGCTGAATTTAAGTTCCAACTCTGCTACCCACTAATTCTGATTTGTAGGCAAGATATTTACATTTTCTAAACTTCCATTTTCCTCATCTATAAGATAAGATCAATAATTAAGTTAGCTAATAGGGTATGGTGATTAAAATAGACAATTCATGTAAAGAGTTTAGCACCAATTCCAAACAAAACAATGTTCTCAACCTGTTTGCTGGTAGAGATAATGATATTACAAATATCTATTATGAGATGGTTTTAGGTTTTTTTGGTTGTTGGTGTTTTTCCCAAAAAACAAATTGAACTTTTAGTGATCCCTGAAGTAGAGTGCATTTTGATATAAAGTGAATTCCTCTGCTGATAGAAACTTTATGCCAGGTTCCAAGAGCAAGGGATTATTGATATGCATGTATAACTTGCAGTCAAGAGTAATGCCTTGAATGTAAAAGTCTGCACAGTCACCTCTAAACTGATTAAGAGTGCCAAATTATTTACCTAAATAGAGCCATCTCTATGCTGCTATCTCTGGTAGATAATAACTCTCCTGGCCATCAATGTAACTAACCACGCTTCAGACAGAACTTTCCAGAATGCTGTGTTTTTGCTTTCAAATTACATAGGGGCCTCCCTACTGGTGTAAGGGATTAAAACACTGCACCAGGAAACATGCACAGTCACTGCAGCATTAGTTTGATCCCCACCCAGGGAGATAACCCACATGGTGCAGCAGACCTCTCCTGTCTCACCTGCTGCTGCCCTCAGCAGTGTATTTCAGTCAATCTGCCTGTTCTGCTCCCCACTCTGTCTCTGGTGAATCCTCTCACCCCCACGCCTCTGACCTGTATCTCAGTTCTTGTATGCATAAATAAAAACCTTTTTTAAAAACCTGCACAATTGAAAAAAAATATTACATCATCCAACCACAGTCCCTACTGGCTACAAAAATGTCATATTCCTATTTGCTTTAAATTTTTCTGGATGTGGATTTTCTAAACATTTGAAAGAAAAGCATCAGGACTTTTCTGATGGCTTAGTGACAGCTGCTCCTTATCATGATGTCTCATGCACTTGTGGGACTTGTGGTGAGTGTGTACTGAGTGAGTTGTACATCACCCAGTTCTCAGTCAGAAAAGTGCTTGGGACAGCCCCTCGCATTGCACCGACAGGGAACTGGAGAATCTGAGACAAACTCGTATGATCCAATATCCAGTCACAATTGTATACTGTTATGCTGTTCAGAGGCTGTGCTAGAACCAGGCCTGGTAGCTGCCTACAGTGAGTCCTTTTGTCTGCTCTGTCTCATCACACAGCATCCAGCATGGTATTTCTTCAACCGTTTTTCCAGCCCTCTTCCAGGGCATTGTCCTAGGGGATACTGCAGTTTACAAAGAAAGAGGAATGGCAGCCTGAGTCCACTTAGCTGCTGTGGAGAGTGCCTTCCCTCCTGTGGTGACCCTGCTGTCTCTCTCTCCTCAGGGCGTGGTCGGCGGTGTCATGATTGTCACTCCCAACAACATCATGTTCGACCCTCACAAGTCCGATCCCCTGGTCATTGAAAATGGGTGTGAGGAGTACGGGCTCATCTGCCCCATGGAGGAGGTGGTTTCCATTGCCCTGTACAATGACATTTCCCACATGAAGATCAAAGATGCCTTGCCATCGTAAGAGACATTTGTTTGTTTGCCAGAATAAAAGGGGTATTGGTAGAATTAAACGCAACTGAGAAGTGAGGGCATTTGTAACAGTGAGCAACATGTAGGTAAATTTGAGATGGAAGATATGTGCACTAAACATTCAAAAATAGAAAAATGAGAGGAAATGGAAACAATGAAGTTTATAATAGGGAAAAAGTTCAATGTATAAAAAAGTGAAAAAAAAAACAGCATATGAAAATTTGGGGGGATTATTTTTATGAAAAGTAATGTGTGTTCTTAGTGAATCTGTGAAAGAAGAAATTGAAGTTTCTCAAGCAGGTTTTTAGTCTGACTACCATCAAGAGAATAGTGTTTTCTCCTTGGTTTAATAGTTTGGTTCTTTTTCATTCAGACTCTGGAATAGGCAGTCTTTCCTGAATCCTGCAAGAGAAGCTAAGTGTTAATCACTGACCCTGTACCCAGGCTACCTCAGTTGTATGAGAGGAATTGATCTAGGTTTGTTTTGTCTCTGAAATACAGATGAGTATTATTTTAGTCCCAATTGGTTTTTTTTTAAAGATTTATTTAATTATGCATATAAGCACTGGGGTACAGGCCAGAGGTGTGGAGGGGTGAGAGGATTCACCACAGAGAGCAGGGAGCAGAACAGGCAGATCAACAGAAGCACACTGCTGAGGGGAGCAGCGGGCACAGCAGGAGAGGTCTGCTGCGCCATGTGGGTCCCCTCCCTGGCTAGCAGCAGGGATCGAACTTGTGCTGCAGTGGCTGTGGTTTGCTTCATAGTGCGTTGCTTAACCCACTGCGCCACCAGGGAGGGCCCTGTTATTGACATGTAAAGCTGAGGGATTCACTCATTCATTTACTCAATCATTCATTTATTTATTTGGTAGACAGGGAAGCTGCCCATGCAGAAAGAAGGTTTTCAGATAATTCAACAAAGTGATTTGCTCGTAATCTGATTCTGTCACTTTGTCGGTGTGTCTCTTTCTCTCTGTATGGTAGCAGTAAAAATCTTTAGAAATGTTCAAATATAGGAAGGTAGAGGCAAAGCAGTGGGACTTAACAGTACATAGGGAAAGTAACACTTGGAATACATGAGAAAAACTAACAGTAACTAGAGAACTAAACCACACATGGAGTACCTCAGTGTTTGTACCCACAGGTTTCCTGGGACTCTGACAGCCCGTAGCATCTCATTCACTCTCATCAACTGCAAGTCACTGGGCTACCTTCAGAACAGGGGAATTTAGGTAGTTTCTAAATTTATCACCAGGTGTTCAGTTGAGAGGTTTCTGAGGCAGGCCTGTGTGATGAGTGGGTCAGCATTCATGCTAACTGGGTTTCCTGGGTTCTGCCACTTACTGGTTCTGTGTTCTCATGCGTTATTCAGTCTCGAGCCTTAGTTTTTTCATCTGTGAAAAATGGAATGGATAATGTTCTTTAATTCATTAAGTTGTTGTAAGAACTAAAACACTGAGGTACCTATTTATTAAAATATTATAAATACATTCCCAAGGGGAGGAAGAGAGGATAGGAAGAGCACAAGGGACTATGATGATAAGGCATGGGTGAATTGGTAATGGGAATTTCATGGAGATAAGAAATATACACTTGGGCCTCCCTGGTGGCGCAGTGGGTTAAGCAATGCACTGTGAAACAAACGGCAGCCGCTGCAGCACGAGTTCGATCCCTGCTGCCGGCCAGGGAGG
>JAGFMF010011861.1:12138401-12180130 GCA_019455555.1 Galemys pyrenaicus | reverse complement strand
TCTGCTCCCCACTCTGTGGTGAATCCTCTCACCCCTCCACACCTCTGGCCTGTACCCCAGTGCTTGTATGCATAAATAAATAAATCTTTAAAAAAAAATAAACCTTAATTCATATATGGCTTCTGGGAAACTTATCCAAGAAAACTGAGGCTTCTAAAGTATTTTAATTCATCCTTCTTTCATGATAAGGATATGAAGATGAATGGGTCATAGCCTTTGACTTTAAGGAACTGTGGTCTACAGGGTAGACAGACAGATGGACAGAATTGGTAATGAAATGCTCTATAAACATAGAAATGCACCTGTGAGAGTCCATCTGTGGGAATGGCCAAGTGCTTGGCAATCTTAGATGAGAGGGCAGAGGGAATGTAAAAGAGTTAGTTATGGAAAGAAGGAATGACCTTGGATTCTCTGTGACAAGAGGAAAGGAGTTAAGAGTAGGTAAAGATATAGTTAAGTTTGGAAATGAATGGCCAGGCTTATAGGAGCAATATTTGCCCCATGATGGCCTCAGTGGAGTAATGGAGTATTTTCATGGAGTACTGTTGCATATCTTCAGCTTAGGATAAGGATTCTTTTTATTTTATTTTTTTTAAAGATTTACCTATTCATGCACACAAGCACTGGGGTACAGGCCAGAGGCGTGGGGGTGGTGGTGAGAGGATTCACCACAGAGAGCGGGGAGCAGAACAGGCAGATGGACCGAAACACACTGCTGAGGGGAGCAGCGGGCACAGCAGGAGAGGTCTGCCATACCATGTGGGTCCCCCCCCTGGCCGGCAGCAGGGATCGAACTCCTGCTGCAGTGGCTGCGGTCTGCTCCACAGCGCGCCGCTCAACCCACTGCGCCACCAGGGAGGCCCATTCTTTTTAATACAGAAGGAAAGGTGCATCTTCAAAGAAATATTTCTCCCAATGTGAGATGTGAGATTGTGTTTAATGGTCCATGATACAGAGTAATGCCTTAATAGGGATAGATAAGAGTTAAGAATTGATTTCTAGTGTGTTGAAATAACTTCAGACTTGCTCACTGAATCCTGCCTAGCAAGTGGATATATAAAGACTCTTCAGTTTTATGAATATTATGTGTTCCAGTGAACAAAATAGAATGTATGAGTGGAATCAGTGTGAAATGAATCTAGGGTTGACTTTAGAATTCCATCAATAGTTTAAAGTTGCTTAAAATTTCATTACTAATAAAAGCTATAAAGCAGTAAGTACACATTACCTAGCTGCAATGTATAGTTTGTTTGTTTTGAGTGTGTGTGTATGTGTGTGTAGAATTTCCCCATCTTTCACCTCATGCTTTTTATTTTTAGTGTAAGACATTTTAGAATGTCACTGCTGCAGAGGATAGAAAGGGAACAGCCAATGGAATCATTGGCCATTCTTTGGTGCCTGCAAAGTCTAGGAAACATTAATGGCTGAACCAGTTGACACCACTATGTACTTTGCCCTAGCAGTACTTGCCAACTGCAGTGCAGAAAAAGCAGATGGCTTAAAGTAATCCCAGCTTGATTAGGTAGAAGAACGAGGAAGTGGAGGAGTAGATAAGATAATTTAGGAGACTGATTAGAGTGCAGTTAAACACTCTTTGTAGTACTCTTTGTAGTGGTCAAACTAGGTAGATAAAGATGAGGAATTGTGTGGATAGTAATGGGAGACAGTTATGCTTATCAAGTAAATATGTGAAAAAATGGATTTCATTGTTATAGGCTTATTATAATATATAATATGACAAATTAAATTTTGAACACCAAAATGTAAATTATGTCATATTAAACTAACTTATTTGACTCTGTGTTTGAAGCCTCTTTAACATCTCCTGGAATGCCAGGGTTGGGCAGAACAGTTTTGTTTATGCAATTTCCTGCAGAGCAGACACACTCACAATCTTGTAGCATGTAGCATTTAGGGCTCTTGAATGCTTACTGAATTGAAATGAATTATGAATTAGAGGCCTTTTAAAACTCTTGTCAAAGCCTAACAATTGTAGGCTTTTATATTGTATTGGGAAAAGCATGGTTGTGCCATGTAAGTGATTTATAGAAGAATGTTGGACGAAGGTCTTGTAACTTGAGAACTTCCTGGTACTTTGTTGTTTTATTGTCATATTTGTTTCAAAGCTAAAATAATAAAATGTTAGCTGAGTGCAATCTAACTTTTTTAGAAAATAAAAGTATTTCTACAGTATTTAGAAAATAAAAGTATTTGAAAATGTTATTTTAATAAGGTTTTATATCTGTTTTTATAATTAGTATTGATACTGAAGTAAGTGAAAATATGGGTTACTGGAGGTATTTTCAGGCATAGATTACAAATTCATATTTCTTGATCATTTACTATTAACTCTGGAGACCATACTTAGTCAATGTTTGTATATTCTAATCTGGGTATTAAAGGACCTGTAATTTAAGAATAGTCTGCATCCAGAACAGTGTGTTTCAACTGACAAGGTAAAAATGATATTGTTAAAAATGAAAAAGTTAAGAAGTTTAAACTGAGTATTAGCACTTACTTGATTTGCTTTTCCATAATGTTTAAAGTGTAAAGTAGAACAGATGCTCTATATTCTCAATAGTGGATCTTACATCTGTTTTAGGAGGTAGAGAATGTTGGTCATTGGAAGAACCAGATCTTAAGATAAATCCAAAATTAGGGTTTAGAATCAGCCACTTGATAGAACAGTTAAATGAGTAGCTACTCAGTCAATGAGAAGTTCAGAATAAATGTAATTCGTCTATGTACGGTTTTATAAATAGGAAAAGCTTTGAAAAGTTCAAGAATTTTCTAGTTATAGTACTAAAACATTTCCTTTGTCCTTCATGAAAACCAGAAACATTATTTCATCATTAAAAATATGGTTGGTGACATCTCCATTCTCATAAATGATTCATTTCTTCTAGTAGAAGACTCTCATGGTTCTTTGTTTTGCCACTTCTTATAGTTGATTTATCTTTTATTTAAAAGTCAACTTCTTGATTTCATTTTCTTATGCTAAAATCATTTAAACATGTTTAAGTTAAAATTTATTTATGTTTTGGTTTTTGGTTGGATTTTGTTTTAGTTTTGCCTTTCCTCCATTTCATTTTTGGTTTTGTTTTTAACATTCCATGTGCACCCACCATTTTTCCCCCAACAGTGACCTACCTCAGGATCTTTGTCCTCTGTACAGGCCTGGAGAATGGGAAGACCTGGCTTCAGAAAAAGATATCAACCCATTCAGTAAGTTCAAATCTCTCAACAAGGAAAAACGGCAGCAGAATGGGGAGAAAACAATCATCTCAGATTCCAAGTTGACAAGACCTTCAGAAAACTCACCAGAATGCAGCATACCTACAGAGTGCTCAGGAAGCTCTCTGACAGAAAAGCCCAAGAACCTGGAGTCCTCTGTGGAGACAACCAGTGCATCTACCATAGTGACTAAGGCCAGCAAAGAACTTTCTGACTCTCATGCTGCATTGGACTCTATAGCCAAAGAAGACTCTCTTTTAGGGGAAGATGATGACTTTGTTGACTTGGAAGAACTTTCTTCTCAAACCAATAGTGGAATGGATAAAAGAGATGCCTCAAAAGAGTGCCTTTCTCTTGACCCAGAAGAGCTAAGGAAGGCTAAGTCCCAAATAATCAGTTCTGATTCAGAAATACAAGTGCAGTCAGCTCTGAACTTTTCAGGAACAGAGAGTGATGTTGAACTGAAGGGGGCCCTAGATTTAGAAACCTGTGAAAAGCAAGATATATTGCCAGAGGTGGACAAGCAGTCTGGTTCCCCAGAAAGCCAGGTAGAAAACACACTGAACATACAGGAAGATCTAGATAAAGTCAAACTCATTGAATATTACCTTAGTAAGAACAAGGAAGGGTCACAGTTATCTGAGAACTTGCAGAAGGCAGAAATAAGTGATGGCAAATGCCTTGAACCAGTGGGAATAGACATCACCCTTAGTAGTTCTCTTCCCCAGGCAAGTGATCCCCCAAATGAAGGCAATAAAGAGCGAGGTGTAACCTGTGTGAAAGAGAGAGAGTCCCTTCCACTACAGCTTGTCTCTTCTACAGAAGAAAATTTGAGTAAAGAGTCCCTAGACTCCTCTTTGGAATCTACTGTGGACAACAACTGCCAGGGCACACAAATGGATGATAAATCAGAAATTCAGTTATGGCTTTTAAAGAGAATTCAGGTACCCATTGAAGGTAAGCCACATTTCTTTATATTATGTATATTATATTACATATGTGATTATATAGTTCCATTTCTAAAACTTGCACATGTAACAGCAAAAGTAGTATAAACCTTTGAGCACATCTTCTTGATAAAGCAAATATTTACTGATACATTAATACTAACTATTTTAGAATTTGAACTATGACATGTATTTCTATTTCAAAAAGATTTCAGAGATTTTTTAAAACAATGGAGTGTGGCGGAGGACTGTGCACACTTTGGTGGTGGGAAATTATGGTGACTGCACCTGAGGGGTGAAATTCTATATTGTGAAAAAATAGACAAGAATGTGTGAAAAATTAAATTTAAAAAGAAATTTTTAAATTTCTTTTTTATCTTAAATTTTTAAATCTAAAATATTTTTGATGATATGTCAGTTCTAAACTGAATTGTATTATGGTGTCATTGCACCCTCAGTATCATTCATTATTATGTATTCATATGAATTGTCATAGCGGTTCACTATTTGCAGTTGCATTCGGTTTGTTTGTGTTTGCTTGTTGTTTTATTTTTGTTGTTGTTCTGCTCACTCCTCCTGTTTCATCTCAAGTGATGTAGACCAACCTGAAACATCCAAAACTTTTCCCTTACGTACTAAAGATCTGAAAATTTTAATTAGTTCAAACGTGACCATCTGTTCGATGTCCCTGTGATGGTTTAACTTCTCATTGCTGAGCAGGGATTGAACATTATTCTTTGTAAATTGAAAGGTTTTACTATTGCCACTATTGTCGATATTGAGGAAGATTTTTTTCACATGTAATTCAGATATACTTCCTTCAAAAGAAGAGAAAAGCAAGACTCCGCCCATGTTTCTGTGCATTAAAGTGGGAAAACCCATGAGAAAATCCTTTGCCACTCACACTGCAGCCATGGTCCAGCAGTATGGCAAACGAAGAAAGCAGCCAGAGTACTGGTTTGCTGTTCCTCGGGAGAGGTGAGTGTGGGCTCACGTGGAAGCAGCTAGCCAGTGAGATTCTAATTAAGTTTTGATTTTTTAAATTTTTAAATACTTTTATTCTTGAGTAAAAGATTTCTCTAAATTATGCTTTTTCTAGAAGGATATTATTTGAGTATATTTAAGTACTTTGGGTAGTACTTAAGGTGCTTTCAGTATAGCAAATTGGAGGTAATGTGTGCTGAGCCACTTTCATCACTTTCTACCAACTTTGAATTTTAAATGAAGAATGATTTAGATACTCTCAAGTGCTTGTAATTGGAAGCGTTCTTTCTTTGAAAAGAAAAGAACGCCATGAAGTGGATCCAGAACCCTCTAAGTGCAGTAGAGGGCATGATTGTGATTTTTAAAGTGCTGCTGAGTTCTGGGAGAACCAAAGACTGCTTTTCGGTAGGGAGTCTCTGTGACTCCACAGCATGAGAAGCGTGACATGTGATCAGCCAGGTAGTTAAAGGAGCTCTCTTCCTCCAGAAAGTCCTGTATCCTTAAATTGTTGGCTAAGTGGCAGTGTAGGCTAGCAGGGATAGTGACAGAAAGTCTTCAGGGTACCTCACTGAGGACATTTTTATGATAAAGAAAATTAGAAATATTCTTCTCTAGGAAAAAAATTGTTTATTATTGCATATGTCGCAGAATAAAAATATCTTTACAATACCTTGCAATCAGTTTTCAAAATTGCTAACCTTACGCATTTTTCCTTTCTTAACTAATCATTGAATGTCATCTGGACAGACCTTATGGCTCTCACCCCTGCCAAGAATGTATGCTCACTGAGTTTCCATAAGCATAACTAGAACAAAATTAAAGTCCAAAGAAAATCATACCTTCTTACTGATTGGTACCCAGAATAATCATCATTAAGCTAATTGCCTCATTTTAATCTATTATAGTTTAATGTGAAAAATAACTGATGGGATTTTAAGGGACAAATTTGCTTTCATATACTTCCCCATCTTATCCACACATCCACATTAACACAGAAATTAAACATAATTTGTTTTGTGTTCATGCAATATACTCTTTTATCAGTGTCCACAGCCCTCACAATATCTCACTGAACTTTAAGTACCCTGGGGAGATAAAAGAAAATGTGTCTTTTATTATTTAAAAATGTTTCAACAGAGGTTGAGTTAGATTTCAAAAACCCTGTTAAAATCAGAATTCTAAAATCAAAATTTCTCAGCTCACAGTTATAGCCTAGGAAAACAAAACACTGAAACTTTCAGTCACATTGTGGGTTGTGTGGACTTTTGCGGTCTATGAGAAAAAAATGACTTGTCATCAGTATCACTTTTTCTCTGGAGAAAAATATGTAGTTTTATTATAAGGAAATTTTTTTCCTCCAATTTTATTATCTTTAATGAGATGGTTGTGTTCCAAGGACTCTTCTATAATAATTATTGTAACACCACATGAAGTTATTTTACTGTCATTTCTATAACCCAGAAAAAAATTGTACTGTTGAAATAGTATTTCTCTTCGACCTCTTATACAAGTGGTTATGTGAGCTTTTAAAAGTAGGTCACTTGTTGAATTCTATTATATTTTATATGTGTCCATGACCTATTTGTCTGTGGCTAGTTTTTTCTTGAACCAATTATTAATTGACCAATGGTTTTCTAGGAAGTATTATGTTTCACTATGTTAATGATAGAATTTTTGGTGTGTAGATGTTCACAAATTTTGTTAATTGTTCCTGTTTGGTTTTCCTTAAAGAAAACCACAATTCAATTTAAAATTGGGAAAGATGGAGAAGTCCTATAGTTTCCACCCAGACTTCCACGTACACAGTAAGAAATAAGATAATTTTACTTTTGTTTCCAATTAGTTCTATAGGAGCTTTGGTTCAAGAAAGTCCTTAAGGAGCTAAAAAGTGACACGCAATGCTTTTCTGACAATGATCATCAATCCTGTATTCCCTACCTATATCAACAGAGAATGCCTTTCTATTTAATGGGTCTTTGCATGCATTGGGTTTCAGCAGCAGAGTAAGGAAACCACCTTAGCAGTAGCTCCTCTTCTATGTTAGTGTCCTTCCATAAATCTATTAGATGTGATAGTTTATTCTCATAGGCAGGTATTGAATTCATGCAGTATACCAAAGCTCCGTATCACAGAAGAATAATATTTTGATATTGATATGTTTTGCTATTTTAAAAATGTTTGTTTTTCTCCCTTTTTGTGGTTTGTACTAATCAACTCAGTTGAAGCATTCCTTCCTTGTGAATGATGCCCTATATGGCTTCCTTAACGCCATCATTGAGCAAATCATCATCCAAGTAAAAAAGTGAGCAGAGTAAGCAATGATAGGAGCCTGCTCTTTTGTTCTTGGTGGGTTTTTTTTCTGCTGTAATCCTTGTTATTAAATAGATACTCAAAATTAGAGGTGTGAAGTAGTTCAAAACTGCTTAAGTACATAATAGTTTTCTTTAACTTGGTAGAAGTCGCCAGGAGATCTAAGAGTATTTTGATCTTAGAAGGTTTGCAGTTTCTTGCACTGCTACTTTTTTTTTATTAGATTTATTTAATTGTATTTGACATCATTTGTAGTCCCCAGGGAGTTCCCACCACCATTTCACCTGTGTTCCATCACCTCAGTCCCTTGTGCTCTTTATGCCCTCATCCCTATCTTTGCCCTCCCCTCTCTTTGCCCCCCCCATGATCCCTTTGGTTTATCTTTGACCTTTTGACCTTACTGAGTTTTTTGTTTGTTTGTTTGTTTTTGGATGTAATTGCCCATTTCCTTGAGCTTTCTCTCTCTCTCTCTTTTTTTTTTTTGTTTTCTTATTTTTAATTTTTTGTTGTGGTTGTTGTTCTTTCACATTCCTCCTAAAAGTGAAGCCATCCAATATTTTTCTCTTGCCTTCTGACTTGTTTCACTGAGTCTTGCACTGCTACTTGAGATGTGCACACATTTGCTGAGATGTGCTCACAAGTGCATGTCAGCTGAGAACACTGTCCTCTCTGTTGGCACTGGCAGAATCATGTACTTCTCTTGAATTTGCTGAAGATGACATTGTTGGGCTTGGGAGGTCTGCTAAGTTCAGAATTTGGCCTGGAACAAGCCTGGAATACCCAGGCTTTTCCTGATTTACTCTTGATACAAATTTAAATATGCAAACAGTGAATTACTAATTTCATCATCTAGTCAAAGATTTCTCAGTCTTGGCACTATTGATATTTTGAGATACATGATTATTTGAGGAGTGTCCTGTGTGTTTTAGGATATGTGTCATCTATGGCTTCTGCCTACTACATCCCAGAAGCAGCTCCCCAGATGTAACAACTGAAGTGTCTCCAGATACACTAAATATCCTATGTGGGACAAAATCACTTCACCTTGAGAATGACTAGGCAAATATTGGACCTAGACAGGGACCTGTGTACCATTCTGAAAGTGATGGTGAACAATGATAGCCAAATAACTTAGAGATTTGACAACTTAAAACTTTTTTATAATTGAGTATATTCATAACATTTCTCAGTGAATACATTTTCCCTTTACTAAACCCTAATGATTTTTGCAAAGAACTTCATTAAAATTTTAAGCCAGTTATCAATCCATAGTTTTGTATTTATAAAAACAGCACTATTGCCCCTGAAGGAACTAAATATTTGGAAAGTAATCCTAAATTGATTGACTGTTACAGACAGTAAGACTGTTTGTATTGATGAGCATTTATTTTTGCACCTTCACTCTGCACTAGCCTATGCTAGAATCTATCTAAAATAAAAGAAAATAATGATCCCATTCCCTGCCCCTCAAGAGGGGTGTTATTTGGGCTGCACTGTTTTACTGGCAGAATATTGAGTCCCAGAATTGGGCAGACGTGAATGAGAATCCCTGAGAATTCTGGAGCCTAAAAGGAGATTTATCCATTTGAAATATACTTCCTTAGTTTGAAAAATGGGTCATCGTGAGTGTTTAGAAATTAGGTCGTACTTGAGCAAACAGTTACTGAGTACTTCCTTCCTAGCAGGCACTGCCTAGTTCTAGATAAATAAGACTGAGACCCTAGCCTGAGGACTTAAGAAAAAAATATTGAAAATATTTCTTATGACTTTCCAGAGGCTTACTGTATGATGTATTTCTAGGAGATGAATACTGTTCTGTGTGAAAATAATTTTTCATTTTTCGTAACCAAGATATTATTTCTTTTCTCTAGAAATAACCAGTGATTTCTGTTCAAATGAATACTTCCTTAAGTATTTGTCCTTTTAATCTCTGCAGTGTTTTATAATAACTAATTTCATATTATCCAACTTTTAAAATAAGATGGAAATGGAATTAAATAGCAAGAATTATGTGTAATTTACCAAGTCATGTATAAATATTTAAACCACGATGAATTAAATGGCTTGTGTGATTTTGTGTAATAAGTAACCTAATAAGAGAGTGAGTGAAGAAGAAAAAAAAGGGAAGAACTGTGGGTAATTGTAATGTTAACTAGAAAATAATTATGCTAAGATGATTTTAGCAACACCTGAACATGCAGATAATCTAGAATTTTTTTCTCCATTTAATGTGTTGTTCACAGTATTTGACATGAATGGCGGTAGATCATTTCTTTGACAACCTCTTTCCTTCTTTTATCCCTCTCCAGCTTTCCCTTCCTCTGCTTCCTAATTAAATGTTACCCTTTACAGTACTTTCTCTTTCTCACTATCTGTACAACTGTGTACACCTAGTAATTTAACTGTCTTATATGCCAGGCATTCTTTATCCTTAGAAATTACTATTGAGCCCCAAACATATACAGACCTAGTGCTCTTTAGTATTTGGATCATCCATAGATCAAACAAACTCATGACTTATCATGTCCAAAACTTGGATGTTTTATTTTCACCTTTATGTCTGTTACTGTCTTCACGACTTGTGCCTTCTGTTTTCTCCCTTATAGTAACCAGTGTTACTAACAATTCCGTTTCCAAAGCTAGAATGTGGGCATGAATTTCCTGCATTGTTCAGACACCACACTCAGCTTATTCTCTTTACCATCTCTAGAATTGCTTGCCCCTGTTGTGATCCTTCTGTGAACAGCTGGCCACACCTGATTGTTAAGAAACGTGTGTCAGTATTACAGACAGTTTTATTGGAAATGCCCAACTGCTGTCGCTTTTCCCCACCTTCTCTGTACTTCTTAGTTCAAATGTCTCTTATTCCTCTAAGAAGCTTTCTCTGTCTGGTTCGGATATCTCGGTATTGTAGTCACACTATTCTATAGATGTGGATGATGTGTGACTTTTTCCTACTGAACAATTTTTTTTTAAAGATTTATTTATTTATACATACAAGACCTGGGGTACAGGCCAGAGTCGTGGGAGGTGAGAGTATTCACCAGAGACATCTTGGGCCGCAGAACAAGCAGATTGACCGAAATACACTGCTGAGGGACCAGTGGGTGATGCAGGAGAGGTCTGCTGCACCATGTGGGTCTCCTCCCTGGCCAGGAATCGAACTCACACTGCTGTGCTGTGAATGCTTCACAGTGTGGTGCTCAATACACTGCACCACCAGGGAGGTCCCTCCTATTGAACTTTAAAGTTTCTGAGGGCAGAGCCCAAGTTTTGTCCTATGGCCTAGAAACAGCATAGGGTCTAGTATTTAATTAGTATTTCTAAATGTTAGTTGAATGGTTGCTTGAATAAGGTAGTCTAATGAATAAGGACACTAAAATAACTTAGTCTTGTAACTAAGATTATGTATAGAAATTATATACATACAAAAAATTACGAAACTAAAAGAAAAAGCTCATAAATTTGTTAAAACTATTTACAATTTTTTGTAGACTTTCAGCCTTTATCTATAGTGTGTATATACATATATATGTATATATAGTATGTTTCTAAATGATATATGGGTATATGCATATATCATTATGCTCTTTTGTAAACTGCTTTTACATAAGCATGTTTCTCTGCCAGTCAGTATTCTCTGTGCATATAGTGAGCATGCAGTAGTTTTGTAATGAGAAGTAGAATCATAAAAAAGAAAATTGTCTTGTTAAACTCACATTATAATAGGAATTGTAATGTGATAGAAAATGTAATAGAAGATGTCCAAGTCCTTGAAGACTAAACAGAATGCTCTTAAGAGTACTTTCCTTAGAGAAAAAAGGGTGAATTAACTGAATCACAAACTGACCTACTTTTTCAGCTTGAAATCTTTAACCATAGTTAATACTGAATTTTCTGTTCAAGGTCATCTTGCTTTAATGGGATCAGGGCTAAATTGAAATCTTTAATGATTGTCAGTGCCAAGAGGAGCATCATGCTGAAAGTTCTATAAAGTACTCTCTGAAACAACATAGGTCCTACTTAGCCAGGCATATTTCAGAACAAGCCCAGTAACATGCACACACATTTAGTTTTGTTGCAACAAAACAATTTGTATACTTTTAATATTTAAAACTGACCATCTTTCCTTTCCAGTGAAACAAAAAATTGAAAAATAGATATAGAATTAGATTAGAGAATATCAATTCCAAATAAACTCCTATTGGTTCCACTGCTTCTCCCATTGAATGGCAGAGCTCAAGTCATCATTTGAATAGAATTTTATTTTTAAAATGTCATATTAACATGCAAGAATGTCCATTAAATGTAACAATTATATGCCAAAGGAGAAGCCACCAAACCCCATAAATTTTACATGTCACACACCTTTATATCATAGTTTTTATTATGATATTTTAATGTAAAAAATGTTGCTAATGAAGAAAAAATTCAGTCTCTAAAGCAACTCCTAAGCAAGTTACATTTCATTATTATTTAATGCAAGTCTAAGTTTTAAGAAACTACTGAATAATAAATTGTAGGATTGTTAGTCACTTATGTAACTAAATATCTATTTTTAAATACTTTAGAATGCTTTAAAGTGATTGCTTCCTCACATTATTTACCTTTTGTTTCATCAACCTGAAGTTGGAGAAATTCATCCCTCCTTGAGCACATTATTAGGCACCCACACCCTTCAGTAACTTCAGTAACAAGCTTTGGCAAATGCCTTGAGTTAATCAGTGACTCTAGTCAGACCTAAACTCATGAAAAAAAATCACTCTTTTATAAAAAAGCCCTTTGCTGTGGTGACTGTACTTTCTGCTACAGGAGTGAACACCAGTACTTTGGAGAGTAACTCATGGCATTTCCATTGCAGGCTAATAAATCTCTGCCAGTGGGTGCTGCACACAGTGTTCGGGAGTAAGTATGCAGAAACAGTAATTACTGCCAGCCTAAATGCCTGCAGGGGTGGAGAAAGGAGGGAAGGAAACTGGGGCCAGTGTTAATTACAGAGCCTTGTTCTATGGAGCAGCTGCTGCAGATCTCTGTACCACCAACCTATTGTTGCTGTGTGAGAAAGGGAGTGTTGCTAGATCTCCCCCCATCTTTTTCAAAGAAAGTTGAAGTGTGGGTTATATGTGTCACATCCCCAGTTTTCAAGTATTAGACACTGTTGAAGTGTGTTTTTGTTTTTATATAATCAGCAGAACAAAAAGCGTCCTCTGCTGGATCCAGGCTGTAGCCTAACATTATAAATGGATATTAATATAAAATTTTCATTTTTACTTATTTTTGACAACTCTGTTGTTTTGATCAGTGAGTCTCAAAACTTTACTCTTACTTTTAATGACCCAAAACAAAGAAACGTATTTAGCTGGTCCTCTTTAAGTTTTCGTTTTTAGACACTTTTGGGTATTACACCAGGGTGTCACTATCCATTGGTTTCATTTGGAGGAATAGACTGTTGAATCCAGAAGGAGCTTTCTAGGCAAGGAAAAATCACCTTTTCAAATAAGGATCTTGGGACAGGCCACTGAAATGTGTTTTAAAAGGTGATAGTGTCCTAGTAACCTCTGTGGTCAAGCCCTGTTGGGCTACCATAGCTGTATTCAAAATAAATGTTTTAGACCAAGTATACTGGAACATCTTTTACTTAATAGTTTTTTTTTAAGATTTTATTTATTTATCATACAAGAGCTGGGGTACAAGCCAGAGGCATGGGGCATGAGAGGATCCACCAGAGATAGAGTGGGGAACAGAACAGGCAGATCCACTGAAATACACTGCTGAAGGGAGCAGCAGGCAAGGCAGAAGAGGTCTGCTGCACTGTATGGGTCCCCTCCCATTTCGCTGCAGTGGCTGCGGAAGCCCCACAGTGTGGTATTCAATTCCTTGAGCCCCCAGGGAGGCCCTTACTTATAGTTTAATAACGTAGGTCCCATTCTTTCTTCTTCCCTCTCCTTGTCTTCTTCTTGCCATTCTGTGTTCCATAATGTACTCTGGAGTATGTTTTTACTGCTAGCTATTAAATTGTTTCATGGTCCCTGCTTGTAACTTTTAAAACCAGTGGGTGTTGGGGGTGTTATATTTTGCTATGTATAGCTCCCATTATTTTTTCCTACTTGTCAGGTAACCTTTAATACCCTAACTGCTTCTGCTCAATTGGGTAAAACTTGTTGGTCTGCAAATTTGTTGCAAGTTTTTAAATAATTACATGGAAGGAACTTTCTGAAATATATGTCCAAAAGTAGAGTGAATGTCCTTGCCCATTAATGCTCTGGAAAGCTACGTGAGAAACTACATGTTCCTATCTTCATTTTAGAAATTCAGAAGTTTAGGAGGGAACTTGCCCACAGCCCCTAGCTCATGTAAATGGAAGTTGTTTGAGAGTTCAAATTTTTGACTTAGAAATGAATCTTCTTTTCCTTTTTTTACTTTATTTAATGACTATGCTTTGAGAGAGAAAAAGAGCGGAGAATATAACAATATATAAAGTTTCACCATAACTAGCAGTGAACCTTGTTTAATAGGTTACCTATGGCCCATACACTCAAAGTATAGAGAGTAGAATAAAGTTTTTTCTAAGCATCAACTCAGATATTTTTCATCAGGTTTCATGTTTCTCTATGCTACAACTTTGTCAGTGACAGATTTTTGTGAAATGTGAAATCAGGATAGTGGGATTAACCCTGAAGAAAGTGGTCATGCAGATTAGTTTAGATGATGAACCGGCCTCACGTTGAGCGCCCTGAGGTGCATACTTAATACGCTGTGTGGCCTTGGACAGTTAGTTCATGTGTGTAAACATCTGTGTCTTCTGCCAATAAGTAGGAAATATAATTATAGTGGCTTCCTCCTGGGATTACTGTGAAACAAAAAAGAAGCTTGGTTCAGCACTAAATAAGGTCGCTGCTGCTGTCGTTGCTGTTACTCCTGCAGTCAGCAGGGCGTTGTTGAAGGCGCTGCCTTCCAAGAACTGGTATTACTTACCTTCTTTGAATTTCTTCTTCAGAGATGACAACTTTATCTGATAAATGGGGATTTGTAAGTTGAATATGGTATCTCTTTTGGGGTGAAGCCCTAAAAGACTATGGGCTGATGATGAAGTCTTTGATGTTTCTGAAGAAATCTGATTAAGCTCAGATTTATAATTATACAGGAAATCTAAGCAAAGCCTGAGTGCCAGGTTTGGGTATTAACTGGGGCTTGATGGGCTGGGACTGGTTTTGTGCCTGAAGGCCTGTGTACACAAGCTCCCCCTAGGCCCAGTGCCATGCCGCATCTGCCTTGGTAGATCTGCATCTCTCTTGTAGCCGCTGAACAAAGCCTTTGTTTCTAGTTCAGTCCTATCTCTTCTTGACCTTTGCTACATGGCTCCACAGCAGTCTTTCTAAACCACAGATCTGTCCAGGACTTCTCCTTACAGAGCACTAGTGCTGCCTCCCTAATACCCATAGCCACACTTATCAAATTTCAGTCACACACATACTTTCTTCAAGATTCCCTCAAATCTACACACTTGTACTACTGTTTACCTAGTAGTTCTCTTTAGGGGACTTACATCATTTTAAAAATAGCCTTTCCTGAACAGTTGTATCTGGGGAATCAGAAGTATAACATGCTAGTTGTATTTACTGCCAAATCTTCTTAACAAGTATGTACCTATTCAAATATGTTCCTTTATGTACTCTCTGAAGTCACTGGCACCATCCCTGGCACACTTTGGGAAACTGTGGCCCCAGGATAATGTCCAAGCATTTTATCTGGTACCCAGGACTTTCTGTGACCCAGCTCTTTGGCTTTTCCATTTCCTGTAACTCCATTAAGCAAAGAATACATCTCACTTTTTCATTCCTCCTGTCAGGAATCTTCCCCTGCATGATGAGTTCCCATTCAACTTACCCTAGCTCAGTCCCACTGACTCTGTTACTGTATTGTTAGATCTTTTTGTTTACTTTCCTCAAACTGAGCACTGTAAGGCAGCTCCTGGGTCTTCTGCATCTCAGCAGCCCTGTCCCTCTTACAGTATCCTCTCAGAAATCACCAGAGACCACATTGTACTATCCTTTCTCTTCTGCCACATCTGGTTTGACTTCCTTTCACCCTGCTCTTAAAATGCCATGTCTTTTTGCACATGGTAACATGTTCCAGGACCCACCCTTCCCAGCTCAGGTGCGTTCCCATACCCATTGCTTCAGGATAAATTAGCTGCCAGGGTGGCAGGAATTATTGCCATTGTCTTGTATTGGCTTGGCCAAAAGCCCTAGATGGTGTACTGAAACAGCAGAGGCCAGAGAAGCCGTATAGCTCATGGGAGCCCACAGGGTGAGTAACTGGGTGAGTTACAAAAAAAGTCATCAGCATGTTTCAGAGGTCAAGACAAATAATGACTGAAAGTCTTCAGCTTGCTAGTAGGTGACTTCTGAGATAATCTGTATCCTGAAGGTAGGGAAAGGGGAACAGATTATAAAACTCTTCCTTCTTCCAGAAAGTACCTACTGCAGGTATAACAAACAGCATATACTAAAAAGGTGAACAAATCAGAATAGAATGATACCAGAATGAAAAAAAAAAAAGGCTAGAAAATGTAGCAACCCAAACATTAACAATGCACTCTAGTGACAAGATGAGGTCTGAGAAGGGAGCTTTAGGAACAAAACACCATCAGAGGCTTTTCTTTTTTGAAGAATGAGAGATGCATATAGATTTGTGAGTTACGATTGAGATAAAGGGGTGGAAAGGATGGAGGAAATTCACTAAGGAGTGAGAGTATGGCAGGTACAGAGAGGAGTGTTAACACTGTAGAGGAGGAATCACTTCTGAAGAGTGAGAGCTTCATGGGGACAACAGAGGGGAGAGCATCATCAGAATGGCACAGCAGAATCTTCCTGTCAGAGGGAGGCAGGCTAGCAAGCAAGATTGGGAGCTTGTGAAAACAGTGGTCTGCAATAGCTACTGTGGAGTTGTAAAGAACAGAGCTAGAGTTGGGCAGTAGTCCCACGTGGGAGAGTTTTCCTGGCCAAGTTTGGGTGCCTTTGGTATTTAGTGGATCCATTAAGAATGAACAAGCAAACCCAGCAACACTCATCATCCCGAGAGTTAGAGATGATTGTGTTTGTTTCTGAGGGAAGGTGTTTGGAAGGGCAGGTACAGTAGGAGAAGCAAAGCTTGGGGCCACCAGAGGGAGTGAGATGGAAATTGGCCTGAAAGTGTGTGAATCCAGGAAGTATGTGGATTGCTGGGTGAAAAGGGGTGGAGTGGGAGGGTCAAGGTGAGGGCAGGAATGGTGGAATCAGGAGGGGCAGAGGCAGAGAGACAAGAAAGGGGATTTCCAGAACTTGAAAACTGTTTACAGGGGCAGGGTTGAGTTTTGGCAACCAAACCCTAGGAAAATCCAGTTAGTCAAAAAAAGAACCTTTCTAAGAATTAAGCTAAAGAAACTTAAGGTCACTTAAATCTAGAAGGAAAAAAAACATGAAGTCACATCCTGTTCCCCTGTCTCTCCAATTCCATAGCAAAAATAGCATAAAGGATGGAGAATTGAGCAAAAGTAGAGTTGGAAAGAAGGCCAGTGATTTCTTCCCATTTGGTCTCGAGGGACCTTAGAATTACATAATCAGATTGGTGTTCCAAATGAACTTTAATTTTCTTTCTTGGAATGGGTCATTTTAGTTCTCCATTCCTTCTACTTTTTCTCAGGGCCACATGGTATGAAGTTCATCTCTGCAGGAAAGGATGAGGATATACCATGGGAAAGGCTATTACAGAGGAAGTCAGGGTGTGCCAGTGTCCTGACTGAGAGAAGAGACAGGAACATTTCCCATCAGGGTGCCCTAATGTACCACAGAATATGTTTTTGAGCTCTCCCATCTCACCTCACCTGAGACTTTCCAAGAATAGTTAATTATGCAGAGTATGGAAACTGAGTTCACCACCCTGAGAGAGGAAGGGATCTGTTAGGGCTGCTACCCTCTCTGCCTTGGTGAGTGGAGAACCGTTCCCTGAAGCAGGGTTCTGGTGAGGTGGCTAGAGCAGAGTTTCCCTGAGCCCAGTGCTGACTGGAGGTAAGTCCAGTGCCTGCGAGGCAGTGCTCTGTGCCTCCTGATGACAGGGGTAAAGAGCAGGAATGACAGGTGGCCAGCATGTGCCCGAAGGGCCACCCAAGGCATCTCTTGAGTATTGCTTCAGCTTCATTAATAAAGCCTCAACTTTAAGGGACTATTTGATCTGTACTACCAGACCTCTAAATTTAACTGTGACATGTACAAAAAGGTGCATATGTCCCTTGGAGTTCAGGTTCATAAAAGAAGAGACTTAGATTGGATGGACTATGTCAGGGATGTTTGAAACAGGGATATTTGAGCATATTATTCAATGTCTGGGCCTCAGTTTGCTTGTCTTTAAATTAGGGACAGAGAAAAATGATTCTTAGAATTATTGTGCAATATAAGGTCCCTAAGCCAGAGGGCCACTTCTTTTCTTCTTGTAGACTGATACAATCTACTGTTATTGCTTAAAAGGTCACATCTGTTTAATATTAATTTTTTTTTGTGACTCCATGCCTCTTTCCTGTAATGTTTTTAGAATTACTTTCCCCTTCTTGCTTAAAGATTTTCCTCTGGTGGTAAGTCCAGTAAGTCTAGTGCTTTCTCAGTTTAAAAAGCTGCCCCATCTGCTCTTGACCCACTGCTGGCGGCTACAGAATAGGTCACTCTGGCCTCCCTGATGGCACAACGGGTTGAGCGCTGCACTATGGGCACCCACAGCCACTGCAGCGTGAGTTCTATCCCAGGCCAGGGAGATGACCCATATGGGGCAGCAGACCTCTCCTGCCTTGCACACTGCTCCCCTCAGCTGTGTGTTTCAGTCAATAAGCCTGTTCTGTTCTCCACTCTGTCTCTGGTGAATCCTCTCACCCCCTGCACCTCTGGCCAGTACCCCAATTCCTGTGTTCATAAATAAATACATTTTTAAAAAAAGAATAGTCTACTCACTGGCTACAAACAAACAAACTTGGAAGCTTAATTCACCAGTCACTGGAAACCTGGCAGTCCTGAGGGAAAAGCTTTGGGATAAGGTTCCTTACCCAGGCAGCCTAGATCCATGCCCAAGATTGAGCTGTTTCTTTTACGCAAATGGTACATCAGGCAAGAATGCTTTATGCCAGGTTTTACCTGCTCAAAATCCTCTCCCTCACCCCTCCCCCATTTGTTACAGAGCCTAAGAATTTCACATGTACATATATAGATATTTCCCCATACTGTGACCACTGTGGCAGGGGCCTGGTCTAAATTAACCCGATTGCATTCATATAGATCCTAACTCATTAGTCTAGACCAGACCAAGCCCCTACCCTCTGGAAAACTTTGTTCAAGAAAGATAGGGAGAAAGAAGGGGTATTGTTATTTCCTATGGGTTTGCTCTTATCGGGCCTTCCTTGGTGGCGCAGTGGGTTGAGCAACGCACTATGAAGCGAACCGCAGCCACTGCAGCAAGAGTTTGATCCCTGCCGCCGCCGCCGGTCAGGGAGGGGACCCACATGGGGCGCAGGCAGACCTCTCCTGCCTCACCCGCTGCTCCCCTCAGCAGTGTGTTTCTGTCAATCTGCCTGTTCTGCTCCCCACTCTGTCTCTGGTGAATTCTCTCACCGCCCTAGACTCTGGCCTATACACCAGCTCTTGTGTGCATAAATAAATAAATCTTTAAAAAAAAAAAAGAGAAAGCAATGCTCTTATTGTCTTGATGGTTATATGCAGGAGAGTCCACATTCCCACTAAACCCTTTAGGTTGTATACAAATTTGTTCTCCCATGTCCCATTCCAAACATCTTCCCAATGGCTTGTAGCAACTTCATCGAGCAAAGAATATCGGCTTACCTCATTCTCCAGAATAATAAGCCTTACCTTACATTTACATCGTTAAAAAGGGATGTTCAGATGTTTTCCCAGCCAACGTAATATCTTTATCACCAAAAAGTGAAGTGACTGGCAATTGCTACGATAGAATCTCTTTAAATTTGTATTGGCCACAGTTTTCACAACTTACATTTTCTAATAATGTCTGAGAAGAAATTAAATCTTAACTCTAAATATGGGCATGACCCCTCATTCCCTTGCAGTCTTGCTCAGGAATATATGTCATGAGCTTCTGATATTTCCCAGAATATTTCTTCGGTTTTCATGCTTGTGCAACAACTTCGCCTGTGAGAGTAAAATGTTGGAGGACCCAGGAGCAGTATTTATGGGAAACTGTTTCAAGAACCAAAATATGTTGGGTGTCATAACCAGGAAGTTGGCTGGGATGTGATTCAGAAGTCAGCAGGGAGTAAGGGGAGAGCTCTGTGGTGTGATTGAGAAGACCCTGATTACCACCTCAGATCTTGCTCTCATTGTGCTGCTGGCTATTGATTTCAGGGCACCCTTAATCTAGGGAAAGTTGGGAGGATTAAATGATGCTGAATGTCCCTTGTAGCTCTAGTATTTCACAGGGTAAATTCCAGGGTCACTGGCACATAGTAGCCTACACAATAAGTGTAACTGGAGGAAGCAGTGCCCTTCTGCTAGAAATCACCATGAACATACCTGGAGATGAATGAATGGATTGACTCCTTGAAGTGAAGGAGAGCTCACGCCATGGAACCACAGGCCCTCTCAGTAAGAGGGAATTAGAAAGGAGTTGTAAGGTTTAGGCTTGTATTAGGTGCGAGGACTTTATTGTGGAATGGAAACTGTTGGGAAGCGGAGCTAATTCTGTGATTGAATATCTCATTAAAGATATTATCCCCAAAGAGGGAAGATTAGTGAGGCATATTGGTAATTGGTAAAGAAGCACAATCATATTATTGGCTAGATGATAGGCGTGGTTAGTCATTTTTATGCCTGGACAATGTTGATGTTTTTATTTGTGTTCCAATGTGAGACCTCACAGTAGTCTTATTTTTGTTGTGATCCATCACGATCATAGAGTGGCCTTGTCTCACGTTGATGGTCTGTAAAATTGTTTAACTAGAGATTACAGGGCCTGGCTATGAATATCAGGCTAGCTCCTAGCAACTCTAGGGCCTGTTTGATAGGACCTGATTAGCTCCCAGGTGTCAGGAACCACTTTTACTTATTTTAAGTATGCTAGTTAATAAATAATAAGGAAGGCCTCTAACAAGGTGGTTATGTGCATAAGAGATATCTTTCCCAAAAGTTAGAGGGAAGCATGTTTGTTTCTCAGCTGTATTGCAAAATGTAGTTAAGATGGTCTCAATATTAAGTGTTAAGGAACTAAATGTTAGAATTATGTACTTACCAAACCTCTCTGGAGTGGTGATTTATTTAATTTTTTTCTAAGTAAAGTTTTAGTAGGAAATTTCATAGTATCTGATAATTCAAGAGAGTATACATATTTCTGGCAAGAAGGAAAAAGACAAAAATGATGTGAATCCTGAAAAGGGCAATATGGTGTTATGTATCAAAATTTTGAGTGAGCGGTTCCAATGCACTTCCATTTCTGGGAATATATCCTACACTTTTACCTGTATATGTGTGAAATGACTCAGTATGAAGTTATATATTATAGCATTGTTCTTAACTGCACAATCTTGGAAACACATCAAGTGTCCATAGTTTATGTAACTTAGAGGATAATTATAGTAAATCCATACAGTAAAGTACCATGTAGCTAGAAAAGAATGAGGAAGCCATCTATATAATGATGTGGAAAGAGACCCAGGATATGATGTTAAGTGAAAAAAGCAAACTAGGGAACAATATTATCCATTGTAGAAATGAAAGACAAAAAGAATATATATTCACATTAATTTATATTACCTTAAGTTGCTACAAAAATGTGGGAAACTAATGAAATGACCACTGGTAGGGAAAAAGGCTGGGTATAAATGTGGTGAATAGGGATGCAAGAAGGAAACTTTCCCTGGTATGATTTTTAAAATGTAATTTTGGTGCTTGGGCTATAAAAACATACCACTGATTCCAAAAATGAAAATAATGTAAAGATACATATGATAGAGGTATATCTTTATCTTACCCCATACTACTTCTTAGGACTAACCATTTTGATCAGTTTTTAAATAGGATTTCAGAGAAGTCTGTCGTGCTAGTCAAGGAACTCCAGAGAAGCAGAACCAGTGAGATCAAATAGAACCAGTGGGAGAACACAGAGAGAGAAAGCCAAACCTAGCCAACCTGGCACATATAATTAACTACTACATCCATGTGTGATTATAATTGATATTTTTTAATAAATAAAAATGGTAACATATCATGCATGCTGATATATACCTTGTCTTGGGTGACCACTTTCCATGTTCTCAAGGAATAAGAGGAATCTCAAAGGAAATACACCTTTGAAGTATATGAAAATTGGCAATTTTGTTATAATGGAAGAGGACATGATTAACATGAAAAGGAAAACAGCAGCTTAGAAACACATGAGGTAGAAGCTAATGTTTACATTATTTGAAGACTCCCACAATTTGAAAAGAAAAATAGTTACTCCCTGATCACAAAGAGCCAAACTATGAAAGGAAAGCTGTAGCCGGAAGGAACACATGGGGAAAATGTTCAACCAGTAAAACTCAAAGAAATGTATAGCAAAGCTGATAAAACTTATATATAATAAACTCATTTTTTAAAAAGAGTAAATAAGATTGTTATGAAACACACCCAGGCTATAATGTTGGTATCAGAGTAAACTAGTCAGTTTTTCAAAAGCTGTTTGTCAGGATGAATCACAGCTATAAAATCATGCCCTTTGGCCCACTAATCACTTTTCTGCGAACTAATCTTGAGAAAGTAATTCAAAAGCCGGTGAAGAGCATAGACCATGAAGATCTTCATTGTAATATTATTTGTACAATCAAACAAGCTAAATATCCAGGCTAATTATGGTCTATTATTTTCATAAAATGTAGCTATTAAAAGTCAGTACAAGTAAAAGCAACACGGCCAACGTGCAATATTTAATGTGACATATAACAAACAAATATGTCTTGACCCTGATTAAAATGAAAAGAAAATTGTATATTTGCTGACAAGAACCTATATACATGAAAACCAAAACCAAAAAACATTTTGATCCATTGGGATATCAGAAATGTAGGTGACATTTCTTTTTTATTTCAATCCCATTAACATTTGTCTTAATCTATTCAGGCTGCTAAAGCAAAATACCGTAGGTAGGGTGGCATATAAACAATAGGAATTACTTCCTTACAGTTCTAGAGACTGGGAAGTCTCTAGACATATTTACTGTCTGGTAAAGGTCAGCATTCTTATTTGTAGATGGCTGTCTTTTCACCACGTCCTTGGGAAAGAGAGCTAATGAACTCTGTGGGGTCTTTTACAGACTTTTAATACCAATCATATGGACCCTACCGTCATGACCTGTGTACCTTCCAAAGATCCTAATTCCCAATACCACTACAATGAGGATTAGGTTTCAATTATGCATTTTTTTTTGCAGGGGGGAGATATACAAGCATTCAGTCTGTAGTAATATTGTTATTTTAAGTGGTTATAACTTAAAAATAGTAATAAGTTAACATCCCAAACAGTAATTTTTAGTTTTATCACTTTGTAGTTATGAAAGCATCATTTGATCCAGTCTCTCAGGCAGTCCCCTGCTGTAGTGTGGGACCTAAGGTGAGAGGTGCACCTCTCATACCTGGAGGGATAGTACAGGTCAGAGCTTCTAGTGTCTGCTTAGGACCTAGCCACCTCTATTGATTAAGTCTGGAAAGATGCTTCAGAATCTGCAGCTGTCCAATTGAAGCAGGAAGTTGCTAAGTGTGCTGCTTGGATTCTGTTGCTTGCTAGGGCAGAAAGTTCCTGTGGTGTGCTGCTTGCTCATAGCAGTAGCTACGGCTACCTTGACCCCCTTTCCAAACAATAAAAAAAAGTCCCTAATAGATAAGGTGGCAAGCTTCTGCATGCAAACTGAATAAAACCTTATCATTCTTACAATTCGGAGCTCAGACTTTTGGGAGCTTTCCCACCGGGCCCCACCGGTGTGACAAATCTCTCTCTCTCCATCTCTCTGAGTGCCCCCTGATTTCTCTGGGAAACTGCTGTACAAAATATGTAGAAGAGAACAGAAAAACTGGAAGTAAACTACCTTCCTGTGTCAATAAAATTAGATCTCTTTCTAATATTAAAACACTAATTGTTATTCTTGAAATTTTCTGCTTATTAAACATGTACTAAAGTTTTGATAGCACATCATTCTAAATAAAGACCTATTGGGATGCTGTGTATTTTCATTCACAGCTAGTTTCAGGTCAGTTTTTTTCCTAATGAACACAGGTGTAAATAATAAAGTCACTGAAGACCCCATGAGAAACACTTGGTATAAATATGTCATTGTGTCCTGTTGTTTTGTGCCCCGTCTCTTTGATCTTTTCCTCAGATTGGAGATAGTTTCTTAGCCTTCCGCTTTCATCTGCTGATTTCTTTTCTGAGTTTGGAATGCAGGAGTAGAGATCATCTCCAAACTGGCAAACTTCCTGATTAGAAAACGCATTTGCCAAACACAAAAGGGATAGGTTACGTGCCCAGAGCTCTTCCAGTAACTGCCAGGAAAGTGGATTTGGTGGTAACTCCTCTGACGAATGTGTTTTTCAGGGTGGATCACTTGTACACGTTCTTTGTTCAATGGTCTCCTGATGTGTATGGGAAAGATGCCAAAGAGCAAGGCTTTGTGGTGGTGGAAAAGGAAGAACTGAATATGATCGACAACTTCTTCAGTGAGCCGACCACTAAGAGCTGGGAGGTGAGCAGAAGAGGGGGATAAACTGTCATGGACCTTAAAACACAGCATCTCTCCCAATACTCTTGTCTAGATTCCAAATGACTGGCTGAACAAGTTAGATTTTCTGTGTACCTTTGAAGTACAGGGGGAAATGTCTCTCTTCCTCTGTTGGAAGCTAGTTTTATGTGTCAGGAAGACCCCGTCACCACCACCACAATGCACACACACACAGTTCACTCTGACCTCTAGAAAGATCCACTTATATTCTCACTCATAGCTTCATGCCCTAGGTCAGAAAACTTTTTTGGCTTTATGGGCCATCAGATTAGTCACATCTACTCAACTCTGCCATTATAGAACAAAAATACCCATAGACAACCCATTAACAAATGAACATGGCTGTGTTTCACTTTATGTAGTTATAATGTATCACACAATACTATGCACTGGAATTTTTTTGCAAGCACTTGAAAATATAAAACACAGTCTTAGCTCATGTACCATCTTAAACAGATGGTGGCTGGATATGGCTGATAGACTTTTAGCCCTTGGTTTATGCTGTTCTCGCCATACAATCAGGTAACCCAGTATCAAGCACCTTTCTGGGTAGGGCTTTGAAAATATGATGATGTGTGATATAGGCTCTCTATGCTTATTTAATAAGCTTACAGAAGAGCTTGTGTGGAGGCTGGTAAATGTCCTTATGGATTTTTAGCATCTGAAACCTTGATGCCTGGTTCTGCCTCTCTCGTGGACTCCACTCAGACTTTGTCCTTTCCCAGTTGGACAGGTGGTTAATGGCTTTAGGGACACTCTTGCAAGGATGCATGAGTTTCTTAGTTGTTACCCCACGCACTGCAATCTAGCCAGCCTGCAATCCTGGGCGGTTGCACCCTCACACTTTCTCTGCTCCTAGGTGCCCAAGTATTGCTGGAGAAAAACCTCACAACTAGGGAGAATGGTAACATTACAACGACATGATTTCTGAATCCTCTGGGTCCCCATCAGTGACAAGAGATCCTTTACTTGTCTGTGCTCACATCCCTTTTCTTACCTCTTACGCCCCTCTTAATAGCTCTAACCCACTTCATCTTCCCCTGAATCCCAGAGGTGATTCTCTCCTTTATTGCACAAAGAAAGGGCCATTGGGTAAGATTTCCCTCACCTTCCCCCCTTTGCTGTTTTTAATGTGCCTGTTATTGCACCCTTTATTTTTGATGCAGGGAAAGGCTCTTTCTTTCCTTTCATTCTTGTTTTATCAGTTATGGCTGTCCATAACTGTCATTGCTCTCTCCCTTTGACCTGGATCTTCTAATTCATAAAGATATTTTTAAAAAAAAAATTAAAGGAAGAAAAGAAAGGGAAAACATTTCCACCCTAATTTCTCTCCAGGATCTCATCTATCACCCTCCTTTCAGCATCAAGCTTCTTGAAAAAAACCAGTTGCTACTCCACATTTCCAGTTTTGAAGCTGCCCTTGTGCCAACCTTCAGCAGAGTGTTTTCCAGTTACCATGGGAACCACCTCCTCTCAAGGCACCGTGGACCTCCTACTCTCCTACCCTCGATTTTCATTCTACATGACTTCCCTCCTAACTTGGCAGCTATCGTCACTCAGCCTCCAAGGCTCTTTTCCCTTGGCTTGCACACACCATGCCTAGCCTCACCTCACTTTCTGTATTTCTTTCTGCTCCTCTCCTTGTCGTCGCCTTACTCCTCTTACATGTTTTTCCCCTTCAGAGATTGTTTTCCTGTTTCCCTCCCCCAGATTTGTCTTCTCACCTGAATTCTCCCCAGACTTCTATTCATGTTCTAGCCCATTAGCCTCAGGTGACTGCACATTTTCTTCTGTCCTAGTGACTGCTCAAGTGCCGACCATCCTCAGTCCTTTACCTGCTTCCCTCGCCTCTCTCCGGGGTTCTGTTCCCCGCCTCCCTGGTGGTCTTGTTTGTGTGGCTGATGTTTGTATCCATCTCTCTGTTACTCAACGAAAGGGCCAACAAAATTCTCTAGCAGGGAGTCACTAGCTCTGTGATGGAAGAGGAGGAAAACAGGATGGAAAGGAAGAAGAAATTCTAAGCACCTAGTACTCTTGTTGACCCTGAGAACACCTGGAAAGAACACTAGAGAGATAGGATGACTGGACTGTTCAGGCCACCTTATCCCTACTTTCTTTCCACATTGAAGAAAGAGTCCAAACTGCAGTGAGACTAATGTTTACAAGCATTATCTTAAAGTCAAGCCACTGTAGCAACATTGCTTCTCCTCTGTGGGTGGGGACGAGGAACCTTAGTTTCCTGGAAGCTTACAGGTGTGTCTGATCCTCAGAATGTTTGAATCAACGCATCATCTTTCCTTGAACTTGCCTTTCTTCTTGTATTCCCATCCTAATGAGTGGAGTGCCAAACCAGAAACGTGGGCATCATCATCTTTTTTCTTAATCATTTCCAGTTAGTCTTGTTGATTTTAATTTGGGGGCTGCAGGGACCTCCACTTTCTTCTACCACCCCTGCCCTAGTCAGCCTGTCTGCACCCTTTACTCGGACTCCTGAGGGCACCTCTTGAAGTCCTATCCCCGCTAACAAGTCATTGCCCCATATGCAAGCTCTTTAAATAAGCTTTATTTTCTAATTTTATCAAAGTGGTACCTGCTTCCTATTGAAACCTGAAAACTACAGAAAAGAACAATCAGAAAATTTTAAACTGATACCCAAGCACATTTAGCACTTCTGTATGATTCCTTTGACTCTTTTTCTCTGTTTAGGGTGCCCTCTGGGTGGTGGTGTGGGTTGTATTTTGAATTTGATGTCTGCAAAATGGATCTTTACTCTGTGTATCATTTCACATGTGACTTTCCTTACTTGATTTATTTGAACATTGTATCAAAGTTTTTAAGCTTCTTTTCTAATGGCTACATGATATTTTTAATTTTGATTATAATTTAACCATTCCCCACTTTTGGGAATAGTTCTGTTTGTCCAACTTTTTCACAAGAATGCAATGATTTGCAACGTTAGTTTCCTGGAATTGCAAGTAGTTGGTATAGGGTACTTATTTCTTAAATAACGCCAACTCAGCTTGCTAGCAATGTGAAGAATGTCCTTCTAACAATGTTATTTGGAAGCTGACATATATTTTAATTTCTGTTTCCTTCATTACTATTAAGGAGTGTGTGTGTACATGCCATTTTTATTTTTTTCCTCTTTTTAATGCCCACTCATTTCCTTTACCTGTTTTCCTAAAGGAACCTACATAGTTTCATTTATACTATTTGATCGTTTTGTTATTAAAGATAATGATGCTTTGTCTCTTGTATTTTTAACAGACTTTTTAAAGTTTGCTCTCTTTTATTATTTTGTTTGTGACATTTTCTTGCAATGCTTTTATGTATAGGTGATCTTGTAGGATCAATATAAATTCTACTCAGTCTATAATTGACATAGTGATAAATTGGGTTATATTTTAATAGGTTTGTAGCATTATTTAATGATTTCTAATACTTCCTTCATCATGCTTAAAAGCCCTGTACAAATTCCATGCTATTTAACATGCATAAGTGCAGAAGCATGATCATATACTTCCTTACTTAAAAGACTCCGTGGCTCCCATTGACCATAGTAATCATTATCCACATGACCAATCAAAATCAGCCACCTGGAAACGTTTTTTAAATTAAATGTTAGACCCTCACCACAATACAGGTTCATTTAGTAGGTCCAGCAGAGAAATGTCAGAATCTGTGCATTTAAAACCACCTAGATGATTTTGAGGAACAGCCAGAATTCTTCATTTTTCTCTACTCTTGCTCACTCCCAACCTCTTTGCTTTGACTTTACTTTTATTTTTCTGTATCTCAAACCATGGAGAGGCTAGGACATAGAATGTTTCCGTGTTCCTGTTATGCTCGCCTGGTCATCTCCCCAATACCTACCCTCTACCATCATACTACACCTCCAGGCTATCTCAGAATTCCTGAGGTGGCCCTACTGTGAGCCCTTGTGTCACATGGAATGACACTCATTTACTCAGAAAAGCCTCTCTACTGTCCTCTCAGCCACTCAAGACCACAGACTGCTTTGTGTCAAAGCACCTGGCACTCGCCACCATCATACTGAATGCAGTAAAATAGCTGTCATGCAGTGTCAGGTACAGGAAAGAATGCTGTTCCCTTGGCTCAAACTGTGTCTAGGTGCTTGCATTGAGAATAAATTCTGACTGACCTGAGACTGGTCATTAAGTACCTCCCAAAATGCTCTTTGTAACTGACCCCCAAACGAAGCTATGAATCATAACCTAGTCCCCTCAGCACTCCCCAAGAACAAAAGGCTGTTTTGGATCTGGAAAAGTCACAGAAGGATCACTGGAAGTCAATCCACTAGTGTTTGTGTTTCTTTCCACTCCCTCACATCTGATCTTGGGAGTAGAGGAGGACTCATCATCCTTCTTAGTCATTAAGGTTAACATTCTAAAAGGTAAGAAAGTGTTACTTTCCAGCTGTTTAAAAAATGGTGTCCAAAGTAACATTTTTCTCAGTTTCATATAAACCAGATGTTCTCCCATTTTTTTTAAGTTCTTCACACCCGGCAAAGATGACAGGGTACTGAAGTGAAATGTCTTTGCTCCCAGTGTAGTGAATGTACCTCCACCTCCAGTAAAGGCTCCTTTTCATCCTCTCTGTGAGATTCAAACTGATGACCAGGAACATCCATAAAGTTTAAAATGGAGGTTCTGCTTTGGAGAAGGTACTGTACAAACTCAGAAAAGGCTAATCTGGAAAAGCCAGCTTAGCCAGAGGACAAATAAGAAGAAAAGTGTAAGAAAAAGAAAAGCCTAAACAATAGGGTTTTGTTATATTATTAGGAAACCACTGTTCAAAGGTGAAAGTGTCAACTTACAGCCTCACTGCTAAGCCTGACAGGAAGTGTGTATTGCTCTAAATCCTAATTTGGGTATGTTCCTGTAGAAATGCTAAACAGTCTCCTAAGGGAAACAGAAACTTAATCATGCAGGAAACTAAATACAGCAAAAACAGTTGTAGCTCACCGTGGCTACAAGTACGCGTGGTGTGGAGGCAGATAGTCACAAAACCTGTTCCGCATTAGCGAGTGAGCAGTTGTACCCCTCACCATGGCACCCCTCACCATGAGAGTGCGCAGATTGCCCCTGGACATTCAGATTTTCTATTGTGCCAGACCAGACCAAGAGCCTTTTGTGAAGGTAAGTCAGAGTTCCTGAGTTTGTCAGGTTCCCGCAAAGCCTGAGATCTCTACTTAGTATGTTTTGAAATCATGTCTCAGATGGGAAGGACTGGGCTGACATTACAGTAGTAGCAGGTATTTTACTCATGTTGAAGATAAATATGATGTGGTTTGCCCTTACCTTTGGAGTCAAAAATATGCTTCCTTCCACAGCCTCATTTGTACCTGAGTTAAAGGTGGAGTCACCAAAAATACATGCTTTATTTAATACTTTTAAAATGCTGGATTTATGCTTCTTTGACAGTATTTCACTTAAGTAGTTCATCTCCTAAAAAGATAATAAAATTTACAGGCTAATTTCTTTAACTGTTAATCCACCTCAGATGATCTAGCACAAATGACATATGTATCTACCAGTGTGTGTTTTTAAAATTAAAGTTGTGTGTTCTGACAGTTGTTACCTGTAACTGAAATGTTTTGTTTTCAATGATGCAGAAGTCATTAATATTGATACCCAGAAAATTTGATCAACTAGTCTATATATATGTATATATATATATATCCTTCAATTTAAAATAATTTAGTGAATCATCTAGACTTTAGGTAGGACAAAAAGTAGATTTTAAGGTGAAATTGGCTGTGGTTATTCAGAAATGTAATTGCAATGAAATAATAATATTAGTGAAGAAACATATTTTTTAGTTTTGAAGGAAAGACTAATGGTCTCTGAACTGTACATAGAGAATGCTAACTTAATTGTAATTTTGACTTATACTTTCTGTCGCTCTGGACTGTTGCTCCTGGTAGCTGTTACCATGTCATTTCTATCCATTTCTATCCACCAAGTAAGGAAAGTCATATGTGAAATGATACACAGAGTAAAGATCCATTTTGCAGACATCAAATTCAAAATACAACCCACACCACCACCCAGAGGGCACCCTAAACAGAGAAAAAGAGTCAAAGGAATCATACAGAAGTGCTAAATGTGCTTGGGTATCAGTTTAAAATTTTCTGATTATTCTTTTCTGTAGTTTTCAGATTTCAATAGGAAGCAGGTACCACTTTGATAAAATTAGAAAATAAAGCTTATTTAAAGCTATTTGCACAACCTAGAGAGAAAATACTAGTAGTCTTTATTAAAAACTATCTTCTTCTTCTCATTTACAGAAGACTTACAGAATGATCTCTGGTTAGTCATTTTTTTCAGATAATTCAGATTTAGATACAAGCTAAAGGAGATTAATTTAGGGTGTTCCAAGGTTATAAGTTGCTTGTGGAGCTATATGTAATTCTTACGCTGAGTGAGCACTTGGCAGCCATAGTAAAAGTGGAAGACTTGCAACTTTAACTTCTGTATATGAAACACCTGTTAAATTCTGCACATGTTCTAAAATTTAAAAATTGCCTTTTTTCCCAAAGTCCCAGTTCAATTTAGGTCTTGCTGCTACAACTCCACCTGTTACAGGCAGTTGTGTATCTGAGGTTATTTTTAGCAGGTGAAGGTAAAGCAATTATGCCCTTTTTCTTGGTTTCTTTGTCTTCAGATCATCACAGTTGAGGAGGCAAAGCGCAGGAAGAGCACATGCAGCTACTATGAGGATGACGACGAGGAAGCCCTGCCCATCCTGCAGCCCCACAGCGCGCTTCTGGAGAACATGCACATCGAGCAGGTGGGTTCTCCCTGGGGACATTGGAGGCAGGACATCAGGGCCTCAGAGCACCTTCTTCCTGACCACATGTGCTTTTCCTGCTGGGAGTGAATGAAGCGGAGGGTTTGAAGGAAGAGAGAGCACTAAGAGCCTAACCAAGACTGGTGTCCCTTTGTCTGCAGAATGCCCTTCCCACTGCCTTCTTGAGAAGGCAAGGAGTTGGTCATCCCTCCATGAAGGAAAGGACATTTCTTGTCTTAAAAACAATGTTTAAAGTGTCTCACCAATAGATATAACACACTTTAAAATTTTTCCTAGTGAACATTGTAGAGTTCCAGTGGTTTCCATTCATGGGATGCAATAAAAGACACCTGACACATTCAATTTACTTAAGAAAAACTAGCACTAGAAAAATTTCCCTTTTTGTGTAGTTTTCTTTGTGCTCTTCATATTTTTGAAGTTGTTACTTTAATTTTACGAAATGCTATAATGGAATTTCTTGCATTTCTCCCATCAGTCAGTTTAAAACCCTGAATTTCTATTTTTTTATTAGCCAGAAAACAATTTCATCAAGTTAAACTCCCTCAATTTACAAATGAGTGAAGGCCCAGGAAAGTCAAGACGTTAGACCAAGCAGATACAGAGATGAGTTTATGCTGATATTAGAATGGATGTTAAGCTTTCTAAAAGGCTTCACATCATAGCTCCCTTCCTTAGTATTTTTTAAAGAGATAGGCATTTTGATAATTATGGTAGTCAAGTTTAAGGTTAACATAATTGTAGGTGAGAGATACAGGTATGATGAGGGCAAACTGCACTCACTCAAGAAAACACTTCTATGGGGAACTGCAGTTGTCAATAACACCCCGAGTCTGTGAGGCTTTAGAAAGAACAATTAGAGACACATGAACTATGTGGTGAAAGTCAGGTTGAAGTGCATGTATCTCAGACCTCTTTATTGAGCCACATGCTGTATCTTCAAATGGACAGTGGCATAGTGACCCCTCAGTCAGGCCCGTGAGGCTAAGGAGTTGCATGCCCCAGGCTGCACCCCTGTCAAAGTAAACACTGTCAAGCAGTGACTTTTCTTTCTCTTTCTTGGTTCAGAGCAACAAGCATTTGCCAGAACACAAGGGAAAACCCTATAAGTGTGATTTTGAGTTTGAGCCACACTTATTTTTTGTTGCAAGTTCATAAATAATTGTGGGCATATGGTAAATTCGCACCTCCATCTTTGGCTCCATAGCTGGCACGGCGCCTTCCAGCAAGGGTGCAAGGGTATCCATGGAGACTCACATACAGCACATTAGAGCATGGGACCAGCTTGAAAACCCTGTATCGGAAGTCAGCATCGCTGGACAGCCCAGTCCTATTGGTCATCAAAGATATGGATAACCAGGTGAGGCTTGTCCCTGTCATAGAAAACACTTTTAAGTGAAGATTCTAAGTCTGCACTACACTGGAGAGACTGGTACAATGAACTCCATCACCTACAGTCCACAGTTAGCGAGATTTTGTCACATAAACTTAACATGTAAAGATATAGATGTCATTCTTCCTGGCCAGGAAATAGCTTTTACTAAACAACTAAAGAGAATGTATAAATGTCAAGAGTAGGGCATGACTAAGCACTGGAGAACTTGGCTGTGAAGTTACAGAACTGGGATCAATTTTGAAAAATCTTCGCTGTCATAATTTGTCTTAGGAAAAGTTAACAGAGAGATGAGGGTACTGAAAGCACTGTTCTTCTCAACTGTGGTCCTTCCTGGGACAGTATAATTGTCTTTAAGAGGCATGTGGTGGAGAGGGGAAGAAGTATTAGTTATTATTTTTACTTTATGTCCTGATTGATAATATTTTAATATTGATTCAATATTAATAATGATTGCAGCTGAATAGTGAGTAGAGTCAAGTTAAAAATAAAACTATAACAAAGATTTAAAATGGAATTACTTAGGAATTTAGTGAAATGTGTGAGTTGGGAGCTATAGTTTAGTGTGACTAGATGGTTTAAAACCTCTCACAAGTCCTCACCATAAATATAGATTCATTCTCCTGTTTACTTACCAAAAGATATCAAACTTGGGGCATGTGCAGCCACACAGCACAGAGTAGGTGTTGTGCATAGTGTGACCCAGCCTCCTGTCAGGAGATCAGGAACGGAGGGCCACACCTGAAGGTTATACTCTGTCAGGGGTGGAGTTTTCCTGAATCTCTTCCCTGGAGGCACTTGTGTTGTTTGAAGACACCTGGATGGTAACTCCACTTTCCCCACCCTATCAACCCCCAAAGCAAGAATGTGGCTTTTCCTGTGTTTGAGGCATGACAGAACATTTATCTGAAAAGTAATTATATAAAATTCTAACATAAAAAAATTACATGTACAAAATAACAGCAATGAGGAGCTCTGCAGAATCATTGAGGCATAACTGGTGGAAATTACAGAAACAATAATCATTTAGTGTCTCTGGAAATTGTCCCAAGGGCATACAACAAGAAACATTTATTCAATAACATCAAATAAATCTGAGTTATAATGGTGACATTCTGTGGCACTTGGGCCCCAACCTGCTTCCTCCCTTAATCTCCAGATTGATGGATGCTGCCCTCTGTAGGCACCAGTAGACAAGAAGATGGGACCCCTCTCTCTGGCTCCAAGCAGGGCTATAACTATCTCTTCTAGAGCGTATGCCCAGCACTTCTTCCCCCTCCTGCCCCCCTCCCCCCCCCGCCCAAGATCTGTGTCTCAGTGGCTAAATTCCAAGTAATGGTGGCTTAGAAGAGAGGTTTGTGTTTCTCCACTCAGTCCCTGCTCAAGGGCAGATACTTATCGTAAGCATGGCAAACCAAGAATCAGATGTCTCAACCCATGGGCAGAAGTTCCATGCCACAGGAGTTGACCAAGGATTAGCTGCCTCTACCCCTGCCCTGTACCCTGCTCATAAAACAAGATGTTTCCTCTGAAAGAAGCTGTCCAAACCCACTTCCAGAGCAGTCCCTAGTTCCTGGTTGCAGGGGAACAGACCAGAAGAGTTCTGAGCTTTCCTCAAACAAACTGACTTGAAAAATCACATTTAAATCATAGTAATATGGAATTATTCTTTTAAATGCAATTTCAAACTAAAATATATTAGTTGAATCATGTTAAGGATAGTTTTAATAAGCATATTAAGAACTCAGTTTTATAAGTCAAAAGGAAGAAAACTATTAGTTTTCTACTTTATTTGGAGCTTGTCTTTCTGTGGTTCCATTTATAAAACATGACTTTGTTCTCCCAAAACTCATTTCTGTGTATGATGCATCTTGGTGGTGTTCAGTGTTCAAAATGTATCATCTATATTCACTAAAGTAAATGTGTTTTTGTAGTGAACTTTGAAATCTTTAATTTGGGCAATTTTTTGGCCTTAGACAAGTTTTCTGAGTCATTTAGTTTCCAGTTAGAGCTGGGGACATTTATCTTTATTTATTTATTTATTTTAAGAATCCCAGCTTGGTTTATTGAAAGAGGGGTATACTGTGATTCCAGAACAATATTGTGTTAAAATATTTCAGAAACCCTTTTGGGGAGAGGTGTTAGTTTGAGAGTAGATGACACTTCTGGTTTTTGTTGTTTGACAGATTTTTGGAGCATATGCGACACATCCTTTCAAGTTCAGCGACCACTATTATGGAACGGGTGAAACTTTTCTTTACACGTTTAGCCCTAATTTCAAGGTATGTAATGGAAGAATATCTGTCTATCTTCCTGGTATCACAGTGTCAGTCCTGTGGGTGGGGTGGAGAGTGGGCGATGCTGGAACAGCAGCTGGCCCATGACCTCATCTGAACTCCCCCTGGGCTGGATCAGCACTTTATGGCTGGAGCACACACACTGCTTAGTGTCTCTCCCTGTGTCTGGAAAACTTTGCTGCATGGTCTAGGATTCAGGGAGGGTTTTAGGTCAGAACCAACATGTACTTGAAAGGTCTTTTCCATTTTATTACTCCTTTGAGATCTCATCCTGGTGAGGAAAAAGTCTGGAGTCAGTTGCTTCCTCAGCCAATAGGTAGTTCTCTTCTACACAGAGGACAGAGGTATGCCAATAGCCCCTCCTTGCTAGTTCTCCAGATTAAAATATTTATTCTGTCTTTTCTTTCTATCCTAAGGTGTTTAAGTGGAGTGGAGAAAACTCATACTTTATCAATGGAGACATAAGTTCTTTAGAACTTGGTGGTGGAGGGTAAGTTTCTTTTTCTTGTTAAGTTACTTGATTGTGTCTCTTTTGACCCAGGTAACCAAAACCTTGGTGTCAGGTGGTTTTAACTAGTCTGTGTGTTTAATTAGGATAGTAGCCTAACACATGACACTGAGAATAAAAGATAAAATGATTTATTTATGTGTCTACATGAGGGACTACTACCACTACCACTTGTCTTTTAAGAAGGACCAGTCATTTAAATGAAATAAAGGAAATGTACCCTGGGTTTGCCAGTAGTTTAGAGCTTGTCTGTAGCATAAAGGAAAGATGGGTCAGGAAGGACAACAAGATTATGTTTTCACCTCTTTGGTTTTTTAACCTTTTCAGTGGACGGTTTGGTTTGTGGCTAGATGCTGATTTATACCATGGGCGAAGCAACTCCTGCAGCACTTTCAATAATGATATTCTTTCCAAAAAGGAAGACTTCATAGTTCAGGACCTTGAAGTATGGACATTTGAGTGAAATTCAGACTGCCTTAAAATAACACATGAAAAACACTGGGTTCAACCAGCCTTTCTAATACTGGCTGGAAGATGAAGCATCCGCCCAGACTGCCTCACCCCTCCATCAAGCTTTCTTTCTGCCATCATCTCGGAGCATGACCACACTGCAGAAAGATTCTGAAGGGCACATGTGGAGGGCAGACACTGAAGGCTGAAGTCCAGATCATTGGAAAACTTTATATACCCCTACTTCCTTCAGATCCATCCAGTGAGGGATCAGAGTATTTATAGATGTATGAGTTGAATGCAATTTTTATTTTTGGTAACTGTGAAAAAAAAAAAGATACTGTGGAAATATATACATGCCTTGTGTATTTATCAACATAATTTTCATTACCAAAATGTACAGCATACTGTTGTTTGCCATGGAAAGGTTAGTCTCATTTCAAAAAGGTGCATAGCACTTAAAGGGAATAAATGATTTTTTTTTTAAAAACTATCTTATTTATTACTTCTAGTATATTGTCTGAAATGTGTTGGCAGTTTTTTTTTCTTTTAATGTGTTAAATCTTGAAACAAATGTACACATTTTGTGCTATGTTTCGCAACAAATCCATTTGATTTATATAGTTTTATATTGAATTTTTTTTGCCCTGATTGTTTAGGGTGATAGGGCTTAAGTAGCATATATATCTATATATATATGCTGTTATATCTATATAAATCTGAATTTTTAAAAGCTCATTACCAATGTTCATTGATTTGACTTGTTAGACTGGTTTCCCAATGAGTCATTAAAAAGGTACATTTTTTGTTACTTATTAGGGACATCATTGTGTAAGAGAATAAGCCATTTTTCACTGTCTGTAAGTTGGTATTTACAAAAATAAATACCTTTACAAACCTAGACTTAGGACAAATCCTGCTTTTAAAAAAAAAATCTTGCTTTCTTTTAAACCCATGTGTGTTAAATAACAAAAACTTTATTTTCATAGTGTTTTTTGCATTTCCCTCACATTTTTACATTAACAAACAGGCCTCTGTTTTAAAAGGATCTGGGTATTTTGATTTGTGAATATATTAAATGGAAAACATCAAATTGTCTTGGTTTCTGACTCTTCTATTGGAGAAAAAGCAATGCAAAGAAATGCATTCATACGAAAATTTTGGGGAAAAAACATTTTTTTAACATCAACCCATTTCCAATCATAATACATTTCTTTAATAAGAAATCCTAATTAAAAAAAATAACAAATATTACTGAATGCCAGACTTATGAAAGCCAAAGATTTAATGGAAAAAACTTTCAAACAGAGCCAAAGCTGAGAAGTGGTCTGCCATAAATTATATCTCCATTGATCTTTGAAAGGAAAGCTCAATAACAAGTATGTATATACCTGCACTGAAAATAAAAGTGGTTCTTATTTCCTTGAGAGTCTTTTTTAAAAACTATTCTAAAGAAGAACAAGTGGCCTCCTGTCAGATCAATGATTATTTTACTCCATTCACATTCCATGCAAGTTTAAATGATGCTAAAAATTGTACATCTGTAGCCTGGGTGTGCTTTCACCCTAGTTCATTTATTGAGAACCTTGATTAACAACATACTGGCAGTTTGACCTTAAATCTGCTTGTTAAATAATGTGTTGGTGTGAGGTATCAGGAATGTCTCATGGTGATCATGTTTACTGTTTATACCATTTGCAACCATATGCAATTAATAAACAAAATTGTCATTCTGCATATTGTTCACTCTTACCTAGTTTAGTCCATGATATATTTGTGAGAGCATATCCCAATGCTGTGTTCTCTATTTAAAACAGTATTGTCCAATCAAAAATGTGTGGCTCTTCATTTATGGATACTGAATATATGTAATGCAGTACTATCCCAATATTTTCAATAAAGGAATTTATGCACACAGTGTGATTTTCCTCCCTAGGATTCATTCAACAGGTATTTGCTGGATGCTGGTGTTTTTGTGTGAAAAGATGATAATACATCCAAGAATGAATAAGGCCCAGTGCTCATGTTTTCATTGCCACCCTAGAAATTCCTTCTTCATTCCATGTGATCACCTTCATATTGTCACACCAGTTCAAGTAAACTGCCCCTGTTATAGTGTCTAAAAATTGTTGACTATCTACCAGTTGTTTTCAGTCCTTCAGACTGTTCTTTGAATACTGCCGTCTCCTCCTTTTAACATCTGTCTCTTCACCTGCTTCCTAAGTTCCATGACAGTCACCTTATCCTCTAATCAGTTTTCTTTGGCATCCTTTCTCCTAAAACCTGAAAATGAAGACGTCAAACGATCTTCTTTGCATCTTAGTTCCTCGGTTTGTGAATCTATATCATAGGACAAGGGTGCTGAAAATGATTTAGCTACAACCCCATGGTACAAGTCTCTATGGACAACCTAAGCTAATACAGGAAATATTATTGCCCTTCAATTCATTTCCCTTTCCTTTCCATGATTTCTTTTAAAGTTTTAGAGGCATGTGAAACAGGACTAATAAGACTTGTAGTTGACCCTTGAACAATGCAAGGGTTAGGGGTGCTGATCCCATGCAATCTAAAATCTCTACATAATTTATAGTCAGTTGTTTCTCTGAATAGGCAGGTTTTACGTCCAGGAATTCAGTCAGCTCACTTCTGAGGTTGGTTGAATCTGTGACTGCAGAATACAAATAGAAAAAAAAAAATTGTGTAAGTGGACCCCACATAGTTCAAACCTGTGTTGGTCAAGGGTCAACTGTACTTCCCTTTTGGAAAAAGCATTGAGAATCTTTTACACCAAAAGGGGAACCTAAGATTCACGGTCTCGCTAGGATGCCTAAGTTTTACTAATTATTTTTTTCAAAAGATCACCAAGCCAAACATTTGGCCATATTTTTATTTACTACATGTACTAACTATACCATTTTTTTAACTTTCAAGAAAGTGTATAGTGTTATAATACAGTGGCACATGTTCATACTTTATTTCAAATCGGCTTATCACCCATTCAAAATATTAATAATGAAAGCCTTACTAATTTAATGAGGAAAAGAAAGGTAGGTAGCTCAGAAATCAAAGGAAGTTCTGAAATTCAAATTCATCAAAATTCTCCCCTTGGGCAATTATCAAAAGTGCTTCTGATCACTGTATTTGGCCCATTTAGGTAAGACACTCCTCATTCAGGCGATGCTCTAACTTCAGAGCATCACATCCTATGCACCTATTTCCTTACCTGTGACCATTATCCATAATGATCCACTAACTGAAGGTGTTTACTGAGAATATTAGACTTTATAATTCACACCAAGATCTAAGGTCTTGTTGCCTTATATATGCAGATCTCTACTGATTCATAATAAAAACTAGACAGGACTTCTTTGGTGTGGACAATCAAGCCACTAAATGCTGTTTGATAGACTTTCAAGACCTATTATTTGTCTTCTAAATCAGTGTTGCTCAATAGAATGTCCTATGATGATGCAAATGTTCTATGAATTTGCACTGTTTCATATGGTAGCCACTGGGTGCCAATAAATGCTAAGCACTTGAAATATGACATGGATGACTGAGGAGCTGAATTTTTTTATAAAACTTTAATTCATTTGAATTAATTAAATAGCCACATGTGGCCAGTAGCTGCCATATTGACAGTACAGCTCAGGATTAAGATCTGGCCCAGCCAAATCATTTTCATCAGCAATGGATTCAAGACTGTTAATCCTGCACCAGAAGTAAACTTTTAGTTCTAAATATTTTGAGTTGTCTGCTATTACATATATTTTCTACAGCTTGGTCCTACCTAAATTAATAGACTCTCGTTTGGGTAGTCAGCGAGTACCCAAGTATCCTGAGAGTCTTTCCAGGATTTCTCTAGGATTAATACCCATCTCTAACTAGAATTAATGAAAATTTCTCCCAATGGCCAGGCTTTGTCTTACTTAAGATTTCCTGCCTTGGCCATTGGCACACGTTTTGCTCCTACAATGTATATTCTGCCCCAGGCATCCTGGTAGGATACTTTTTCCTTCACCAGGCACCGATCCAAAATTCATGAGGGGGACCTCCCTGGTGGTGCAAGGGGTTAAGTTGCAGCACTACAAAGCTATCTGCAGCCACCTTAGCAGGAGTTCATTCCCAGGGCCTGCCCGAGAGTTAACCCACATGGTGCAGCAGACCTCCTATCTGGCCCTCAGCAGTGTATTTCAGTCAATCTGCCTGTTCTGTTCTCCACTCTGTCTCTAGTGAATCATCTCACCTCCATCTTTGGTTGTACCCCAGTTCTTGTACGCATAAATAAATCTTTAAAAAAAAAACACAAAATGCTGGACCACAAGAAGGAAAGATAATTTAATCCTTACACAGAACTGTGCATTCTTCCAGAACCATCAAGAAATAATGGAACCACTAAGAATTCCTGAGATGGTTCTATCCAAAATCCAAATTCCTTGCTAAGTTTGCCAGCTGGGATGCCCACTAGCCACGTGCATTCCCAGAGAACCTGCCTGTATGTAGAGGAAGCTTTCAATATTAAACTTTTAGAATCAAGGGCAATCAAAAAGTATTATAGCAGAGACTATTACAATAACCTTAGTGTCCTATTTAGAAGTAATGAAAATTTCTTTATATAAGAAATTAAGAGAGCCCAATAACCACTCCACTTCTAGGCTTAAAAAAAGGGATCCTAATCTAGTTTAACATAACCCTTTAGGAAAATGCTAAGAAGTACATTCACATTGAAGAATCTTGGGTGATAAGGTATGTCTTAAATCTCTGCAGCAAAAACTCCCCCTTGAGATACTCTGAAAATTTTGGAATTCAGGCGATCAGTTCACTTCAGTCCCCAAGAGTGGAGGATGGGGAGTCATCTGACATAACAGCAGAGGGTGTCAGTACTAGTGAGCAGACTACTAAAGCTGTCTGTGAATATGAGGGAATGGCCTAGAAACTGAAGACAGTTGATGTTAGCAAGTGTGCTTTCAACTATATAGCATGGGACACAGAAGGTGGCACAGAATGGGGAAGTGCATACAGTTACACATGGAATCGCAGGGAACTAGCAGTTAGATGCAAGGAGAATGCCACTTCCAAAATGGTTCTCAGCATGTTGAAAGGTGGGGAGAATAAGCAATTTTTGTTTGTCAAGTTTCAAGGGAAATGACATCCTTGGGGGAAAAGGCAGGTTTCAGTTAAGGCAAAGAAGGTGAAGGTGTAGTTCTATGAGGAAGATGAATATATAGAGTACTTTCAATAAAATCGTCTTTACAGTGGAAATAGTTTCAAAGGAAGTCAGCAATTGAAAAAAATGTAAGAAAAGCTTATGACAGCTTGGATATGAGTAAAGAAAAATGTTTTCTATGAGGCTAACTAATAAGAACAAGAATGAATGGTATAGATGAGCTTTATTGGACTTGAGATCATGGTAAAATTCAAATGTAGATTTGCTTGCATAAAATTAGCTTACAGATCCTGGAGGTGTGCTAATTTGCACACTGGTGTTTCCTATTATTTGGATGTTCCTATTGACTTGGATGTTACTAAAAGGGCTCCAAAGGGAACCCCTCTGTGTCATTCTGTATCCCATCTTAACCATTTCTAAAATACAGATACCAATATCTACTTCTCTGAGTTCTTTGAGAACCGTATTTATGTATAGGAGAGTCCCTTAGATAATTGCAAAACATTAGACAAAGGTAGTACTATTATGGTGTTAGTCACATTAAATTATCTTTGCTGAATTCTTTAGTAGAACTGGAAACTCCAAGCATAACCGTGTTCCTGATAAAAAGTAGGAACTGCGTTCAGTGATTTGTTTGAACACCTGGCTTTTAGGGAACCTTAATTTAAAAAAGCCTAAGACGAGATCGGGCGCGTTCAGGGTGGTATGGCCATGGTACATATACACAATGGAATACTACTCAGCAATCAGAAATGAAAAACTAGACTCATTCATGGGAACATGGATGGATCTGGAGGGGATTATGCTTAGC
>JAGFMF010011861.1:12079483-12138351 GCA_019455555.1 Galemys pyrenaicus | reverse complement strand
ATGGTGCACTGGTGAGATGGTGATGGGGAATACATGGGGATTACAATTAATGGCAAGTATATGTAAATTTTAAAATATTTTAATAATAAAAAAAATAAATAAAAAAGCCTAAGAGTCTACATTATATTCTGTAGACAAGTAAATAAAATAATTTGGGGAAATGACAGGAATGGGAAAGAAGAACTTTTTTTCTTCTGTCATTTTCTCCATTACAAAAGATTCAGTATCCACATCAGAACAACAGATTAAGACTTCCTTCAAAGTCCTTTAGCAAAGCTCAAACAGTCACAAGTTGGGACTCTTGGTCAGTTGCCAATATTTGTCAATGAGACTCTTTAGGCAATTTAATAATCAGAAACTGGAAATTTCTCTCTTTTCCCACACATAAGCCTTCCTCCCTCCCCTTCCTTTGCCTAGACATTTCACTAATTATGGCAGATAGAGGTCAATATTCATGAAATATTTAGTACCAAGAAACACACTTTAGCATTAAATATTTCCATATATGCTATGTTTTAAGAAGAAATATGTTCATTCCTGTTTTCTTTTACTTTTAGAAAAATCCAATATTCTTGAAACACAAAATAGCAAAGTTACTAAAATATTAGAAGAAAGGTCTTTGTATCTATATTCAGGAAATTCTTATTAGGATGCAGAAAAGGGCATCTGCTGTTGATATGATACTTTATGAGACTAAGATAAACCCACCAACTGCTTTCCATATCCTCACTGTAAAATAGAAAGAAACACATCACTGTTTCAACTACACATATAGCTGTAGCAGATCTATAGTCCATTTCTATTAGCATTAGCAAGAAATCTGCCTGAAAAGGCCATTATGTTCCAACATTAGGGTTGAACAAAATTTGTGGAATGAGATTATAAAACAGAATGATAAAAAGAAGTGAATTTTATCTGGAATCCTGAACTTTCAAAATCTGTTAGGATATTTTTCTTAATATATTTCCACTGTTAAAGAGGTAAAATAAAACTAGGAAAAACATCAAGTTATAATGTATTCATATAGAAATCACAGGACAAACATATTTGGTATATATTCTTTCAGGCACATCTTATAAATCCATATGGATTTATTTAAAGGAGCATGGATTCATACAAGACATACCATCTTAGAACCCATTGAACATGCACGCATCAAGTATTGTGGGACAGCTCAGTCACTAATGGAATGGCATTGGGCAAGTAATGAGAAAAGAGGTTTGAACAGTGAGCTAATAGGATCTAACACTGGAAGGATTGGGTTGTTTCAGTCAGGCTCAGAAGTTGTCAATATAAGAGGTCTGTAGCAAGATTCAGATTGAATTTGCAGTTCAGTCTCTTGGACATCTGAGTGGAAATATCAAATTTGCAGTTGGATTTTGACTTGAAGAAAGGTATGAGCAAAGTTAAAAATGTGGGCACCATGGGCCTATCGAGTTTTGAGACTAGTTGAGATCAAGGGAGTAAAGAACATAGAGAAGAGCAGGGAGGGGCGTTCCAACATGAAGAATTTAGAAGAGAAATACAAGGAAAGAAAATTCTACTTATGATAAAAGTGGAGTTAGAGGTGTCAGGAAACAAGTTTGTTTAGCTTCTTCAGTTCACTAGGAAGGGAGACATCTGAGTAGATGAATGATAATGCATTTAATTTGGTTAGCAACACTCTGCTCCTATCCTCAGCTGTTCCGGCATCTCTGATCCCTTGATCTTTATCAATGTAGTTTATAGTCTCTGATATTCTTTGTGAATCTTTTTTGTGAATTGTCTGTTGGGTTTGTCCATAGCTACTGTGTTTAGTTCATTTACTACCATTCTCTTATAAATGCACTTGGATCACGTTTCTTTGCCAACCCCCACAGTAAAACTGTTATTAGCTTTACCAGTACCCTCCACTCAATTCTCCTCTTCCTGTAGTAGCCTTTGGCAGAGTTGGTCACTTCTTAGTACTTGAAACCTTCTTTGCTTTACCCCCAACACACTGCTTTCTCCTGGTTTTTCTCTTGGTCCTCACAGGCCACTTTTTCTCAGTCATGTTTGACCATTCCTCACTTCTCTGACTTCCAAATACTAGATCACCTCACGCTTAGTTGGGGCTTTCCTATTTTCTAGTTATACTTTGGTGATTTCTTCTAATTTCGAAATGTAAATACTGTGCTAAAGATTCTAAAATTCATTATCTCTAGTTTAGCCCTTTCTCTTGAATTGCAGGCCCCTATATCCAGTTACCTAGTGACATTGTCTCTTAGATGTCAAATAAGCATCTGTAGCAGATTGTATTATGGTTCAAAATATTTAGGGCCTTTTCCAGTACTAGAATTATATTTAACCCTATTCTGCTGGTATCAGGGTTGGCCACACAACTGGCTTTGGTCAATGATATGTGAGTAGAAGTAACACGTACCAGTTCTAAGTAGAAGCTTTAGGACCATCATGTATCTCCACCCTGCTCTCTCTTTCTCAGTTCTGACACCAGAAACATTCCAGATAGAGACTGCTCCTTCAGCTTGGGTCATGGCAGGAAGGCTGTTACAGTAACAGACAACTATTGGTGAACACAAATGTGAGAAATAAACTTTTTTGTTGAAAGGCATTATGGTTTTTGAGTTGTTTCTAAAGCAAACTTATTCTAAACAGACTGATAAAGCATCTCAAATTAACACACCCAGAACTGAATAACTGGTTTACCCCTGTCCCCAGAATTCTTCATCTCGGAAAACTGCAACTTCAACCTAAAGGTTTTCCAACTAAGGCCTTTGAAATTGTCCTTGATAACTCTCTGATTCTCACATTCCACATATAGGCACTGGGGATACTTCAATCAACTAAAGGCAGAAAAAATGATAAAAATTTCTGTTGTGATTATATTCAATAAGGAGCAAAGAAATAATGATGTGTAAATCAAATAGGTAGTATTTAAATACATATATTTAACAATATTATTATATTGTTATATTTATATATTGTATATAACATATACAATATATAAATATATATTAATATATTTATAAATATATTAATATTTTAATATGTAATTAATACATAAATATATTATATAATTAATATCTGTAATTATAATAAATTGTTATATTATTGTATTATATATTATATTATATATAATATAAATAAAATATGTAGAAGGTAATGGGTGCAATGGCTAAGAATAGGGCAGGATAAAGTGTAAGGGAGTACAGAAGATGCAAGTGAGAAGGTTTTTTGCAAGCATAATCAGAATTGACCTCACTGGGGAAGAAACATCTGAACAAAGACTTGAAGGCAAGGGAAGTAATGCACATAACCAGAAATTTTACTGTAGAAATAAAATTCCAGGCAGAGGTACAGCTGGTACAAAGAAGTGGTGGGAGCACGCCAGTCAGGTACACATAAGAAGTAAATTACAATAATAAACTTATTAACCAACCCAAACCCTAACCAAACAAAAATTACTCCTCATTTACCTGTCTATGAAGAATGTGAAATAGAAATTTTGATACAGCTGTTGCTGTCAACAACAAAAAAATGTAAACAAAATGAAATTTAGTTTTGGACATATTCAGCATAAGCACCTAAAATTATCGTGGCTGAAACCCTCATACACAAGGCACCAGACACGGCCCATGTTGAAAACAAAGCTCTAGAAGTTTTATTCACGCTGAAAATCTACGAAATTTCCAAAACTTTATTTTTTTAACTACAAATTGCGCTCTGTTGTTCGCAGCGATCCATTCGTGGGGTGCCGGGGCGCGCCGCACGTCGCGCCGCGCGGGGCACGCTCTGCGTCAGTGGACGTCGTGCGTCCTTACCGAAAGGACGCCGGGCGGGGCAGCTCCGCAGCCTACTCCTCCGGCAGGCGCCTCCTCACGCAGTCGTGCGCCCCCCGACGGCCGCCCGCTTTGAGGCCAGCAGCTGGAGCGGCCGCCCAGCCCCGCGTTCACCCTCCCTCTGGCGTCGGCCGGGAACAGCGCGCGTCCTCAGCTCGCCGCCTGGGCCCGCGTCAGGCCAGGGGCGACGCGCCGAGGTAGCGCCGAGGTGGTGCAGGGGGCGGGCCTTGCGCAAGCCGCGTTGCTGCTCGGACTCAGCCGCGGGGGGCGGTAGTGATGGCCGAAGACCCCGCGCGCGATTGCGCGCAGGCAGCGGCGACTGCTAAACCTGCGACGTCCACGTCGGACGCCGCAGAGAACACCTCCAAGTCGCCGGGGCCGGAGGACTACAAGGGCACGTGCGTGTTCTGCCGAATCGCGGCGCGGCAGGAGCCAGCCACCGAGCTCCTGCACTGTGAGGTGGGCGCCCTGCGCCCGCGGCCGGGGATGGGCACCGGGTCCCGAACTGCTCTGCGGGCGGGGAGTGTCACCTGTACCTATCGCTGTAGAGATAGAGCTAAATAGTTCGTCCTCTATCGGCAGGTGCGAGAGTATTGGCAAAACCTGGCATTTATAGCCTTTGCTTTTATTAAAGGAATAAATACCTCCCCCATATCACCCCCCCCCCCGCCCCGTAGGTCTCCCCTCGCCCCCCCGTACCCCAGCCCCGGTCTTGTAGGATACTGTTTTTGCATTGTTTTAATACTGGCTCTGAAGGAAAGCCTAGCAGAAAATAGACTTTGGCACTTGTGAAAGACTTGTTTGTTAGGTTGATGAAAATGAGGCAGGGAGGCGTGATTAATAGCTTCTGAGCTCCCTGGAAGGGTACAGTGCTTGGAAGTGTTAACTGCTGGGCAGACTTCCAGAGCAGTAAAATTTTAGCCAGATGTGGTTAAAATAGATCTCTGGTTCACCTCTTTCTTCTCCCAGTTCTACTTGCCTGTAAAGAACAACCTTGTGAGAAAATCTCTCCAAAGATTTTTTTTTTAAATTTTGTGGTAGTTGTCTTTTTAACTTGTTAAAAAATAATTCCTTCTGAACACTGAGGGTTGGCGAGTCAATGGTGAGTAAAGGGCAGTCGTTGCTTGAACTTATAATTAAAAGGGTAGGATGAAACAAGTCAGACAGTTACAATGCTCTGTGCAATGGTTAGGTATTTTATCATGTACAGTGTTTTTGTTTTTGTTTTGTTTTTTTGCAAACCGGTGGGAGAGCCACCTAACCAAGATTTGAAGGGTTTAGGTGAGGCTTTTGGAAAAACTGGAACGTGAAGAAATAAGTAGAAGTTGACCAGATAAGGAAGTAGAGAGAAAAATGGCATAAGTAGAATCTCCAAATGTTCTGTGTGTGCATAGGAGAACAGAATTTCAGTTTAACTGGAGCATAGAGTTTGAGGGGATGAGTAGTGAAAGGGAAGGCAGTATTAAAAGTTATTTATGTTAAGGAGTTCTGTCTTTTTCTGAAGAATAAAGAGGAGCTACTTAAGGGCCTCCTTGGTGGAGCCAAGAGTTAAGTTTTAGCACTATGAAGCTTTCCACAGTCAGGGAGCTGACCCACATGGCACAGTAGACCTCTCCTGTCTTGCCTGCTGCTCCCCTCAGTAGTGTGTTTCAGTCTGTGGGTCTGTCTGTTTTGCTCCCCACTCTGTCCCTAACCCTCCCACCTCTGGCCTGCACCCCAGCTGTTATATGCATAAATAAAAAATGCTCTATTCGTTTTAAAAAAATTAACCCCATAGTATTTAATGCTGTCTTGGGAGGAAAGAGTTGAGAAGTTACATGACAGGAATTGTCCTTTGAAAAATTATCCTAGCATCATTGTGGAGAATGATTTAGAGATGACCATTCTGAAGGCATGGAGTCACGTTAGCAGGTTATTGAAGTAATGCAGCCTGATGATGATGATCTGAAAAATATGGTAGCAGAGATGAAGAATTGGATAAATTTAAGCATGTTTGACATGTTAAACAGGCAGGACTTGTTGAGGAATTTATTATGAGTGACTCAATCTGGAAGCATTTCCTCTCCTGTCCTCCAGGACTTTTGACAATGTTTTGAGACACTTTTGGTTATAACAATAGGGGGTGGTGGCCAAAAGGGCTACTGGCATCTAATGGGTAGATAGCAAGGTTGCTGCTAACAGATAATGCACAGGACCACTTACTGCATCAAAGAATTTTCTGGCTCCCAAAAGTCAAAGTCAGTAGAGTAGTGCTTAGGTTGAGAAACCTAGGAGGATGAGGAAGAGAAAAGTGGTGTCATTTTATTAAATCAAGAGTATAGGTAAAGAAGAGTTGACCAGAAGAGTGGTGGGAAATAGAAAATGATGAGTTCAGTTTTGGAGTTTGGAATCTGAGGTGAGGGTGAGGCATCTAAGTAGAGATGTCTGTTAAATGGTCAGATAGTCTGGCACTCTGGAGAGTTCTGAATCTCTGGCTCAGCTCATAGGAACTGTGCGTTTATAAATGGAAATTGAAAAGAGAGGAATTGATGTGATCACCTAGAAAGCAATCCAGAGTAAGAAGTGAAGGGGAGGCTATACAAAATTCTAAAGAACCCTAGTAATCATATGGGAAGAGAGAAGGAACAGTCAGAGAAATATTAGTTGTGGAAAGCTTTGTCTAAAAATAGTCATCAAGAGAGGGTAAGGTGGTTCAAATTTTTCTCACAGATTTCTTCCTGGCCAGATGTCATGTTTTTTTTTTTCTTTATTAAGGACATTTGTAAGGTATATGAAGAGCTGGTATATGAAGAACATTTTTTATAGTGCTTATAGACAGTCAATATTTTAAGTAATTTATACCTTAAACAGGGCCACAGGATGAATAAGTACTTCAATCCATATAATACAGAACATAAGCGAGGTATGCATGCTTTTACAGTAGTGCTCCAAAAGTTGAGTATCTTTTTCTAATTGCATTTTAGATGATTTGATATACAAGAGCTCACTAATTATAATCTTTTTAAAAAGAGAGTCATCACCCAAAATTTAATTTGTATGTCTTACAATGTATGTAAGTCTTTGAATGATTTTTTTTTTTAAGGTTTTTAAAATTTATTTATGATAGAAGAGCTGGGGTGCAGGCCAGAGGTGTGGGGGTGAGAAGATTCACCAGAGACAGAATGGGGAGTGGAACAGGCTGATCTACTGAAATACACTGCTGAGGGGAACAGTGGTGAGGCTGGAGGGGTCTGCTGTGTCCCCTCCCTGGCCGGGGATCGAACTCATGCTGCTGTGCTGTGGATGCTTTGTAGTGCTGCGGCTTAGCCCCTTGCACCACCAGGGAGGCCCAGGCCCTCTTTGAATAATCTTTTTGTTCAACATAGTTGAACTTGGACTGCAGGAAGATGTCTCATTAGTTGGGATCCCAGGAAGCACCATGACTGCTTCTTTTGAATGGTATTTCCAGTGGGAGTACTGTAAGCATTTTGGGTGGGATTCTGCCTTGTTGAGCGAGGCTGTTCCACCTTTTGTAGGATGTTTAGCATCCCTAACCCCTGGACGTGAAATGCTAGTAACATCACAACCAAAAGAACCATTTATATCTTTCTACTCCTGGTTGAGAAATAATACTGCTTTGGTTACACTTTCCCTGCTGGGTCCACACTAACAGTCCATGCTGATAAAAAATGAGTGTCTCATTTCTGCCTCTACTTCCCATAAAGTGTCTCTTACCAAGTGACTAGACATTATAGTGTTGAGGGTGGGAGGAGACAAAGAAAAGAAAAAAAGAAACTAGAGGCTTAGGGCTGATCATGTTTTCAGAAAGATGGTTTAGGTTAGGTTAGCTTTTCAAAGCACCTAGATGCTAAGTACATCAAATTGGCAAGATCTAAATTCATCTGGGATGAACAGGGAAGTGGAATGGGTGAAAAGGGAAAAGGGAATCAATTTTATGGTTGTGGGTAGAAACTAGACTTATGGTGCTTGTATAGCAAGCGATACACCTGAAACTTATGTAATGTTATAACCCATTGTTAACTCAAATTTAAAAAAAAGCAGTCCTGTTTAGTGGAAAACAACCAAGGTCTTATATTTTGATATTAAACACACAGGATTGGGATGGTAGGAGAAAGGAAAGTCAGCATATCAAGAGATAATTAATCTGTTTTTGCCTATAACTGAAGTCACAATGTCCAACATTGTTAACTCCAACCTCAAAAAGCTATAAAAACAAAAAATTTACATCTTCAATTTTTTAGCTTTTTTAGTTTTTGTAGTACAGAAGGCATGAAAGGATTTATAGTGGAGGCTGAATGCCAACTTACCCTGCTTACTGCAGTTTATTGTTACAATTAAGTGCATGCTTAGCTCAGATGATTACAGTCAGTGGAGGTAATGAAGTCATGATAACCTTTTCATCTAACTTATGCATTCTCAAAAGGGAGGAAATTGGTGTTTTTGCCTGAGGTGAAACAGAAGTTTCTCTGTACACAAAACACACACACACACAGTCCCTGCTGACAGAAAAAAAATTTCTGCCGTGGTAAAAAAAGTAGGAGAAGGCAACTAGGGAAATCCTCAAAAGTCTTCTTAGGGTGATGATGAAAAAAAAAAAGGTTGAGGAACTCTGTTCTGATCAATACTGTTATATTTTAACAGGTTATTTTTGTGACAGCACATTATTACAGTTGCCCAATGGGGCTTAGTTGACTTAAGTACCATATCACCATTAGATTGTGATTTATGATGTTTAAGTAATATAAGAACTGTATTAGGAAATTTATTTTTAATTCACTAACAAATGATATATTTTTTCCTTTAGAATGAAGACCTAGTTTGCTTCAGAGATATCAAACCAGCAGCACCTCATCATTATCTTGTGGTGCCAAAGAAGCATATTGAAAACTGCAAAGAGCTAAGAAAAGATCAAGTGAAACTGAGTAAGTACACTCTGAGTAAGTGACACTATTCTTCATAGTTTTGTCATCTTGCATTAGCATTGGCTAATCACAGTGATGATGAATAGAATGATGATTAGGAAGAAAAAATATAACCAGGTGCTACAGAAAAAGAAGGATTATGACTTTCTGAAACTTTGGTTATGAAAAATGTCAAATATATAGAAAAATAAAATAGTATAGTTTCCTTGTATTCATCACCCAACTTCATTAACTCATAGCTAATCTTTTTTCATACATTCTCTCAGTGGTTTTGAGTCAAATTCCAGGCATCATGTTAATTCTTTAAAATCTCTGAAAAATAATACCTCTTTGTGATTTTTTAAATTGTACCTTTTCTTGACTCAAAATGAATGATAAAATGAAAAATTGTAAAGAAATAAATTGTAATATAGCATATGAGCTTATATTGCCTGTGGTCTCTGAGTAGACTACCTTGGTGACCACCTTTATAGTTTCTTATGTAGATAAATTAGTGCCAAAGTTCGATTATGAAATTGTAGTGATAAACTTTTAGCTTCCAAAAAGGAAATTCCAAATCTCATCTCTTGCAGGATTATCCTATATTTTCTTATTTGTAATTTTGGTGACTTGTCAGCTTTTACTTACCAAGACATTTCTAATCTAATTTGATAGACTCTGTCACCAGGGCCTGGGATTAGTTTGGTTAATACTTTATGGTATCTTGTAAGGTAGGTAAATTGTACTTGACTTTTTGAAGGTTAGAAAGTGTGTATGTGTGTGTGTGTGTATATATATATATACCTTTTTTGTAAAACCTTGATGTGTAGTTCATTTCTGTTCAGAGTTTTGAATTACCAGTTTTTAAGCCTCTCATGTCCCTTAAATATTGCAGTTTCTTACTCATTAAGTTCTATCAGCAGATGGTGGTTTTTGTTTATGCAATATATAGTACTAGGCAACAAATAGTCACTGTGGCCTTATTTCCTTTTATACTCTTTTCTTCTTAAGGAAAAAATGTATTCTTGCTTATTTTTCTTTCATATTATTTTCATACTATTTCTTTCCTATTAAATGTTTTTTATAACTTGCTGATTTTGAAGCAGCACAGTGGTATATCAGATTTCTTTTTGAATATTTCCATAGTAAAAGTTTAAAAGTTCTTACAGTTAATGATTTTGAACAGGGGCCTCCCTGGTGGCGCAGCGGATTAAGCAACGCACTATGACGCAAACCTCAGCCACTGCAGAACTAGTTCAATCCCTGCCTCAGGCCAGGGAGGGGACCTACATGGCAGCAGCAGACCTCTCCTGCCCTGCCCATTGCTCCCCTCAGCAGTGTGTTTCAGTCTGCCTGTTCTGCTCCCCGCTCTGTTTCTGGTGAATCCTCTCACCTCCCTGGACTCTGGCCTGTACCCAGTTCTTGTTTGCATAAATAAATAAATCTTAAAAAAATAATTTTGAACAGTATAAAACTGGGAAAATAACCACATGGAAGAGCTCGATAACACTATCAAGCACATTTATAGAATCCCCTCTAATGATAGAACACATTATTTTAAGTGTTTCACCAAGATAAAGCATTTTCTGGGAAGTAAAACAAGGTTTATTTTAAACGTCAAAATCTTATATAAAGTATGTTCTCCAATAACAATGGAGTTAAATTAGAAAATAAAATCTAGAATAGCACTAAATATTTTAAAATAACACTCTAACTGCTAAATAAATAAGTCAAACATAGAAAATATTTTTAATTGATTAGTAACAAAAATTCAACATAACAAAATTTGTGACATGTGCTTGGAACAATTCCTAGAGAGAAATTTTAGTCTTAAATGCTTATATTGGGGGCCTCTGTGGTGGTGCAGGCGTTAAAGACATAGTACTATCTAGCTATCACCAGCCACTGTAACATGAGTTCATTTTCTGGTCAAGGAGTTAACCCACATGGTGCAGCAGGCCTATTTTATCTTTCCACTGCTCCCCTCAGTAGTATATTTTAGTGGCTCTGCCTGTTCTGCTCCCCACTCTGTCTCTGGTGAATCCTTTCACCCCCAGTATCTCTGGCCTACACTCCAGTTCTTTTATGCATAAATAAATAAATCTTTTTTTTTAAAAAGCGTTTACTAGAAAGGATTTAAGACTAGTGACTTGAGTTTCTGCTTTTAATACAGTAGAAAACAGTAAGCAAATCAGACCAAAATAAGTATAAAGAACATTACAGAAAAAGTAGGTATCAGGGGCCTTCCTGGTGGTGCAAGGGGTTGAGCGCTACACTATGGAGCTTCTGCAGCCACTGCAGTGCGAGTTCAAACCCTGGCCAGGGAGGTGACCCACATGGCACAACAGATCTCTCCTGCCTTGTCCGCTGTTCCCCTCAGCAGTGTATTTCAGTAGATCAGCCTGTTCTGCTACCCACTCTGTCTCTGGTGAATTCTCTCACCCTTCTCACCTTGGCCTGTACCCCAGCTCTTATATATACAAATAAAAAATAAAATCTTTGGGAAAAAAAAGTAGATATCAAAGAAACAGAAACAGACAATAGTCTTTGCTTTATATATTTTTGATCTACTTTTAAGTAAATACATAATTATGAAAACTTAATTATGATTGCCATATCTTCTCAATTAGTGTTATCTGGAAATACTTTATGAGTCTGTGTTGTGTGATATTTAACCACTCCAGATTTCTTACTACTATTTATTTTCAGTGGGTATCTTTTCTGTCCTTTACTTTCAATTAAAATGAATATTTATATTTAAAGACTTGAAGATGGCAATCTAATTGGGTCTTGTCCTACCCCCCAAACAGTATGAAAATCTTTCAATTGAAGTATTTAGTAACATTTAAGGTGACTGTTGACATAGGTAACTACCACTTTGCCATTTGCTCTCTTTGTCCCATTTTTTTCCTTGTTTTTTTCATGAATAAATTATTTTGTATTCTACTTTAGCTTATTTGTGCCTTATTCCTTGTTGCATTACTTTTTTTAGCAGTTTTTCTAGTGAGATTATGGTGCACATCCTGAAATTATTGTAGCCTACTTATAATTATTGTATTGCTTCAAATGTGAGAGACATTGGGCCACTTTGTGTTATTGTTGTCATGCATATTGTACCTATATATGTTATAATTTCACAGCACTGTTAAAATTATTTCTTAAAATTATTGCTTTTCTGACTTGAACTTAATTGGGAGGTTTTTGGTTTTTTTTTTTTAAGCTATGGTGTTGGCTTGTCATTGTCTGCTAGGCTGATAGCTCAAGCTGTCTTGGAGAAGTAAACAGCCCAGCCTTTTATAAACCTCATTGTAATAATTCTCTGTAGTTTTTTATCCTCTTTTCCCCTTTCAAATACATGGTTACACCATTAAGAAACAAAGATGTTTAATGTTTGACAATTGTACTTTGAAGATCACAGCTTACACAATTTTTCTAATGGGGAGACATTCCCATTTGACAGCCATAAAACACAGAGACAAGAAAGATGCTAAAGCAGATGGAATTTGGAAGCCAGTACAATTAACAAATGTTTAGCTACTGAAGACCAGCAGCAATTTGAACTCAAAAACAATTCAAACTTGTCCCGTCTGTCTGCTTCATTCAAACAATTTCTGTTTAATTACTTGGTCTCCTTAGGATTAGAATTAGACCTCAGGAGGAGCAGATGTCCTAAATAGTCATTTCATAACATCCTTCAGCAGCTGTTCAGAATCAGCCTGTGTGTGGTATTTTGTGCTATGGTGTTATACTGGAGCTTATTTGAACCATCATTTTAGTTGTTAAGAAGCAAATGGCTCAGTAACTTAGAGCTATTAAATGAGTCTTTAAATATTTACCCATTAATACAGCTTTTTTCTAGGACCTTAAAAGGTAGGATTAATAGAAATTTATTGCATGTGATCTCTCATAGTATTTATTATGTAATTTCTTGTTTTATAGTTGAGAACATGGTAACTGTTGGAAAAACCATTCTTGAAAGGAATAATTTCACCAACTTTGAAAATGTGAGGTATGTACACATTAATGGTTCTTCTGATTTGTTATTTCCTCATAGAATATAGAATCAGAGATGGCAAAGGTCATGGTTTAAATGCACTTCTCCTGAAAGTGAGCATACAGTTCCTTGGTTGTATAAATTTAATAAAACTTTCTAATGTACCAACATTTTCTGTTAATCACCACTAAGTTTGAACAAATATGCCCAGGAAGTTGGTAGGCAAAATAGTATGGAGTCTACTTTCTTTGTCCAACATGTGCATTTTTGTGTCCCTATAAATAGAATTTCCTTAGAAAAAAATTTATATGATTTAAAAATGTACTTCTAGATAAAATTAAGTTTACTTCATTTCCTGTTGAACTGAACTTGGACATTCCCCAAAATTTGAGCAAAAGCACATAATATTCCATTTGTCAGTTGTTTGAATTAATCTAAAAGTTTTTTTCTTTTTAAAAAATATCTGACATTGCCTTGTGTGACCAAGGCAGCCCCAAGGCAAATATAGTAGAGATTACTTCTAACATTCCAAGTGGAATTCAGGAACTGAATTCTAATGCTATCAGTATAATTTGCTGTGTACTTATACTGACTGAGTTGCTTTAGACAAGTCACTTCTTTAAAATACTACTTGATCATGTAGGCTCAATTGAGATTATATGTGTGAAAATTGACTTAAAACTGTTTAAAAACATTCTCCAAGAGTGATAATAAAATGGAAGAAATGCTGTTTGAGACGCTGACCAAAAGCAGCACATTCCTTCCTAGACATATGAGTGCTTATTAGAAAAATGAACACTGACTAGGAGTCAAGAACCCTGACTCTCAATCCCAGCTTTACATCTGCCTAACTTCATGACCTTGATATCTTCAGTTCCCCATCTTTACAATGAAATAAGTAAGTGAACCCTTGAGGTGCTTCTTGATTTTGAATTACTTGACTCTACATTATATGCATCCTGTTTCACAGAGGGAAACCTGGTATCTCTTTCTGGTTAGCAGTGGAAGCTTTTCAGTATGTATTCATGTATATTATCTTTGTCTCCACATTGTCAGGCCCAGGGGATCATTTTACGTCTGTGCTTCTTCCCACACTCCCACTCATTCTTAGTTTGAACAGGCAATTATTTTAAGTATGGATTATTGTTATAGGTCTGCCTTGCTCTACACAACATACATAAACTTACAAAATAGTTTTTAAACTGATTTTTATCATATTAAAAGAGTTTTGTTTTTACTGTTTAATGGAATTTTCATATAATTGTTTTGTAAAAAATTATGAATATAATCTAATTTATTTTCAGTATTAAGGTTAACGTTGATAAATTTTTCTAATATGATTAATATCACTGCTGAAATAGTGGTTGGGAAGGAAATAACTGATCTCTTTATTAAAGGAGAAAGCATGCCATCTACTGGCTTTGTTGTGGAATAAAGAAATAACTACTTTGACATTCGTTCAGATCCATTGTAGAGAATTAAGAGAATTAATAATAATAAATTCCAACTCAAAATTCATAAAGGTTATATTAAAGCATAATATACTGTTAAGATCTTCCTTGAAGAGATTGTGTTACTGTGAACTTTAATATGATTAGAAGAGGAAATGTTTTGAATACTTTCGAGTATTTAAATAAACAGTGAAATAAATACATCAATGGCAATTTCATAGGTAATGTACTGTGAATGTATTTAAATTACTTTGAATTGTTATAAAACTCACTTCTCAATGGTCCCATGTCTTTCTGTGTTAGAATGGGTTTCCACCTGCCGCCTTTTTGTTCTATTTCCCACTTGCACCTTCACGTTCTGGCACCAGCAGATCAGCTTGGCTTTGTATCAAGATTGGTTTATAGAATGAATTCCTATTGGTTTATTACAGTAAGTGTTATTGTTATACCTAAGTAGCATGTGTAGATTTTTAAGATATTTGTCTTTTTTGTCGGAGTTGTTTTTTTCTTGGCAACATTAGGCACTTAAAACTCTCAAATATCAACATCCTATAGCAGAGCAATACATTGTTAAAAATCCATAAAACTATAATTACACAGCAGTATTACCCAAATTCATTGATTTATCTTTGGGGTTCACTTTAAGTGAAATTTCTCTGTAGTATATTCTGTGTATTTGAACAATTGTATAATGACATGTATTTTACCATTATAGTACTGTACATAGTATGTACTCTGCCTTTTCATATCTTCTCCTCCCCTTAGTGTATAGTAACCATTGGTATTTGTAATGTTTCTACAGTTTTGCCTTATACAGAATATCTTGTATCTTGTACTTTTTAGTAATATGTACTTAATTTTCCTCCATATTGTTTACTTTCAAAAATTAGTATTTTCTTTTTCTTATTAAATCTTTTAAATAAATAGGTGGATAAAATTATACCTGTTTATATATTATGTGAAGTCCTTTACTATAGTTTATAAAACTATGATACAGAGATTTTTTTCCAAGATATTTTAAGGAACAGAGTATGTAGTATCCAGCTCTTGTGCTGTAGCTTATAATATGGGTTCTCTATCAAATAATAGAATTATTTGATACAGGCTATGATATTTATAATACAGGCTATGATATTTATAATAATTGCTTCTGATGTTACAGGTTGATCATTTGATTGAAAAACTAAGAACATGAAAATGACAAGTGGAAGAGTTTCCTAATCTTGGTTCGACATAAACTAATATTTGATTTCTTTGAAGTCTAATTATAATTGTAAGTTTTGTTGGGTTTTATGAGGTTATTAATGGATAGCCTTAAATCTTTTCTGAATGTTTGTTTCCTGAGGTCGGTAATATAGTTACTTGAATTGACTTCCATGTTTTCATGGTTATTTATCTAGGGTATAAAATTCTGTAGATAAAATCCCATTAAAACAAATTCTGTTAATCAGAAGGGCTCTGTATTTTTTTAAAGTTCAAATATTTTTATTTATCAGTAGATAGTTAATTATAATAATGATTTACTTATAAGAAATAACTATTATATAAAGTACTTTGCTGGAGCTTGATTAAAAGAAATTAACTGTCTCTTTACAGTTCTATAATTTTGCACATAAAATTTTAAAATAAAGAGTACTTTACTATACAGTGCTACCTGATCTTATTGATGGAAAGAATTCTAGACGTGTCACTTTTTGCTGAAATCTCAAATACTGGCTTTCACGTCTTAAAGTTTATCATCTGTAGTAAATTGCTCCTGAAAGATATATAATATATATAATATAATTTCTAACAGTGAACTTCCAGTGACAATCAATTAGCCTATCCAGGAGAATACACTCTAATGGAATTTTATCTGCAAGAACATAAATAGGAAAAGATATAAAATGGTTTAATATATTAACATATTAAAACTAGCAGACTGTTGCTTTATGGATTATTCTACTAAAGGAAAACTAGAATTAAAAAGCGGTGAGAACTAATTATTGTCATGAAAAAGTCCTGACTTTAAAGTAGAGATAGATAGGCTTAGATGAGAAAAGTTATGTTAATAAAATAATGTTAAAATTGTTGGTATATTGTTTCATGAAGTATTTCCTTAGGAATTGTCTTTTGATGCTAATCTACAGAAACAATAGTGAATGTGATTGAGGCATAAGTACTGAGAGCTAATCCAGCATTGTGTCAGTATATTATAGTATCTTGCACATGAAGGTAAGGATTAAAGTTTTGATGTTAGAAATAGGCTGAGATGACTTCTTTTGGCATAATGCTAAACATAGTTTTAAGTAGTGAAATACTTATTCCGATGTTTAATTACATCTGAAATCAATACTATTTAGTTTATTAATTCAGAAATCATTTGCTGAGCACTTAAAATATACAAAACACTGCCAAGGTCAGGAAATACAGAAATGAGAAAGGACAATCTGCTTTCATTTGCTAGTACAAGGATCTTACAAAGTAGTAATTATAATTTAGTGTGTTAAGAAAGATAATATCCACAGAAAGGGCTGTGGAAAGGGAAGCACTTTGAGAGTGGTAAGAGAATTTTATTCAAGACTTAGTGTTAGGCAGGCAGACAGTGGAAGTTTAAAACAAGAGACCCACATGTGTTTTTCTTGAATTCTTTTTCCATTATTTACAATTAGAATTCCATTTTATTTACTAGAGGTGGAGAGTGGCATATGGGAGAGTTATGGTATCTCAAAATTAGATTACAAGTTTTTTAACTTGGTTAATGAAGTAGCTCACCAAACACCTATAAAAATAGCAATTAAAAGTTTCCATCAATAAGTTAAAATATGGCCAGCTACAAATGAAGAATTGTAAACTAATGCCATTTGCAGCAACATGGATGGAGCTAGAAGGGATTATGCTCAATGAAATAAGTCAGAAGGAAAAAAAAGGATATCGGATGGTTTCACTTAAAGGAGGAATATAGGGGAACCAAATAAGGCACTAGGAAAAAATAATAACAATAAAAAACAACAAAATGAAACAAAAATAAATAAACAACTATAAATTAGAGATTCTGCAGGGTAGGAGGAGGGAGAGGGATCAAAATGAATGAGGGAAGAGCACAAGGGGCTGTGGTGATGGGGTATGGATGAATTGGTAGTGGAAATTCTATGGGGAATATACCTGAGAAAAGAAAGCAAACATTGTAAACAAATGAACAATGATATGAAATATATATAAAAAATAAATTATTGAAAATGGAAACAACAACAACAAAAAAATACGGCCAGCTTCAGAAAAGGAATTTTCAACATGTTGTATTATGCGAACTTGTAGGGCTATAATTGACTATACCGTGATAGTAATGGTATTTAAGGAATTCTGTGATGCCTTACAGAAATCTTCAATTAGCTAATTGATTTAATTTATATATGTTTATGCTTTTTCATAGTAAATTTTTCTTTGCTGGAAAATGATTAGACGTCACATGTTTAGTGAGTTTTTTTTTTGTAAAGTTTGTCAAGTTACTATAATTAAAATTCACTTTTTTATCAGTAGTTTAAGTACTTAGTAACTCTAACTCTGTAATATTGACTCAACAAAATGCTAATTCATAACCTTAAAATGTTTAATGAAGTATTGAGAACATTATTTATGCATGTTATGGTACTATTTACTTGTAATTACAGATTATAAAATCATTAGTGAGCTATTTCAAATTGTACTTACTCATCTAAAAGGAAGCTAAATAAATATGGAAAACTACTATCAAATTTTGCCTCTTGATATTTTTAGAAACATTTTTTAAGAGTTTTAGGCTCACAGCAAAATAAGAGGAAGGTACAGATAGTTCCTGTATACTCTCTACCCCAAAACATGGATAGCCTCTCCTATTATCGACATCCCCTACCAGAGTGGTACTTCTATTATATTTGATGAACTTACATTGACAGATGATAATCACCCAGAATCTGTTGTTTATCTTAGGGTTCACTCTTGGTATTATATATTTTATCACATGTATACCTTGTTGTGTATCACAAAGTATTTTCATTGCCTTAAAAACTCTACGTGCTCTGCCTTTCATCCCTCTCCTTCTAACCCCTTACAATCATGATTTACGTAGCTGGAATATTATGACATGCAGCTTTTTCAGACTGGCTTCTTGTATTCAGTTTAGGTCTCCATGTATTTTTAGTGACTTACAGTTCATCTCTTTAAAAATTATCAAATAATATTCCATTGTCTGGATATACCACAGATTATTTACCTACTAGAGGATATCTAGGTTGTCTCTGAATTTTGACAATTATGACTAGAACTGCTAAAAATACCCTTGTGCTGGTTTTTGTAGATAGTGGGGAGTTAGTGTGACTCCTTAGTTCCAAGGAGCCCATGTGAAAAATCAGTGAAACTTGACTCCATCCAGGTCCTCCTAGATCATATAGTCTCATTTGCTCTTTCTACACAGCATTTTATTAACCCAGGCATGAATATCAGCTCTTCTTTGGTGTCACCTAAAATGTTGACCCATCAAATTCTCATTGTTTGGTAACTCTGACAAGTTTTAGGGATGTGGCATATGAAGCACTGTACATCCTAGCACTTCATTGGTTTTGTGTGCCACCTTGGCACACTTTTCAGAGTAAATAATTCCCTCTTATTGTCTCAATTAGCACTTTTATCCTTTTTTTCTAAAACATTGGGGCCCAAAGATACCTGTTTACCTCAGAAATTCACTTGCCTCCTGATTTTAAGATACTTTTCTAAAAATGACAGATTGCTTGCTAAAAAACACGTGGTGTTTTTTAAAGAAAAATTTTCTTCTTAAATGCCACTTATTGGCCTCCTACCATAAGCAGTGTTTTATTAAACACTTTATACACATAAAGTCTACTTTATACACATTAGTCTACTTAATCCTTGTAACAATCCCTTGAGTGATGCAGTATTTTACATTTTTAGGTAAGAAAACAGACTAAAAAAATTGATTAAGCGCATACACATGGTGAATAATAGAACTGCGTTTGAACCAAACACTAACACTTTCAGTATTCTCAAAAGTAACAACACATATACACAAAACAGGCCTATTTTTAGCATTTATGAAATACTTGAGTGAAATCTATGCCAGTGTGAACAATTTAGAAGCAACGTCCATGTTGCTTTCATAGACATTTGTTTACTGTATTGCATTAATAAGTTTACATTAAACAGGACTGGGTTCTGTGAATTTAGCAACTATCATGACCTAATCATAATTTAGTACCTGTACTAGAGAGGGCATTGTTTCGGTTTCTGTGAACAGTAGGTGGTAATCTCGGTAGAGTTTTTCCAACGCACATATAAGGCAGGTACCCTTGAAAACTTACTGCAAATATACCAAAAACTAAACTAAATGTGAGTAAATGGTGCAGGTGAGTCAGTCTCCAGAGCCCAGAGTGGCTAGAGATCTGCATGGAAAAGGTGAAATTTCACTCCAGGTCTTAAGATCTAGGGTTTGAAGAGTTGTAAAGCAACTTGAAAGTACACGTGAAGTGGGCAGGTCCCTGGGAACTCCATCCACTTAGCACAATCTGAAAGTGCAGCCCGTCACAGAAAGACGCACTCGAGACTCTCAACCAGATTGCGCCTTGCAGCACAGGAAGCCTGCGCCTGAGAGCAACACCGGCCGGTGCCCTCTCTCGCGCTTCCGTTTCCGGCTCTTCAGGTTCCGCCTCAACGGAAATGGCTCTGAGGGGCCAGAAGGAGTGGTACACCGTGTAGGGCACAGGCGTAACTTGTGCAGCTGCAATGGCGCTGCCGTGCCCCCTGAACAGGTATCTGCTGCTCATGGCGCAGGAGCATCTGGAGTTCCGCCTGCCGGTGAGCCAGCCACGCCTTTCTTAACTTCAGGCAGGAGTAGAAGGCATGGTGGCAATTGGTGCGGGGGAAGGCGAGCTGCGGGTCTGGAAATAAAAGGGTGTGCGCTTGTCGGGGTTATCACGCGTTCCCCTTGACGCGGCGGAGGCTGTGTGCTTAAGTCCAAGACACATTTCTACCGCGCTAAGCGTGCCTATTCATTCCTCAGCCCGTGTACCAGGTACCGGAGTTAGGCAGGTGAAAATGACCTGTCCTCTCTCTCTCCAGGAGCTCTTCATCTGGTGTAGAATAGAGGCGGCACGCAGATATGGTCTGCACTGTTTTAAATGTCCAGTGTACGGGTCAGAGTCGGGGGAGGGTGAGGTAATGGCGGTGGAGGGTGGTAGAAGTTGGGGTAAAGTAAGGAAATGTTTATTCATTCAGTAAGCGTTTACAGAATACTTGCCATCGATTGTGGCAGACGCTGGGCATGTAAGGGAAGCGCACTGTTCCGACTAGGGGCTGAGCAGATAAAGGTAACATTGTAAAATAACGTTGGTAAGTACAGCTAAAAAAATATGTGCGGGGAACTGAGACACTTGATGAGTGGAGGATATTGGCCTTTACTCTGGCTTCCAAAAGGGTATGAACCTCAGGTTGATACCTAAAATAAAGGTTGAGCAGAAGCTAGTCAGACCAAGGAGAGAATTAGAATTATTAGTATTAGAATTTGCACCTCATTGTTAACAGATTACCACGAATGTAGCAGAGAGTTACAAGAAGAGAACAAGAGAGGTAGACAAGGGCCAGTTTGCAAAACCTTGACTACCTGAAACTTAAAATTTATTTGAAGAGTTTTAAGTGACAAAAGCAAAAAATTTGGCAGCAGTGTGGATTTGAGTGGAATAAGACTACAAATGATCTCCATTTAGGAGTTTTTTTTTTACTTTATAATGGTGTGAAACTAATACCCATTCAATACAAACCACAGTAAGATACTCTGTCCTGATGGGCAGTCACAGCTATCTGCTGCTCCCAGTGGGCATTTTCAACTTATGATGGAAGTATCATATGTAACCCTGTCATAAGGTGAGGAAATCTGCAGTCAGAGAGTAGTAAGGAGTCTTGTAAATAGTCACGTTATTAGACAAAGGAGGCCCTAACTAGAGCAAAGGAGTGTGAGGATGGGATATAGTGGGAAAACATTTAGACAATAAAATCATCGTTGCCTGATTGGTTGAATGTGGTAGAAGAGAAGTCAGTCAAGGATGACTACTGGAGTGGGGTTTCCATTTTAAAATGGAGAACACAAGTAGATGTAAGATTTAAATTTTGGTTATGCTGAATTTGATGTAATAATGTAACATCAAGTGGAAATGACCAGAGGCATGAATACATGAATATGCATACAACAAGATAGAGCCATCTGAACTCTTAATAAATATTTGGGAGTCTTCTGCATAACATCCCTAGTGCTTGGTGATTTACCTGTTTCTTCCTTCTTGAATTCATACTCAGTGCCTTACCCTAGTGCCCTAGTGTTGTACCCTAGGGACTAGTACTCTAGTTCCCAAAGTTCAGTGCTGTTTTGCTTTAGATCTTCATTTTGCCAAGACTGAAACTCCTTATTCTGGCATTCAAGGTTTGCCATTACACAATGCTCTCTGCTCCCACTTTTTCTTCTATCTTTACTGTAGTCAAACCTAACTCTTCCCAGTGTTTCCGAAGCAGTGCCCTGTGTTGTCCTGCTTTAGGTTTCGGACTTGTCTTGGCTGTTGTGTTTTGCCTTTCCCAAGTAGATTGATGGGGTAGGTTCATACATACTTTGCTTTACAATTTGAAACTTGGGTTGTCATATTTACTTGCAATTCTATGTCACTGCTTACATTTTGGATAGTGGAATTAATGCTGTGGCATACAACTTCCAATAATTTTTCACATTTTATTTTAAACTCTGGGGCTGTGTTAAATCACTGCTGATTTTTTAACACCGTATTCCAGAATCAGCAAACTGATGCTTCAAATGTAAAGCTGATTTCACAGTGCTTTAATATGAAATAAATAATACTCACTCTGAACTAATCTACAGCTGTTTTTTCTTTTATGCATTGTAACTGTCTGTCTTGATTGATTTCTTGAGCTACTGGCTTTGAAGGACAATGTTGTGGTCATTACCATTTTGATTCCCTTTAGAACAGACTAGAGACTGCTTCTCTACAGATCTTACCATATGAGGTCATTAGGATTCCTGTATCACAGATGCTGGAACTGAGAGTGAAAGGAGTTAAATTTGTTGTGTAAACCAAATAGGTACCCTTTGGAAAAACCACATTAACCCTCATTGGCTCCCAGGTCTAGTGATGCCTCTTACTCAAGTTTGTGTCATCTGTTTTGCAGAATGACTTGTAGACTTCCATGATTTACTGATAGTCTATTGCTGGTTTTTATTCTGTACATAATACCAGAAATTAAAAAAAAGTGATTTGTTGTGGATGAAACGAAAAACAGAAAAAGTGCTGTTCTTAAACCTCCCATTCTTTTAAGTCTAGAAATGGAGAACTTTCCTGGTTTAATAGTGTTGTGGCTCACAATAGGCTTAGAGGTTAAAGTTCCTTCGCTTAGTTGGGAGGATAAAGAGGATTGGGGGATTGTAGTCACCCAGGCTTGGGGCACTTAGCTCTCATTAGGTTACTTCCTCTCTAACACCTACACAAAGGAGTGGGATACTGGGTTATTTGAAGGGGCAAATTTTTTTTAAAATATCTTTTATTATTAAATTAATCTGTAAATATTTGATATCAGTTGTAGTCCCTATGGAGTTCCCATCACCATCTCACCAGTGCACCATCACCCCAGTCCCTTGTGCTCTTTCTGCCCTCATCCTGGTCCCTCCCCACCATGATGCCTTTGAATTGTCTTTGTCTTTTGGTTCTTGTTGTATTTTTTATATTGTTCTTTTCCTTGAGCCCTGTTTGTTTCTTTATATTCCTCCTACTAGTGAAACCATCTGACATTTTTCTCTTGCCTTTTGACTTATTTCACTGAGCATAATTCCTTCTAGCTCCATCCATGTTTCTACAGATGTCTCTAGTTCATCTTTTTTAATTGCTGAATAGTATTCCATTGTGTATATGTACCACAACTTCTTGATCCAGTCATCTATTTTTGGGCATTTGGATTGTTTCCAGGTCTTACCAATTATATAGTGCTGCAATAAACATAGGGGTACAGGTACTCTTTTGAAACGGTGTTTTTGTGTCCTTTGGGTAGATCCCTAAGAGCCGTATTACTGGGTCATATGGTAGCTCTATTTTTAATAGACTGAGGAACCTCCATACAGCTTTCCACAGTGGTTAGATTAACTTGCATTCCCAAGAGCAGTTGTAGTAGAGCTCCTTTTTAAACTCCGCTTCCTCGCCAACATTTGTTGTTGTTTATTAGCTTTATTTATTTATTTTTATTAGCTTTATTTAATTATTTGACATCATTTGTATTCCCCAGGGAATGAAGGGGCAAATTTTGTTAGTAGTACAGCTCCTAAAATTTGTAGTCATCTTGTGTTTAATAATACATAGTAATTGCTTCATAATATATCCATACTACATGAACACATTTCAACTTTGCATACACAATGTTTTTGTTTTTTTTTAAAGATTTATTTATTATGCATATAAGCACTGGGGTACAGGCCAGAGGTGTGGGCAGTGAGAGACAGAGTGGGGAACAGAATAGGCAGACTGACTGAAATACACTGCTGAGGGGAGCAGCGGGGCAAGGCAGGAGAGGTCTGCTGTGCCATGTAGGTCACCTAGTGGCTGCGGTTTGTTTCATGGTTTGCTTCATAGTGTGCTGCCTAACCCATTGTGCCACCAGGGAGGCCCCGTATACACCGTGTTTTTAAAGTGGCTATTATGTTTGTTATTTGTAGTTCTGCAACTTTGCCAGAAAGAAGAGTAATTCATCATAACTTGTGCTAAATGAATCTTTAGTGATGCTTCCTAATTAACTATATTTTTTCTCAACACCCTCAAATCATGTTTAATTATTCATTTTATTGTCAGTTTTACTAATTGATTGCTTTGTAATTTTTCTTTTCAAAATCAATATTTTTAAATCAAGTTTTGGCTGCTCTCCTGTTGTCTAAAATTTTTCAGAAATTACTTACCTTGTTGCAATTATAAAATTTTCCCAGAACCCAGAATTTTCATTTATTTGATGTTGCATTTAAGTGCTCAGGAGTGCATCAACCCACTCTTCTTTTTTAAAAAAATTATGTTATGCCTGTATCTATTGACAGGCTTAGAGTTTCCTATGTTAAATACATTCTGTATATGCTGTTTTCACTATAGGAAATAAAGTCTCTGCTTTCACTTTTTGGAGGACAATTCACAAGTAGTCAGGAAACATATGGAAAGGTAAGTTGAATTTCTGTTTTTTGTTATGCCATATAGAATTACTTATAAATGGATTTGAAGATATGAACTGAAAATCTTAAATTTATGTAGTTGTATCTAGGGGGAACTGAAGAAAAATTATATTTTGAAGAAAAACGTTGTTTTGGAAAGTTAGATTTATTTCCTTTAGATGTACTCATTTTTTATTTGTTAATTTTTAATTCAACAGTTGTACCATACTTTGTGTCTATCCCTTTATTGAAAAAAAGACTATCTTTTGGTGGTATGATCAGAAATATAATTTACAATTTCGCAAAATTTCAGGCTTATATTGGGAGTCATTTAAATTGTGCATATATAAAATTGTGAATTTATAAACTTTTCATATTAATGGTTTATCAGTGTATTAGGAAAATCGAAGAACTCATTAATTTTTCCCAATAAAGTTAATATTAAGATATTATGTTTTTTCTGTTTGGATTATTTTGAAATTTTCTATAGAAGAGTATAAATATTGGAAGAAGAAAGATTGGTATAGCAGGGATGATTTCTTGCAAAGGATGAATCAGTTGAAAGTCCCCTTTTTTGGATTTATACTCTTTTGTAAGTTTCATTTATTGAGGGAGGATGGATATAATTGGGTGAGGATGATGAACTGAGATCAGGGTCTTTATGTGTTCTGTTGGTCAAGGGGCTATAAAGGAGGCGCTTAAAAGTGCCTGTAACCTTGGGGATTGGGATAGAGGGTTGGAGACCTCCCTGATACACCTGGAGTTTTTTTCTCCTTAGATTTAAAAAAAAAAAAAAAAAGATAATGTAATAGTAAAACCTATGATGTTCCATCATAGTTTTTCTAAGACCCTCTCCCCCACAACCCATCAATTGGCAACAACTGTCTACAAAAAGATCATTGAAAGAAATATATTACACAGAAGTTAAAAGTAAACTATTATAGCTATATTATAAGGAATGGTTAGCAATAACAAAACTGAGATTATACTTTGGGATATACTATGCATTAATTCTTTTGGTCAAATTGCATAAGAACAATGAAAAGATAACCTTAAATTTAAATGACACTGAATTTGTTGATATTTTTATTTATAGTCATTTATGAAAGTGTTACATTGTGTATATTACCCTATCAAGTTACCTAATAAAATAACTTACTTTTTTTATATCCTTGTAACAATTTTTATTTTGATTAGATTCTGATCAAGTATTCTTACATAACAGTAGCAAATAGGAATCATTCTTTATTGATCTACATCAAACCATAAGTAGCCATGAAACATCTTAGAAGTAAGTTGTCTATTATTTCTTTCAGTCTCCTTTTTGGATTCTTAACATTCCTTCTGAAGACATTGCCAGAAATTTAATGAAACGGACAGTGTGTGCCAAGTAAGAGAAACCTATAATGTTCCCCTGCATGAATGTAAACTGTATTTTTCTGTTTTAAGTCTACTTTGTGCTCTCTTAAGGGAAAATGGGTGGGAATGGTTGACTGGGGGCAAGGGAAAAGGGCTCAATTTAGTTTGCAGTTACCCATGTTTGTCACTAGATGGTGGTGGGAGAACAGAAGAGTTAATCTGATGAACCGGCGAGAGAATCTCAGTGGTAAAATGGTAGAAACACTTAATTTTTTTAAAAGTCCATATTAAGCAGGTGTATTGTATGAAATGTAAACATTATGTTTTATAGGTTGGATGCCATATTTAATTATAACTGAAGTTTTGAAAATCTAGCGTTGATTGTCTTATAGATGCTTTAGCAGATGGACGACAGATTGGTGAATTGTAAGATAAAAAAGTAGGGACCAACATGAAATGTGTTTTACTTGTTAGAGGAATTCTAATAATCATATCCTGTGTGAATTAATGTTGACATCTTTCATCATTTGTCCTACCTGATTGTTTTCTAGATTTTATTATTGGCTTTGCTTTTCTTCCATTTCATTATTTTGGCATTATAAAATTTTCTGTCTTTAGTTGAAAACAAAACTCTTTACAACTAGTGTCTTAAAAAATGAACAGCTTATGTTATCCCTTTTTTCCTCCTGAACATTTATTTGGCAGATAATTAAAAACTTTTCCTTAGGAATTAAAGTGTTTAGTAATGCAGTGCAAATAAGACTTACCTGGCTTAATTGATATGGTTATCAGTGCCTTATAACACTGATATGTAATTGCTTTGTTATTGAATAGACTATAACCCCATATTTAAAGTCATCCTGCTGAAAACTAGCAGTGATATTAAACCTACTCTCCTAAACTGAAGCTTGCTAATGGGTCTTATTAGTAATAATGTCTAGGAAGCAGAAATAATTAAAAAGCACACAATTTGAGTAATTATTACTTCAGCATAATTATATTATAATGGTAAAGAAATGGATTTTGTTGTCAGATGGATTAAGTTTGAACCCTAGCTTCATTCTTACTGTATGACTATTTAATCTCATTGTGAAATATTACTGACATTTGTATGCAAACACAAAAGACCCCGAGTAGCCAAATTAATCTTGATCAAAAAGAGGAATGGAGGTATTATATTCCCAGAATTCAAATTATACTATGAAGCTGTACTAGTCATAAAAATAGACACACAGACCAAAGGGATAGAATTGAGAGCCCAGAAATAAACCCACATTTTAAGGATATTTAACACTGGAGTAAATAGAGGCTCTTCAGCAAAGGATATTGAGAAAACTGGATCGCTATATGTAAAAGGAAAAAGAAAACAAAGCAGACCACTGTCTTACCCCAAACACAAAAATGAACTCAAGTAAATTGATTAAAGATTTGTATGTAAGACTGGAAACCATAAAATGCAGAGAAGAAAACAGGCAAAACACTCCCAAGACATTGACAGCAGTGATGTTTTGGGGGTTTTCACTCGAAAAGCAAGGGGAAAAAAGCAAAAATAAAGAAATGGTACTACATAAAACAAAAAAGCTCTGCACAGCAAATGAAGCTATTATTAAAGTGGAAACAAAAAACAAAACAACCATCCTGAATGGGAGAAAATATGTGCACATCATACAACTGCCCAGGGAATAATATCCAAGATATGTAAAGAACCGAACACAACCCAACAAAAAAATAATCCAATCAAAAAGTGAGGAGAGGAGCTAAATAGACAGTTGTGTGTCCAAGGAAGATACACAAATAGCCAACAGAAACATGAAAAAATCTTTACATCACTTATCAGGGAAATACAAATCAAAACCACAATGAGATAACTACTTCACTCCCATGAGAATCAGTCTTATTAAAAACAAGCAAACACATACAGAAACAGCAGTATTGGCAAGGGTGTAAAATAAAAGGAACCCTGTTGATGGGAATGTAGAGTGGCCCAGCCCCTATGGAAAGCAATATGGAACCTTCTTAAAACAATAAAAGTAGATCTACCATATCTGATCAACAATTCTACTCATAGATATCTACCTGAGGAATGGAAAAACACTACATTGAAGAGATGTATACATTCCTATATTCATTGCAGCACTATTTACAATAGCCACATTATGGAAACAACCTAAATACCAACAATGATTGGATAAAGATGTGATACTTGTAGAAAATGGAATGCTAGTCAGCCATAAAAGGAGATGAAATCTTGCCATTTGAGACAACATGGATGGAACTGGAGGGGATTATGCTAAGTGAAATAAGGGAGAGGAGAAAGACAAATAGCAGATTGATCTCATTCATGTGGAATGTGAAGAACCAAAACAAAACAACAGGCAAAACTAAACCAAAACAACCTCTAGAAATCTGTCAGAAGGGTAGAAGGCCTGGGGTAAGGGGAAAAGGTGGGGAAGAGTCCAGTGGTCTGTGCTGGAGGATTACGGGTATTTTGGCATTGGATGTGGTGTGATGACATACATAAGAGAAGTATGAACCTGTACCCCTAATTCATGTACAGTGTTGTAACCAATTTTACCTCAAAAAAAAAAAAAGGCTGTTACTATTTTTTATTTTTGTTTTCAAGGTTTTTCTTTTTGTAGAATTTTTTAATCTGTACTTCCCTAAGTTTGTACCTATAAGAATCTGTCTTCTCCCTTAGAATATAAATTTTATAAGAGCACTGAACTTTGTTTTTTCTCTGTTCTAGTGCCTAGAACAATTTATTGTTTTATATTAATCCTTAATATTTGTTGAGTAGATGAATTGACCAAGCTTACAGACTTTAAACATTAAGACTAAGAAAAAAGCTAAATACAGGAAATTTGGGGACACCTGTTTTGAATTATTTTGTTGTTACTTTTTATTCTTTGTATGTTTTGTGAATCTGAGGTTGGTTCCTTAATAGGTAAGTCCTATAGAGAACTTTTTATAAATTCAATAAAGTGAAAGGAGGAACTCATTATCAAAGGTTAATATTCTCAATCCTAATACAGCATTCATTACATTTGTGAATTACTTTGCATTTAGGTGTGCACACTGTGCTAATAATATATAGATCTCGGGTTCCACTGCAACTAATTTTAAGAACTCTTTGATGGTAATGGAATTTTGTTCTTAAAATTGCTTCAATGTCCTTGAAATTAATGGAAGCTTGAAAATTTTTTTTCCTAGCAGGGATTTTATTTTTAAGTTATAAAAATAACTAGTAATTACTAATTGTCACTCTGTTAATTTACAATTTCACCTAGTTGTTGTTTGTTTTATGGGGAAGATGTTAGAAAAATAGAATATCCTGCAGATTTTGTTTAAAATTATTTTTTAAATTATTTAAATGATTTTACTGAATTATTGTGTTCTAGTGTAAAAACATAATGGCGAAAACTTGGGAAAATCTTATAAATTTCTCTCCTGTGTAAAGTTCAATCCTGTGTGATTTGGACTTCAGTTCTGTTTGTTTCTAGGGTGCGTATGTCTTAGTTATTGCTTAGAAAATGGACAGTGATTGTTTTAGTCCTATGAACATAAAGAACCGGTGAAACAATTGTTATGTATTACTGTGTGACCTAATTTCTTTACTGAGGTTAGTACCAATCATTTATTTCCTAGGTCTATATTTGAACTTTGGGGTCATGGAAAATCTCCGGAGGAGCTGTATAATTCTCTTAAAAATTATCCTGTGGAGAAGATGGTGCGTAGTAAAACATGGTGTCAAAGAGGTATAGTTGCACATGCTATAGAATAAATAAGCTTAAAGAATTTTTTTCTGCTTTTATTTTAGGTTCCATTTTTACATTCAGATTCTACATATAAAATAAAGATTCACACATTTAATAAAACATTGACTCAAGAAGAAAAAGTCAAACGAATAGATGTAAGTAAATTTAACAAGAAACAAAAACACCTCTGAGATTAATACAGTCTAGCCACTATTGATACTTACTACATAAGTATTATTAGTGTCTTTTATGTGCTTATTTTGTACCACATTGTGTTAAGTTATTTTTCTTATTTATTTAGTACTGATATTTGGACTTAGAATATATGTATTGTATGTATAATATATCCACATGTATTATATAAATATAAGCATTATTTTTCCTTTTGAATTTCTATTGGATGTTAGAATTGTTTTTATTTTTTAGGCACTTGAGTTTCTACCATTTGAAGGAAAAGTTAATTTAAAGAAGCCACAGCATATATTCTCTATTTTGGAGGATTATGGTTTAAACCCAAACTGCATCCCTGAGAATCCACATAATATTTATTTTGGTAGATGGGTAAGCAAGTGTTCTTTTCCTGTTTTAGTTTGTTTCTTTGAAAATGAAATGCTAAGTCTTTATGGGTTTGTGTTTGTTTTTCCAGAGATTCCTATGAAGTACATGAAAGTTATTATAAGGGGTACAGCTATAAGGTGGTGTGTACTAGAGACACTGACACAGACTTGTTAGAAAATCTAAATTTCTTTTTTAATAAGGCAGTGAAATACAGAGTGCTGTGGAGGGATCTCATTTGTGGAACTAATCCATCTAGTTTTCCATTCTGAAAAGAAATTAAATTATTGTGCCATAACAATGCGTGTGTAGAAGTTGTGCCATGTTTATATAGAATGTTGTTATTTAGGAGAGAAAAGAGATGGGCAAAGTTGTGTTCAACTTTGTGTTCAACCAACCCTGGAAAAGTTGTGTTCAAATTCAATTGAAATTCAGTTTGAAAATCAAAGAAAATGGCAAAACACTTAGTAAAAGATATTTGTCTAGACCTCGTTCATACTTTCTTATAGAACAATTTCAGAGCAGTAGTAAGTGGGAAGTGGTTTTATTGTGAGTGGTTATCTTAAATCTGTATACTTTTTTCTAATTTGAAAATTATCTCTGATCTAGATTGCAGATGGACAGAGAGAACTTATTGAGTCATATAGTGTCAAAAAGAGACACTTCATTGGAAATACCAGTATGGATGCTGGTTTATCATTCATCATGGCCAATCATGGAAAAGTGAAAGAAAATGATATTGTCTTTGATCCATTTGTTGGAACAGGTATTTTTATTTAACTATTAATTAAGCTAGCATAGAAATAGATGTTGCTTATATTAGTCAAGGTCATAGTAATATTTTTGTTAGAAGTTTAAGTGGACAGAATCATCTTTTAAATATCTTTAGATAGTGGCTAAAGAGACAATTGGATATAGCTTTATCAGAGGTTAACAATTTTGCCTCTTTAGAAGTGATAGTGATAGAATTTTGTGAATTTTTTTTCCGCAAATAAACCACTAGGGGAAAGAATACCATACTTGGCAGTAGATTGTGAACATGTAAAGCTGTATCATTTATCTGAATAGAAAAACTCTTGGGGGAAGAAAGACATGATAAATAGGAAAATCTGAGTTATAAGGTTAGAAAAAGTGTTCATCTTTTAAATTGGTAACCAAATACTTAGATGGAGAAAAATAGTTAATCTGCCTTATATTTGATTTGGTTTGAGAAATTTTATAATTAAGTGTAAAAATAAGAAAAGTGACTAAGGTGCAATGGGGTTTTTATCAGCTGTGACCTGGGTTCTATGTTCACTTGATTGGGGTGTCCATGTAACCTGAAATTCCATGTTTACACTTGACTCTTTAAAAACATTTTCCTGCTTCAACGTATTTTTTGTCTTGATTTTGCTCATACCTAGGAAGTAGTCATATTTTGTTTGTCTAGCTAAACCTATTGTGATTTAGATTGTGTAGAAAAAATTAGGCTTGTGGTTGGAGTTCTTCCCTGGAGCCATCTTTCCAGTCAGAAACCTTATAAGCAGAGATATGAAACATTTTTTGAATAGTAAATGCATTAGAGACTATGCTGTGTACTCTCAGTCTTATATAATTTAATTCTTATATTAACTAACATAGAGGTACTTTTTAAAGCCTTCCTCAGGAGACTATGGCACCAACATGTTAAGTGACTTTTTCAAGGGTATATAGTATGTAAGTTTCATGAGATTTCACTTCAAGCAGTCTAACTCCAGAGCTCATGCTTTTAACTACTAAGATAGAACTGCCTCCCTCTGCACTTGGGTCTGCCAGCCAGCTGTTAAACCAGTTAGTTAATTGAGGAATCTGCCCACTGTGATTAGGAAGAAATAGTAACAAGGTTAGGAGATTTCAGTGTGTGGAAGATTTTCTGGGTTTATTGTTGCATAGTGAGTCTTTGTTCTTCCACTCCAACATGGTCTTCATTTAGCCTACCCCTAACATACTATTCATTACTTTTTTCCTATGCTCTTTATTGTAAGCACCTTCCCCTACTTTTTTGAAATTATTCAAGAAATAGTGAAAAACTTATAGAAAAGTTACAAGAATATTTTGCAGTTACAGTTAGTGCTTGCAGCGAATAATCTAGTGTGTATGTACTTTCCTAATGTTAGAGACAGAGTTCTAGGGTAAATTTCTGTAAGAGGAATTGCTGGGTTAAAGAGTATATGCATAATAGATTTATTCAATGTTTCCACATTTCATTATACCATATTCTTGCCAGAAATATGAGAATTCTGGTCCCCCACAACCTTACCAGTAGAATACATTGTCAAACTTTTTGAAGTTTTTCCAATCTTTTGGGTGAAATATTATCCCAACATGATGTTTATACTTCACTTATTGTGAATGGATTCCATTAGTTTTTTATATTTTAGGGGTCATTGAATTACCTTTTTGATGCCTTTTGCCCTTTTTTTTTTTTTTGGTAGATATTTTGGTCCTCCTTCCCTACCACCCCCCATTTTTAAAAAAAGATTTATTTATTTATGCATACAAGAACTAGGGTATGAGCCAGAGGTGTTAGGGATTTGGGGGGGGGTTGAGAGGATTCACCAGAGATAGAGTGGAGAGTAGAACAGGCTGATTTAATGAAGTTGAGGGGAACAGCAGGCAAGACAGGAGAGGTCTACTATGCTACATGGGCTAGCTCCCTGGCTGGGGATTGAACTCATACCATAATGACTGGTGATAGCTTTATAGCACTGAGACTTTAACCCTTGTGCCACCAGGAAAACCCCCCATCCCCTTGGCCAGTTTTTAAAATTACTTTGTTAGGGACATTGGAATACCCACCCAGTCTCGCCTTCCTGTATGAAGTATGTGTGCATGTGTATGGATATATATGTAAATTAAATGCATAAATATTTTATGATACATAGCAATTATTTTCTCCAAGTTTATTATTTTACACATGTGATTTCTTTTTATAATGCTAAAGCTTTCTCAATCCAATTCAGGAATTCAGCTGTGTTTTCTTTTAGTACTTTTGTAGTTTTAGTTTTTCTCTTTTAGATCTCTGGTCCATTTGGAGTTACTGTGTTGTAGATATATGGAATGGATCTAATTTATCTATTTCCAAATGGTAAATTCATTACTCCTTAATTTTGTTCCTGGATTTCACATCTCTGTGAAATGAGAAGAGTTTTTTGAGATGTAGATGTAGAGGTGCTTAACTGCACATACATACATAGACCAGACCACAAATTTTAATTACAGAGTTCTGGTATAGGTAAAATGTCTTCCCTTGATTTAGATAAAGTAAATATATTATGAATGCTAATTGCCATAGCAGTCAAGCTATTGAATACTTGCAGTGCTAAGAGGAAAGGAGACTTGCCCCTAATTTGCTTTAGGGAAGCTCCTTAGAGTGGTAATATAGATCATTTATCTCTTTATACAGGACAATTAATAGGAAATTAATTGCAATATATAGGACAATTTATGCAAAATTGAAAGGGGAAGGTCTTTGCAAAGGTACTGCTAAAATAAATTTTCATAGTTTGTGTATAACTTAAGCATAATTTTAACATGTTAGCTAGTTTTTGGTGATTTTGTTCTGAAATTGGTGATAGCTAGTAAGTATGAATAGGCTCATTCTTAAGCACAGATTGTCCTTTTTCTTGACCCTTTGTCTCAGTGATGGGTAGTACCTTCTGAAGGGCTGGAGATCTAAGGAACCCTGCGCCCTCCTCCATGGCCATGCTTTTTCACAAATTGATATTTTTTTACTTCAGTTTCCTTTTCAAGTGTTTCCAATCCCTTTTCCTTTCTAAACGTGCACAATTAAAATGTATTCGCTTCCCAAATACCTTACTCACTGATCCTCATGAGCTGTGATGTTTTCAAAGTTATAGAGTAAGTAGAGTAGAGAGGGAAACTGAATAGAGTTATCTTTTTGCCTGCCTAAATGGCTTTCCTTTTCCTTTTAGACAATTTGCTACTATTGTGCAGAATATTATCATTAGCTACAGAAAATTTTCATTTCCATTTTAGCAAGTACAGTGATTCACATTTTAGTAAACTTTCTTTTTTTAAGTTGTGTATTTCCATTTTCCACAGGGAGAAAATATATTCTACTAGCTCAGCTCTCAGTTTTTAGGAAGTACTGCTAGTCTAACGTGTGCTTGACTGAAGGAATCCTCAGCATAGATATGTTGAATTCCTATAAAGGTATCCTTCTTATCATATGATACAAGATTTGTGAGTGACATACAACTCTTATTAACTAAGTGCATTTTTACTTAAACTAAATATGCATTTGCTTCAATTAGTGCTGACCCCAAAGCAGATGGCATAGTGTAGGTAAAAAATGTGAGTTAAATCTTTACCCTGTCAGTTATTATGTGACTTTAGGCTAGATTCTTAAAATGTTATCACTTATAAAATGGTAATAGTACTATATTGTGAGAATAAAATGAGATGACATGTATTTGAAATTCTAAGGATTTGCTTGTCACATTATAGATATTTAATTAACTGTAATGTTTATTATTTTTAATTATTAGCTTAAGAGCTTAGATAATTTTTTGGAGAAAGGTTAGATATGGGCAGTATTGAATAGTGAGAGTAAATAGTTTGGCCATAAGCTCATTTTGTAGTCCTTTCTTTTACCAGTTCCCAAGATAATAATATTTTGCAGCTATTTGCAAATTAAGGCAGCAAAGAAACTGAGGGTTAAAATTATAAATCTCTAGTTCTTTGGTTGTAATGAAAATAATTGTTACTAATATCTGTCTATTGCTGTATGTATCTGGTATGATTTAATGACACCTATGTAGCTATAACTCTCCCTTCTCCTTTACCCTTCTCTGGAGGGTCAACATCTTTAGTCATTGAAAATACACCCTGCAGTGTATTGCTTGGTTTCTTCTACCTTCAGATAACCCACAGGTATAAGGAAAAGAATGTAGCTCCTTGGAAATGCGAAAGTTAAAAAAAAAAAAAAAAAAAACCTCCCAATCTGGTGAAAAGCCTTTGAATTTACAAAATGATAAAAAGAGTCAAATGTTGGGAAATTGTCCTGGTTCAGGGAGAAGACTGGTAGCAAGAGAGAGTTAGGAAAGAGATAATAACTTTCTATAAGTCTGTGCAATAATCCCTGCTTCCCATTTGTCCACAACTTTTTGTAGTGTTTTTCTTGAACCTAATAGTTTATCACTATTTTCTAGCAATATCCCTTTGCTCAAGCTCCTAGTTTTGAGCTCTTTTTTAAAAAGGATAAAATAGATACACTAGGATCACCATTTTTCTTCCTGTTCTCTTAGCAAAACCAAAGTCCAGTCTCATTTTCATACTTTTGTAAAGCTTTCCACTTAAATCTCTTAAGGTCAAAATCATAAATTAGTTTCTGTATCATAAATTCCACTATCATGTCCTTTTACCTGTAATGTATTATCCCAACCTTAAAGTGGTTGCTATTTAAGTAATGAGAAATTAAAACTGAACTTAAGTAACATGTGTGGTATTTTTCACACTTGATGTTGTACTAAGACATTGGGTGAGTCATATTACCTGCTCTCTTGACACTTCACCCCTCTCTATTTATTACTTCTTCCACCAGAAAGCTTCCAAGGAAACACCAATGAGGGTTAACTAAAGACAAAATATATTTCAATTTTGTTGAAAAAAAACATTAGATATTAACAATGATTATTACCGTGTAACCAATTTAAAGAAACTATAGTGGTTTTATTTAAAACTTTAAAAGCATAAAAGGAGGACACAAAGTCCATTAACAGATGAAATCTAACAGATTATTCATCTCCTTTCAGCTATGTGCTCTAAATTGGTTCTTCTCAAAACTCACTTTAACCAAATGGATAAGGTTCTGGTTAAGGAACTACAGGAAAGCTTTTCTGTTCCCCTTGTCAACTAGTTCTTCTAGGTGAGTATCTGCCCTAACTGGCAGAATTACAGTAATTCCTCATGATTTGGGTGAAGTGATTTTGTGAGTATTTGAAGTCATCACCTTCCCTAAATATGGATGTTCTTTTTGTAGAGATCTTAGGAGGTCTTACTTATCTTATTGCTTACATGTTTTTTCAGTTACTATGAAGGGACCTAGATTTTGATTTCTGCTGCACTTTTAGTTCTACATTTCTCTTCTTTATCACTTACACAGGAAGTAGTAAGTTTCAGTATCTTTCATGAGCAAAGTGTTTTCAGTACGTTACCAGACTATTTTAAATGGCTATGGAAGGAACAGCATTAGTTTATTAATCCTGACCCTCTGGAGGCACTACCCATCTTAATTTTAGAGATTACATTTCAAAGGCTATAAGGGAAATAGTTCTTGTTTTTACCCTTTGAGTCTGTATACAGCTTGTAGTTTAAAAATATATTTCTAGTTTTAGTTGTTAGGCCTTGCCCAAGCACTAAGACAAGTTTAATTTGGATAATTGAACAAAGTGAAGTTTATAAAAAGTATAATTATTAAAAGTTAAAGTAAATTTTTTTTTACAAAATTAAAAAATATTACCTTTTATTTTAAAGGAACTCGCTAATTTTTAAATTTGTTAGGATTTTTCTTCATATGAATGCTAGTCATACCTACCAATCAAATTTTTCTTTGAATGATTTAGAATTTTTGTTCTTGTATTGGTTATAATGTTAACAGAAAAGTTATTGAATTTATATTTGATAATAGTTATTAAAAAATTTATAGTTTAAAATAGAGATAATTGCTTCACTGGTTACAAAAGTAACTACACCTTGTCCTAATACTTTTCATGCCCTCTTCAGTTTTTTGAAACTCTGTGACTAAATTTAGAGGGAATTGAGCCCAAATGTATTTATTGCTAGCTATTTGTGTGGCAGCTGTCTGCTTATTTGTAAGAAATGAGCAAGATGTTTTTGTATAGATCTCTCAAAATCACATAAAAATATTTATGTATTATTTTGACCAAATAGAGATGGTTTCCTTAGTAGTGTTCTTTAAAACAGTGATTCCAGAGCAATTGCGATCAGTGGACTGAGCTCCTTAGCAGTTTGTTTAAACACTCCTGGACCTTATTAGATAAAAAATATAGCCAGGACTACTGTCAACTAGGGTACTCTGCCTGCAGTTACTTTGTAAGAGTCTGAATCATATATAAGTAGGGGAAGAAACAAGAACTTAGGACTTCCTGATTAACTGAACATGCGCATGTGATTTTTTTCAGGTGGCCTTCTGATAGCATCTGCTCATTTTGGTGCATATGTATATGGGACAGACATAGACTATAACACAGTTCACGGTTTGGGTGAGTAGATGTTCCAGACAGTACTATTATGGTCTCTGGTCTTATAACAACTATACCCTTAAAATAATTAATTTTCAGTGGCATTAGATGTATCTGTTTAAATATTAAAATACACAGTTGTGTTATAATTTTACTTATTTTTGTGATAAATTTCATTGAGTATCTGCTTTTATGAAATCATCTAGTGTGTGCAACACTGGTGTGTGGTCTTCTAGGGCAACACAAAGATGAATAAGAACAAGCCTTCCTTTCAGAAGTATTTATACTCTTAGTAAGAGAGAGTAAAAAAATAGGACTACTACAAGGTTATGAACTTTAGGTTTGGGAAAGAAGAAATAATAGAGAGGGACCAGCCACTCTGTAATCTACATGTAAGTCTTAATAAAACACAATGTTTTAATTTAAAAACTCTTTCTTTTATTCAGTAATCATTGAGTTTTTACTGGAGTAATTTCTAGTTCTTGCATACCATATACTTTTTTTTTTTAAGATTTATTTATTTATGTATACAAGAACTAGGTACAGGCCAGAGATGTGTGAGGTGAGAAGATCCACCAGAGACAGAGTGGGGAACAGAACATGCAGATTAACTGAAGTACACTGCTGAGGGGAGCAGTAGGCGAGGCAGGAGAGGTCTGCTGCACCATGTGGATCACCTCCCCAGGGTGGCAGGGATCAAACCCATTGCGCCACCAGGGAGGACCCCACCATATACGTTTTTTAATTTTATAACTGACAAATTTTATAACTGACAAAAATATCTTTGAAATACTTAAGATGGTTATAACTTTGAAGATTTTGCCTTAGGTTGAAGGTGAATATTTGGAAAATAGTTCAAATTCTAGAAGTTTCACTTGGAGTATAATTGGATTAAATTGAATAAAATGGAAAAAATGTTTCTTTGTAGCTGAATAGTGTTAAAATGTCAAGTGTCATTGATAATTTTGAAAGTATATTTGTCTTGTTATTCCATTACTGTAACATATATCAATCATTAAAGAACCTTTTCTTTGTCTCATGTTATTGGTGAAAATTTATTTTCTCTTGCTGAAGCAGTTTGATATGTTATACTTTATGACCTATCTTTTCCCCTGCGTTGACTAAGGAATTCAGTAACATTTGCCATAAGGAAAATAAGTTATATTTTATCCAGTTTACCTAAATGGGTTGACCAGAAAGAGGTATTCTTTGTCTGCAATTTGTTAGATAAGACATAAGTGCAAAAATTATTCCAGTTTTCTCTTAAAAGCAGTGTGATTTTTTTAAAAGGAAATAGTTCTATATAATCTATTTGAATTTTTATTTATTCAGCTCATGTTTCCAAGTCATTATAGCTTGTCAGTCCACTTGGGTAGGATTTTGGGTTGAGTTTCCTCAGAACTAATTCAAGATACTATTCATTATGTTCTCTGATTCTTACACGTCTAGTCTTTTACTGTAAGATATTCCTAAGTTTCTTCTATTTTATAAATATAAAATCTTTTCTACCAATCCAATATGGGCCCTTTAACTACCATTTTGGTTTCGTCTTCCTTTTGCCAAGATGCTTCTTATAAAACTAGTATTGGCTGTCTCTTCTTGATCTCTCACTCTTTCCTGAGTGTTTTCCAGATTCCATTCCTACCAGAAACTCTTACTAAGCACAGATCTACAGTATTTGGAGGTGCTGATCATTGTAAAGTACCCCTCTTAATTTTCTGGAGAATGAGCTCATTGATGATACTTTCATTTCTTTGTTTCATCTTTGCCTCCTTATAACCATATAGTTTTCTTTGACCTCTCCCTCACTTGTTGCTTTACTTAAGCCATCTTTCTTTGACACATTCTCCTAACATGATACATGTAAAGATGATACTTCTTTTTTTTTTATTTTGCTCTGTCTTTATTGTGAAGTAGATCATAAAGCAAAAGAGTGTATAAAAATAGAATAATAACAGAACACACACTGATGTGAATACCACCTAGGATAATAAAAAATGTCATTCTTATGGAATCAACTTAAATTTATATATAAATATCTACCAAATGTTTGTATATATTCTGGCCTGCAGCCACCTGCTTTATGTCTTTCCTGAATGTTAAGTATTTTCAGTATATCAGGATTGATAAATCTCAAATGAATCTCATCCTTCTTCTTCAGCTTGTTTCTCTCTTCTTGGTTTCTATGTTCTTAATTGATGGTATCATCATCCACTTGTGTCTCTTAGAGTAGAGCTTTTGAACTTCTTCCTTCAACCTCTCCTTTAACTTTTCACCAGTAATGTCTATATTTCGCTTTGCCTCTCCATGGTCATAGCTCCTATATTTCCCAAGTTAGCTCTTTTTGTTCCATTCATCTGATTGATCACTATCTACATGGGTTTGTTTGCTGATGAAGGAAAGGGGCCATGTTTTGTTCAACACTGTATCTCACTAGTATATGCTTTGAACATAATAATGAGTCTTATTATTGCTGAAATAGTGTTGGTTTATGACAGAAGTTTCAGATGTAAAGCATTGTATTTTGTCATCTGTATATGCTGTGCTTAGGTTGCCACCTAGTCTAATTTCCACCCACCCATCCATCATAAAATTAATCTCTACCTGTTTTAACCATTCCCCATGTGATTATTTAATGAGTTGAAATTAAAAAAATATTAAATAAAATGAGTGTTTCAAATGAAAGCATTTGAGCAAATATAAATTTAGATGACTTAAGCATTACTTTTAGTTAAATAGAAGAACTAGGAATACTTTGTTTTAGTACTTTCTATTGATGTTTTCCTTTATATTTCTTTCAGGAAAAGCTAGTAGAAAAAACCAGAAATGGAGAGGACCAGATGAAAACATTAGGGCAAATCTTCGTCAATATGGTTTAGAGAAATATTACCTTGATGTCCTGGTTTCAGATGCGTCTAAACCTTCTTGGAGGAAGGGCACATATTTTGATGCAATCATCACTGATCGTAAGTTTTAAATACAAAAATAGGAGTAAGATTGTTTTCCTGAAATCATTTATATCAAGTACAAAATTTCTGAATACATAAAAAATTATCAACTTGTCTCAGTATTTCCTCCACTCTTGACTTTTGTACATAGTAAGAAGAAAATTAGGAATGTAGATTAGAATATAGTTAAGAGTTTTCTGGTTTTTAGTAACTGCATAGATTAATTTGCCATCCCTTTTATTTTTTGGTTATATTTTTTGAGTCATATATTTGTTTTTATATTTGACTATGATTGGCTATTAGTATACTGACTGTAGCCAAATGTCATTTGTAATTATGGTATCAGATTTCAAAAAGAGTGTTTCATTTCTCCATGTGTAACCTATTGTGTTTTTGTAGCCCCTGTTTTCACTGGCATCTCCTCTCTAGAATTATAAGGAATTTGGGATTCTGTGAACCACTGGGCTTGTGAACCTAGTGAGTTTCAAAAATGTGTATGAGAACTTGTTTATCATGTCCTGTGAGTTCTTCAGCATTTCAGGCATCCTATTTAAGAACAGAACTGCCTTTTCTATAGTATTTGGCAATAAATCTGTAAACAGTGGCAAAATCATTTCTCAATCCATCCATCTCAGCCCTCTTTCCTTGATGACTTAGATGGTTTCAAATCTAACAAAAGAAAAATTACCAAGTATTGCAATGTTAGTATTAATATACTTTATAAAAGTTGGATAACTTTCTATTTTCAATCTGCTTTATTATTTTTCTCCCCGTGTATGTATATTTTTTATAAGATATGTAATTTTTTTCTTACTGAGAATGAGTTATATACACTGTGGCCCTTTACCCCTATATTTCCATATGTATTCCTAAGAATAGAGTCTTTTAGATAACAAAAGTATGGTTATTAAAATTATAAATTGATATAATACTTTAATCTACAGTTTCTCATTCAGTTTTGTCTGTTGACCCAGTAATATACTTTTTTTTTCTTACTATGTTTGCTCTCTTTTCTGGGTCATCTAGTCCCCATATAATTTCCACCAAAAATTCACCCATGCACCATCACCATAGTCCCTTGTGCTCTTCTCATCCCTGCCTTGATCCCAATCTCTCCTTCTTCCCTCCAAAATGTCTCAGTTTTATAGTTGTCTGTTTATTTTCATTTGGTCTTGTTGGTTTTTGTTGTTGTTTTATTTATTTTCTCCTTGATCCCATGTATTCCTCCTATAAGGGAGGAATTTTTCTTTTTTCTTCTGACTTACTTCACTGAGCATAATCCCGTCAAGTTCCATTCATGTTTCTATGAATGCCACTACTTTATCTTTTTTGACTGTTGAATAATATTCCATTGTGTGTATATATACCACATTTTCTTGATCCAGTCATCTGTTTTTGGGCATTTGGGTTGATTCCAGGTTTTACCTTCTATAAATAATGCTGTGATAAACATAGGGGTGCATGTATTCTTTTGAATTAGTGTTTTTATGTCCTTTGGGTAAATCCCTAGGAGTAGGGTTGCTGTGACCCAGCAATATTCTTTATAGTATACTTTCCCTTAAGTATAATATCCATTGTAGAGTCAGGGATTATATTTCCTAATATCTTCTATGCCTCCTTTGATTTATAATATTTTCATAAACTTTCTTGAGATTTATAACTTACATTTTTTGAAGTATTATAGGTTCCTGCAAGCCCTCTCTCCCCTCCCCCCTCCCAATATTTTGAATAGAATATTTCTTTTAACATTCTTGGATGGACTATTATATAGATGATGTATCCTCCTCAGGGTGTCACATCTAGAGATACATAATGTCCATCTTCTCCTCACTGATGATTAGGTGACTTTTGACAATCTGTGTTACATGTATTTTTATTTAGCTCCATATGGCATCAGAGAATCGACAAGAAGAACAGGTTCAGAGAAGGAAATACCAAAGGGGATGGAAAAGTGGTATGTGAAATTAAGCACATTTCTTCTTTTCAGCTAACTTAATCTAACAGTTTGAGAGTTTTACACTGATTTCAAAATTTTGTTTTCTTTCTCTAGTCCAGAAAGTCACGTTCCTGTATCCTTGAGTTATCATCTGAGTGATATGTTTTTTGACCTGTTAAATTTTGCAGCTGAGACCCTCGTACTAGGTGGAAGATTAGTCTATTGGTTACCAGTGTACACACCAGAGTATGTAATATTAAATAATTTTGTTTTGATAACATTTTTCTTGGTGGTGTTTGTATGTATCTAATTTATTTCTTATCTTTAATTATATTCAGGGTAAATATCTTTGTAATCATGGTATATGAAGCCTTTTGTTTATTGTATGTGTATATAAAACAGACTCCTTTTATTGATTGAATTGATTTGACCTTTTTATTTTACATCGAGCTGGCAATGTATGGCTTGTGAAGCAAATATAGCCCTTACCTTCTTTTTGTAAACCACTTGTGGTGACTTAGTTTCACAATTTTACAGTGTTGTTAAAAAAGAAAGAAACAACATAGGGCAAAAAGATATATGTGACAGAAGTACATATGACCCACAAATACTAAAATATTTATCATTTGGCCCTTCTCTTTAGAGAAAAAATTGCCAGTTTTTTATGCCACATTTAGCTCAATGTATCTTAACTGTTCGTTAGCTGTTTTGCTAGGTTACAAACAGATAATCTTTAACATTTCATCTGAGTGATTCATCTCTTTACTGCTATTTAGCTTTCATATATGTTGGTAATTACAGTTACTTCAAATGCAATAAATCTTTTTTAAAAGCCGAGACTAAGATAAAAACTATGCATATATTTAAAACCCTGATGATATTTGGCATCATTTGTCTGGGTTATTTAATAATTACTAATTATAAATAGAGTTATTTTATCTTAATGCAAAACATTGAAAAAGACAGGATCTTTAGATTTAAAAAGATAATACCAAGTTCAAAATTTGGCTATTCAATCCACTGTAGGAATCTTTCTTAAAAAAATTATTTGAATTCATAGGAATCATCAATCAGTTCTCGCTGTACATTTTTATAAACTATGTAATTCTTTTACTTATTGAGAGTGAGTTGTATATGTGCTGATACTTTACCCCTGTATTTTAATGTGTATTCTTAAGAATAGGGATGTCTCTTTGATAACCAAAGCACAGGTACTCAATTTTAGTAAAAATAAATTTAGTAAATTCATGTACTGTGAATGTTTGTACAAAAAGCATTATCGAATAGTGTTAACTTGTTTGTCTTTTCACAATGGTAGATGGGTCCTCAGTATTTGGAAGCCATGCTCATTTTTGTAAATGTATGGGAAATTGCCAAGGCTCAACTAGACCACACATTTATTTTTATCAGCTATAGACTGTACATATTCATGCCCACACCTTTTAACACTGAGCTTATATTTTATTGCTAGTGATAATCTCATCATTTTATAAGTAAAGAAAATTAACTCCAAGAAATGAAATGACTTAATCTACAGTTAAAAACTAGCTAATTTATTTCCTTATTCCCAGTGCTGTGTTCATTTAATTCAACATCCTGCTAAATCTCACATATCTGGTATATGCAGTTATAGATGGGGTTTGATTAATATCAGCAAAAAGTCTGTTTCTATGAAAAAGTGGTCCCTCCCTTAGCAAGACATATACAAGTAGCAAGCTTACTTGTATTTTTTTAATTCAAGTATCTGGGCTAAGATTTTTTAAATGTATTTGCAGTTATTTCAAACTTACAGAAAAATTTAAGATCTAATACAAAAATCTTCCATGTCTCCCCTTATCCAGATTTTCCAGTTATTAAGACATATATCTAACTTACCCTATGTTCCCTTCATCCCACCTCACTTGGGCACATACTCGTAAATCTACATAAGTCATTATCATTAGTTCTTTTTGGAACTATTTGAGAAGTTACAGATATGGTGTTTCATCACCCTTAAACATATTATTGTATTCCTCAGAAACAATAACATATTTGTCAAACCAACATTAGTCCTCCAGGTCTGGAAATACATTAATAGCAACACTACTGTCCAGTTCATAGACCACATTCAAATTTTATTAATTGTAGTCATCCAGGAAAATAGGCTGCAGTGACCCATCACGTCATTTTCCCTCCAGGCTGGAATTTTAATCTTTTTTTTAAGAATACATACCTTGTGTTTGGAAGGTTGACTCAGGTACCACTGATATTTCTTCTATGAACAGGTAAACGCTTTCTTGGTAGGAATACCACAAAAATAATACTGTGCATTATATCACATGGCACACAAAGTCAGCACACACTGACAGTCTTAAAGTTGATCATGTGGTCTTGCATTCTCTGTCAGGTTTCTCCATTGTGAGCCATCATTTTCCCCTTTGATTACTTTATCACAGGAGCATGTCCCAGCTTTGCAGCAGTGTCTTGCTTTTCATCTAAGCACTGCTCACACTAATAGCTCTATTGTCAACAGCCCCTATAATGAGGACTTTTCTGTTTGATCTTCTGCATCTGTAAGTTGGCATTCTACTGTAAGGAAGAGTTTTCTCCCCATTAATTTAGTAATTTGTGTTGGTATGGAGTTACTGATTCTTACGTTATTCATCAGGTTATAATTTATTACTATCATTATTTATCTTGTTGCTCAAATTGTCTCAGATTTGATCAGTGGCAGTCTCTTTGAGGTGGCTCCTCTGTCCTTTTGAAATATCCCCACTGGTGTTTGTGCTTTCTGGCACTTACTATTTTGTAGTTTATTATTTAATTATAACAGAAATTATATGTGGTTAAGAATATCTTTTGTAGTTCTTTTATTCCCTTTTAACAAAAAATTAAATTGGAGGGTCTTTTAACTATTTCAGTGTTTCTAAAGACCTTAAAAAGTGGCCACTGTGTATTTCTTTAGTAATGTCTCCATTTTAACAATTTCCGACAAAGGAAGATTTCCAAATGCATATAACCAAAGGGATAATTTAAAAATAAAAAAGGGAGACATCTTTTTCCCTCCCTGTCTTAGATGTTTTACCAAGTAATACATTTTGTCCTGGCTTATGACTAAGTGGTAAAATTCTAGTCATCTTTCAAGATTAGGCTTAATTGTCAGCACACCTTAACTGACACTTTTCCAGACCCCTTTTAGGAGAATTACTCCTGCAGTTGTGCTCTCAGAATAGTTTACCTTACTACTCAAGAGACTTATCACGCCAAATTATGTAGCCTACTTATATTTTTGGGATTATTCTAAATCAGCTATTTATAAATGACCCTGAAGAACTATGTAATACTCACACGGAAGGGCATAAATTCAACTTGTGTGTTTAGTGATAGAGGAGTTGCTTACCTATGAATGAGTGTAACCATCTGAAAAGTTTCCCCATATCCATATAGTGGCATTTTCTAATTGTGATTATGCACAGATAACTCTCTTGCAGTGATTAGAAATTGTTTCTTTGTGAAGACATTCTTTAATAGAAATCCAAATGTTAATGCTTGTAATAAAAATGATGACAAAGAAAACTAATAAAGTATGTCTCAGAGTAGGATTTGGGGATAAATTTTAATTGTAGTAAAATGAATTTCCTAGTGCCTCAGAGCAGTGAAGAGAACATGTTTTTCATCTGTTACTTATGAAACAGGAAATAGTTATTCCTTAAACTGTTTTTAGTAAGTGCTCCAATCAGTGCAAAAATCTCTTTCTCAAATGAGAGGTAAAATGCTAGTAACATTTGGAAATAGTTGGATTGAGGCATAAAGACTGACAGAAAAATGAGTGTCAAAATTGATTCATGGAAAAGTGAGACTATGTACACTTATTTTAGTTCTTTAAAAAATTAAAATATAATTTTTATATACTATGAACATCATCCTTTTAAAGTATACAACTCCATGTGGGTTTTTAGAAAACCCACAAAGTTTTGCGTCATCACCATTGTCTTTTTCCAGAACATTTTCATTATCCCAAAACGAAACCTCCACGCACATGAACAGTCACCACCAATCCTTATGTTTTATCTGTCTGTTAATCCATGATTTGCCTATTCTGGCTAATGAAGGTCTCAACTAGATGATTGGATTGTAGGGGCAAAGTAATAAAATGGGGCTTTAAAATAGGATACCAAACTATTCTGATAGTTTATAGACTTACAAGGTCTGTTAAGGATTTGCAATCAGTTCATGGAAATAACATTATACAGATAGTCTGGATTATGTGGATAGTTAGGATGCGTGAAACAATGGTATAACATGTATTGAGATGTTCCATAATACTCTGGACATGATGATCCTGTGTCGGGTGGACAAGTGTTTATTCACTACAGCTGTTCTTTCTTCAGATACACTGAAGACATGGTGCCCTGCCACCCTTGCCTGAAACTCATTAGCAACTGTGAGCAAAAGCTTTCTAGTCACACATCCAGGCGCTTGATAACAATGGAAAAGGTGAAGAAATTTGAGGTAAGTTATCCTACGATTTTTCAAATAAATTCCAAAAGAATCAGAAGTAGTTTTTCCTAGTTTTCCTATAATGGATTTTGGAATTCAGTCCTTGCTTTTAATTCAGGAAGAGGCAGAAATTGAAGATTTTTGTGGCATTTGATGGAATTTGGAGAGCATGAAAGGGATATAGAAGTTGAGTAGAGTAAAAAGAGTTGACCTTAACTTCTCAGGCTTTATTTGACATTCTTATCACTGACTCGGTTTTAAAATAGGGTACTTTTAAACAACTAGCAATATACTGGTTACTATTTACTACTCTGCTACTAGTTACTGTTTTTCTTCAAAGCAGAACCTACTTGATTGCCGGCCATAATAAAGAGAAAATGTTGCTTTATAAAAGGGTACTTGGATCCGTAGGGCCAGTGAAAAAGAATGAGGTATTAATTGCCTGAATATTTTATCATACCCATCTCTACATTTGATTTCCTTCATCTGATTAAAACTTATGTATTCTTTCACAGTAATGAAAATCAATTTTTAGACAGTTTTTTTTTTTGCACGTATTTTACAAATTTCCTTTTTTGTTTGCACTTTTTATTTCCATCTTCTGTCTCTAGGCTCCTACTTACCTTAGGCCTGGTTTACTGATATTCTAAATTACCTTCCTGAAAACACCTCATTCATTATGTCACTTCTCTATGCAAAAATTTTTTAGTGACTCAGAATTTTCAGTGTAGCATAAATGTTCGTTAACAGGCTCTTATACGAGTGCATTTCAGAAAACTAAGATGTGTTTAAGTAGTCAATTGGTATCTACTCTGTATGTTTATGTATATCCACATACAGATATGTGTATTTATATTATATCATGTATGTGATGTAATTAAAATAAGAATCTGGCAGTCACTTTTAAAACACATATTGTATTTATATTCAAATGGTATATCCTTGGGGTGGTGCTAGGCACTCGTATTTATGTCATAATTATTCAGCAAGTTCTTAAAACTTATGTTTTATATTACTATATTAATAGAAACAGTTATTTTGCTTTATATCAATAATAGCACCTTGCTTCTCTTCAAGTAGTGCCACTGGTCTTTACTGCTTGCTTTTTTTTTTTTAACCAGACAGGTCACTTTTAAGTTGTTTTTGAAAATGAAATCCTGTTCCAAGTATGATGATTTACCATTACCATTTAAAATAGTAAGCAGATTCAGAAATTCCAAAAGAGTAATTTTCAAATTGTTTGACACAGTAATAATCTTCCAGAGTGACAATTTTGTCACTTTATGTAGATATGCAGTACAGCCTTCTGAATAAAATAAAAATGTATGCATATGAGAATTGGGATACAGACTAGAGGTGTTGGGGTGAGAAAATTCACCAGATTTAGAGTGGGGAACATAACAGGCAGATTGACTGAAACACACTGCTGAGGGGAGCAGCGAGCGAGGCAGGAGAGGTCTGCTGTACCATGTGGGTCCCCTCCCTAGTTAGGAATTGAACCAGCACTGCAGCAGCTGCATACAGCTTCATAGTGTGGTGCTTAACTCTTTGCACCACCAGAGAGGCCCCTCCCCAGTTTAATTTTTTAAAGTTTAGTATATTTTTCCAAATTAAAATATATTTCTCTAAGTAAATGTGATAAAAGTAATAGTGTTTTAAGGATGATCTGAGAATTTTCTTTGTATAAATGATCAATAAGGTTACTTACCTTAGATTTTAAAATCTATAAAGGCAGTGTTTTTTGTTTGTTTTGGTTGTTTGTTCTTTATCATTTTATTTTAATCTTTTTAGACTGATTTTAAAAGACAAGGAAAAAGACAAAAATCAAGAAATGTTTCGAAATGGTCTTCACTTTATAATATCAAATTTAACCAGTTTTAACTAGGAAGAAGTTTCCTACAATTGAAAATACTTTGTCATGTTAAATTAATCATGCTTAGTTTTCAATTAATTATTTCACGTCTACCTTCTGTTTGTATGAAGAGGAATATATGTAATTGCAGCAAGTTCCAGTCTTTTATAATGCAATTGATGACATAAAATTGTCAAACAGTTCTCATATGAGTCTAACAAATTATTCTTGAGTTTGTTATGTGTTGTTGATCTTGGCAATGGAAAACTATTAATTTTAGATTTTTACACTTTCATATACTATGACTTTTCATTTTTGATTTGTCACTTGATAGGCTTAACTTCAGAATAACTTTTGATCCACTTGATATTTTTGTTAAAAAGTGTTCTTTTTGCCTTCCTTTTGAAGTGTAAACATGTTACAAATGTAAAAATTATCTAAAGAATATGGGTATTTTATAAAGCTTTGTATCTATACATTGGGTACAGTTTCTTGCTTACTGAGCATTAATAGTATTGTTAGCCTTGTTGAAATTATAAAGATGCGTGATAAGAGCCAAATTTCGTCATTATTTCCTGTTGATATAGATGGAAAGTGAAATGAATGATAACACTTTTACGGTATTGTTTACAAAGCTTTCATATCCATTTAACTTTATTGTTTTTGCCCATTTTAGAGATGAGGAAGTGGTCTGGGTCTAGGCCAGTTTGTTTAAATAGAAGTGGTCAAGTTGAGAACAAAAATCCTCTCGTACTTGAAATTCTGTGTCCTTTTTCTACATCTTGTTCCTCTTAACTAAAACACATTGTTACCTTTAAAATATGCCAAGATTAAAAGGGAAATGCTCTTGAGTGGCATGTTACTAGTTTCTAAAAATAGTCTTTCTTTGTTGCTTGTGGGGCTAGGGTAGAATGTGACTTGTTTTACCAGACCTCATTTTTCCTTTCCATGCTGCTATATATAGTCGTGGTCACAGTGGTTACTCGTATAAAACATTTTTCTCATAAAATTCATAGGAGAAAAGCACTGATCTTCAGAGTTGTCCAGAACAGATCAGAATATTAGTGTAATACTTATGTCTTCAATGAAAGTCGCGTAAAACATTATACTCTCTAGTGCTCTATTAATTCTATTCTACTAATACTTGGGACAGATGAAAGAGTCCAGTGTAGCCATTTCTAGGAACTCCTCGAAACCTTTTTTAAACATTTTGTGCATTTTTATATACTACTCTTTAGTACTTGCATAAATATAAAAAATTATTTAAATTGTCGTTTTACTAAATGTGCCATCATGTATCCTACTCATTTTGTGACTTGTTTTCTCTGACATGTTACCATAAACTGTAGTGATCTGAAACAAAGTAACAAAGGACAGGTAAGCTTAATTCTGGGTATTATATGGAAATTAATTTAAGGCTATTTGTATAAATCAGTTATCAAACTTCGTAGCTAGCCAGTATAGTTCAGATAATTTAAAATAGAGATTATTTGGAGGTCATAGTGGCAGATGATGAAAGGGTTGAATTTTGATGGCAGGTGATTTCAGGTTGAATGAGAGTCCAGTAACACATGAAGTAGATGAATTCTTCATTTATCAGAAAAGAAGGTGGCAAAATTGAAGGATTTGAGAGAAGAACTGAAAGATTTTGAACCTATGAAGGGAGTAAGAATCATTAAAATTATAACAGTATATTTTAAATGAGAGAGATGAGACACTGAGATAACTTATTCACCAAAATGACATACAGATGACTTGAAGTATAAGAAGTTAGTTTTTGTGATAATTTACATATTAAAATAATAGTGTTTTGTGTGTCATGAACTAGTGTTTTGTTGACTTGATTGTATCTATTTCCATTATGTATTATCCTTTCTCAGAGTTCATGTTAGTTTTTTTTTTTTTTTTAACAGCTGTTTGAATTAGGGCAATTCTTTCTGGTTGACCTTTTTTCTGAAATACTTTGATCCTTACCTATCTCTTGGTAGGTAGCCCATGTTTTCCTTTTGATTAGGACAGTGAAAGACTCAAGGTGAGCTTTAAGTATTTCAGTAATATAACATCCAATGGAAAATACATGCAACTTCATTTATTGGTGTGAAAATTAAGAAAGGGTAACACTAAGTGAGAATGTGGTAATAGGATATATATCCTCTTAATATATACAACACGGTATTCATTACCATAGAAATGCATGTGTGTGTGTGTGTGTGTGTGTGTTTGAGGGAGGTGCAGAGGTAGAGGGAAAAAGAACCTCTTTAAAAAATTATCTTGCAGGGCCTCCCTGGTGGTGCAGCAGGTTGAGCGCTGCACTGTGAAGCATCTGCTGCACAGCAGCACAAGTTTGATCCCCGGCCAGGGAGGGGATCCACATGGTGCAGCAGACCTCTCCTGCCTCACCCGCTGCTCCCCTCAGCAGTGTACTTCAGTTGCTCTGCCTGTTCTGTTCCCCACTCTATCTCTGGTGAATCCTCTCACCTCCCGCAACTCTGACCTTTAAACTGTCCCCCGCTCTTGTATGCATGGGTAAATAAATCTTTAAAAAATAAAAATTAAAAAAATTATCTTGCATAGCTAGTCAGAAGGAAACTCTTCATGATATCATGAATTATTTTTTAACTTGGTATGTTTGAGAAAACAGAAGCTGGTGGTAACACTGTATACCATGTTGCATAAATTTAAAGGACCATGAATCTATTTAGCTTATTTATTTCTGAATAATTTGTTTTTGTTGTTAACTGTACTTTTCCCTTGTGTTTAAGTCTTAGACAGTTATCCTTTCACTTTTTTTTACACTTCGGCAACTATATAGTTTTGCTAAACAAGCTGGATTTTTGTTAACACTTTCATGATAGTTTTAAGTTATTGTTTCAGGTAAACCAAGAAAAATCAAATTTATCCTCTACCAGCTTCAAAAAGACACTTATTTAAGACACCTTTTACTTTTAGTGCTATTTGGATATGACTTTTTTATTTGTGGGGAAAAAAACAGTTCTCGGAAGCAAGAGGGAACATTTGTCTTAGGCTCCAGTCCTAATGCTCGTATTTTCAAGCTATCACAGTAAAACAGTCTTTAGTATATTGATGTTATAGAACTTTAGGCAAAGGTCAGTTGCAAAATAGAAAATATGATCTGGGAGTTAAGGTTTAGGGAATGCAAAGTTTATGTAAGGAATCAGGATATTCTTTTGGAGCTTTTATAATTTTTGCATGACAGATTTTCTACTTTGCTTTTTTGGAGGTATTTTTAATTCCCATATGGTTATTTAGAATTATCTTTATAGTAGTTTTCAAATTAAAACAAATTTGTGGGTTCTTTCAACCACATGATCCACCATAACTGTATTGTGTAATACAGATGAACTTTATGTAACCACATCAAGGTCAAGATTACAGAGTAATACAGCACCCCAGAAGTGCCCCTTTTGTGGCATTTCTGATCATAACACCTCCCCCTACAGGTGTAATCACTATAATGGTGAGTTTCTTGCTTTCTTTTGTCATAGTATCACTACGGAATTCATCTCCAAACAAAGTAACTGCCTGTTTTTGATCTTCATATAACTGTGTGTTTTCTTTTTTAATTTTTTTCTTTTAATGGATTGTGATAATTTAAAAAAGTCACCTAAGAGAAGAATTGAAGTGAAAGAGAGTATATATGTGTATGCTTGTGCATGTTTTGGTCTTGTACTCATCCTTTATAGTTTAAAAAGGTAAATAAGATTCTTCTGAGTTTGAATAACATTAGATATCATAACAAGTTGTCATTACATTTTTATCTGGTGTATGGACCATGTGTGCTTTCAATATTTCAGGTTTGGAGAACATTAGAAGATTCTCACAGTTCTATATTGGCATGCTAGCATGAAGATCCATTGTGGTGTTTTTACAGTGAGAAAGAGTTATGTGCTGATTGCCAGGTGTGCAAGTTCAGTTGCTAAATGTCACTCATTTTCAGAATTCTAGAAAATTTTAATAATTACGTACTTCAGTAGACTTTGGGTTTGATATTTTGCAGAGTAATGAGTTTTGTTAAAGTACAAATTACATATAAATACCTGATTTAGGGGTGAGATTGCCAATCTTACCTTGTTTGCATTGTGCCAGAGGTTTCTTTTAATAGTAGTGGATGCCAGACTTTTGACCTGCTTGTCCTTGGTTTGGAAATGGTCTAGTGCTGTTTATAGTTGTATAACGTTAGCACAAGTGGTTTCTATAGCTACTGTCCAGTACCAGATGTAGAACAGTGGGAAGCTTTGATAAGGAGAGCAGGCTTTTTAAACAAAAGCCGGACATGGGTAATTACCCCGAAGCTGAACTGAGGCCCGTTATACTCAGCACTGTCATCTATATTTCATTTCACTCTGCTAATTACAAGAAGGAAAATCTACCTACTGTTTTCCTCTCCCATCTCTTTGCTTTCTTCCTGCTCCCATCTCTTTGCTTTCTTCCCTCTCACCTTATTTTAAAATATATATCAACAGTTTTAATCAATTTCACAAATTCAGCAGTCATTCTTGGCAAAGTTAAATTTATCACCAATTTGGTGGCTTTCACGATGATGACAACATCATTGGTTTTCACATGTCATAGAATAAGTTTCATGAGCCATTTGTATTCAAGTGTTTGCAATGAAACCGCTCTTTTGTATAAACCACTGTCACTTTGAGAATATAAGTGACTTAAGGTTAATAGTAGTGAGGTAGAAGAAATAATTATCTCATTATCAGGAACTGTCAGTGAGTAAAAGGAAAACTTAAATCTGATCTATAATTAAAATAGAAGCCATTTGGTTTTCTTCTGTGTGGCTATAAGTTCAACGACTTCATCCCAAGTATGATACCTTTCTAAGGGATATATCTGAACAGTAATTTTTACAAATTGGTGATTTAGCCATTGGTATTTTCACTGAAGTTTTGGGAGTTCTTGAAAAGTAACTCAGCCATAAAGGTTGAGAGAGAACTTTGGTTTTCATTAGAATGTGGGTAGGCAGTTGTGTTAGTGATGAGGTTAAAGAATTAAGTGAGGGGGATCCAGTTCAAAGTAAATGGTGGGGTGAGTCAAAGCAGTTGAAGAAATTTTATACCTGATGACTCCAGTTTTCTTTGTAAAGAAGGTGTTTGCTGAAAGTGCATAAACACTTTTAAGGTCTTGAGGATAGGTGAAATTGTGGGAAAAGTGCTATGAGAAATAAAGAAATCTGATTTTTAATGATTTTTGCATTCATGTATTTTTCATATTTTATCTTTCCCTAACTGGACTATATGACCTTTGAGGGGAAAGCCGTGACATATATTTATGGAACTGTTTGTGTAAGGTGTTGAGGCTAAACTGAGAAGTAAGCGTAGTCTCAATACTTAGAGCATATGTGCAGTGGGAAAAATGGTCACTAGTTCATTCCAGTATAATGTTTTGGTTCCTATAATGATCTCTTGGAAGTACCATGTGAACACCAGAGATGATGTTGAGTAAAGAGAGTAAAGAAGCCAACGTTTTAAGCTCTGGAGGCATGAGAGAGGTTGTGATGCGTGTGGAGGAACCTTACATATATCAGTATGACTGAATACTGAGTTCTGGGGGGAGGAATAACTATAGAGGAACTGGGAAACCTAAAGGATGCTTAATGTTGAACATCTTTTCAGGTTTATCCAGTGGGTGATGGCAAGTGCGTGAGAAAAGAAAGTTTGTGTTTTATGAAGGTCACCATGGCTTTACTATGCAGGCAAGTTATTGTGGAAAGATATCTGAGATACCATTGTTGAGGTCCCTGGCATGGTCATGTAAAGATAATGAAGCTATAAACTAAGGAAGAATTATAGACTGTAGAGGAAATCCTGAAATTTGTGGGAAGGTAGACATGGCAGAACTTGGTAACTGGATAATCAAGTTGAGGGAGAGAGGGATTAGGATATTCCTCTCTGGCTTGGGATAACTGAGTGGATGGTTGTTTTCTTGCATATATTTTTGTCCTCTCCATCTTTGCCGACGGCCGTGTGTGATGCAACGCTTCTATCCTGAGCTATTGCAGTAGTCCCCTTAATAGTTTCCCTAATTCTGCAGTCTCCCTCCACTAAATATCCTACACAGTAGCTGAGTATTTCACAAAATGTAAGCAGGTAATGAAACTACCATGCTTTCACGTCATCAGTATCTTTCTGTGGAAATTTGATCTATCCCTGACCAATCTCCTCAGTTTCATCTTGTGCCCCTTCCTTTTGGTTTACCAAACCTTGGCTACACTGACCTTTCAGTTTTCAGAATGTACTTGTTTTTTTCTAGTCACATAGTCTGCTTATATTTTATTTCTTCTTTCATTGTGTTCCTTAGGATGTTTTCTTCCCCTCTATTTCTATAAGTATCGTTCATCCTTTTAGGTCTCAGATAAATGTTACTTTTAGGGAAGTCTTTCTTGTTCATTTTCTTCATGCCTTATATTAGTACATTGTCTTTTTCATCCAGGTGTTAATCACAGTTTGTAAGTATATGTTTGGGTATATATTGTTTAAGGTCTGTCTCTGTCATTAGTGCAAAAACTAAATTCATGGACACTGAGTTTTGCTTGCCAATCAGTAAATATTTTTATGGAATGAATACTAGCTGTTCAGTAATTATTTTGGGCCCTCCTAGAACAGCCAAATATAACAGTGTTTCAGTCATCCATTTGAATGAAGAGTAGAAACAGATAGTTATGGGTAACAAAAGTTTTTTGGTTAGAAATATATTGAATATTATGATTTCCCTGATATTTTTCAAAATCTGCTGGAAGTTTTAATTCCATTATACCTAGATATCATTTCTCATGAGAAGCAAGTTTAAAAAAAGAACAATAATATAACAGCTGAATGATCATAGTGCCTTTCCTCTACTTAATCAGAAGGAAAATTTTTAAAATATCTGGGAGATATCTGAGAGTATTAGAGATAGTTTTATTTAAGAGAAGCTTTCTATGAAGAACTTATAGTTTCTTAAGGTCAGTCTGAGTTGTTTATTATGCTGTTTAATAATCCCCATCCAAATGTATATTCTCACAGTATAATCCAGAATGTCATTAGTTCCATTTAAAGTGTCATTTTCAAATGTTACCTGAAAACATAGTTTTATTTCCTTTCTTCAAAATTTGTTCCCCTTTAGATTAAAATGTTGTAAGTGGTTGTAGTATTTTCCTTTTAATTTTTTTCTTTTTGATTGTTGGTTTTTATGTTAACATCAAATAAGAATTAATTTGATTGAGGACCTAGTTTTATATACTTTTTCTAAAATTCTAAAGGATCATTTGTAATTCTTGTTTGAACATAGATGAAAATGATAGATTTTTAGACTCACCAAGGTGAACATGTGTTTGTATATTTCCATATCATTTTTAAAAAGCAAAGTGGTGTGAATGATTACTGATACTTCCTGATTATGTTGGCCCTCCTGGTTATGTTGGTAACATCTGTATAGTTCCAGATGTTTAAGCAAGCAGGACTCAAAAACAGCTGAGGAAACACAGGTCTCATCAGATGTGTGGTCAGCTCTGCTCCAGCCATTAGAGGGCAGTGTACACAAAAAAGTACACTACTAATTTTTGTAAGGCTTCCTCTGGTTTCTTTGGCTACTGTGTTAAAATTCCTCGAGTGGTTTATGTTTAGAATTAGTAGTACTGATAGGACAGGAAATTGGCTGGGTGGAACAGTGGTTAAAGGGATTCTGTCTGAAAGTGTAGATCTGAAATGTGTGCTACCATAATGTTGCTGTTCAGTGAGGAATGTTCTCTAAATGTCAGACTCCATTTGTGGGAAATTAACTCTTTAGCTATTGGTATGATGTCATTTCTACCCCCCCCAAAAAAAAAAGTGTGATGGAAAAAACATGAATTTGACTTCTAGGGTACACTTCTGATGGTGCTACTTATTAGCTGTGTGATCCTTGTTAGATTATTAAAACTCTTTGGTCAGTCTCCCTTTCCATATCTGTAAAATCTAGGTAGCAATCTGTGAAAAGATGCAGAAAGTTAAGTAATTCACTCATGTAAAACACATAGTTGTATGTGTATATATGTAACATATATGTTGTTTTGAATCAGAGCTTGCATATTTCTTATAATAAAGTTGCTGTTTTCCTACAAGGTTACGTGATAGATTTGAAAGCTGTTTATTTTCACTATGAAGCCATCTGTAGTTACCATGATTTTACCTACAGAAATTCTTAGTTCTGACTGTGAAAAAATGATACAACAATAGATGATACAGTCAGCAATCTTGATGTTTTCATACCTCCTTTACTATTACTATGCTTCAGAATTTAACCAGTGGTAATATAATTTAGAAAAGATGATCTGTAATCTCACATTGCCATAGTTTTTCTCTTTGGGCATTTTTGAGTTCTTTGTTTTTACATTCCATCAAGTATTTCTTGCTTACTAAAAATACACAGAACTCAAGAGTTATGTCATATAGATCATATCAAGACTGATAATGGTAGACAGATTTGAAAGTATTAAGAGAAACCAAGTCAGACCCTGGGCAAGTTTGAGTTAGAGAGGGAGATCAAGGGTTGTTTGCATGAGGATACTCTTTTTTCCTTTTAAGTAGACAGTTTGGCCTTTGAGATACTGAGTTGAAAAAAAATCTGAAGATATTCTTGGTTGAAATTAGCAGGGAATGTGAATTGAGAAGAGCCATGAAAGGTGATGAAAAATATGTAGAGTTGAATATCATCATCTCAAGTGTGAGCCCTGGTAAGCTTAACTAAAGATAGGGTGAACGAGAGATAGAAAGGAAAACAAAAAAAAAATTTTTTTGAGTTTGCCATTTTCTTCAGCACTGGGCTAACACATTCTGAATGCTGCAAATAATGCTTTCCATAGGTATATTTTAAGTGTGAATTCATAGGCTTAAGGTAATTTACATGTGTGATGTGCTGTGATAGGCTACCATTGACCATGGATTTTCTGAGTGTTTTATGGTAGCCAAAGTTACTGGAGTACATGTCTGGCTTATTTAAGTGAAGCAGGACTAATTTGCTAGGCATAGTAATGTTCCTTACCACATCCCTGACCGCATGAGAGATTTGGAGCTCTGAGGTTCTCCAAGAATTTTTGTTAATGGATGTCTTATTTCACAATCAGGGGACAATCAGTTTTAGGGAGGGATGCGTTCCAGCATAAAGCCCAAGCATGTACCTCACGCTGATTCTTCTCTATTTTCTGGGAGATAAAGAAAATAGGGTTGTTGTGGTTTTGTTGTTTGTTTTTTCCTGTAGAGGTTTTATTTCTAAGATTAATGATATTTCCCCACTTTTGTGTTTTTTTTCTGCCACTGAGTGCCTGTACCATCAAACATAGGCTGATAGTGACTATTTTGCTTTTACTGTATTCTAAGAAGATTTGGGAGTATAAACTATTCAGATAAAGAATGTCGTAGATAATACATGTTTTCTTGCTAATCGGTAATCACTATAGTTTTAAATCTTTACTTTTCAGTTTCCCAGGTTCCTGCTGTTCATTCCGACTCTGATCTTTTATTCATTCTCTGTTCTTCATCACCAGTTTTTCCTATTAATATCCTTCCTATTAAAATCTATTTTGTTAAGCTCTTTCTCTGGTCTTTGAGAAAGCCTAGCTTCACTTTTGCTTTGGCTTCTGACTCCTGCTTTCCCTGGTGAGCTGCATGACTTGGAGCTTAGGTTGTCCAAGTGCACTAGCAGTGAAACCTGAGTCATTCCCCTGCTGTCTCACCACACCTCTGCCTTCTGAGCTTGCATGCTGGAACCATACATTTCTGCTCTGTCTTATCCTCCTCACTACTGTAATTCCAGGACATTCCCTACATGCTTCCCAATGTAGAGGTGATCTCACACTGCCTGGAGGGGTCTCAAGGAGAAGAGAGGACAGAAGGGCAGAGCTGGGCACAACTTACTTGCCAGATAGCGTTCTCCCATATCTCCAGAAAAGTGAGAGATCATTGAGCAAATGGATATCTTAATGTGTAGAAACACATTAAGGGAAAAGCCCCCGAATTGGGGAAAGTTTGAACTCATTTGGATTCCAACCAAACACTGACATTTTATATTTGTATTACCCTGAGTTTGGTCTCTATGAAAATAAGCTGGAGAGGAAACTCCTGAAGGGAGAGTGACTGCCCGTTTAGGAATAAAGGACAAATGAGGAGACTTAAGCTAAAATACTGGCGTTATGGGTAAAAATAAGTGGATTTGAGATGCTTAGACAACGCCGAGTCTTAAGGTTTTAGGACTGGACAGTTGTGGGATAAGAAGGAGATGACATAAAGGAACCAAAGGAGGATCAAGGAAAGGAATAAGAACAATATTAATAATAACAATAACAGCAATAAAGACACAGAAACCAAAAATGAGGAGACAAGGACAG
>JAGFMF010011861.1:12053603-12079433 GCA_019455555.1 Galemys pyrenaicus | reverse complement strand
TGGTGCACTGGTGAGATGGTGATGGGGAATACATGGGGATTACAATTAATGGCAAGTATATGTAAATTTTAAAATATTTTAATAAATAAATAAATAAAAGAAGGAGATGGGGTTTGATCCATGTTTCTGATTTTGAGGTCTAGTTTGAAAATGATTCAGTGAGCTTTGAGGCTAAGTAAAGTAGCAGGAGAAATGACAGAATCTTGATATAGTTTTAAAATATAACCAAGTATGTACACCTGAAACCTGTATGATATTGTGAATCAATGTTAAGTAAATTCCAAAAAATATTTAATAAGTATATAGCCAAGTAAGGGCATTTGCTAAAATCAGGCTAATTAGTTCAGAAAATGGAAAAGTTAGTTAGCAGTCATATTTACTGTAAGGACAAAATTTAGAACACCTAGAGAAATAGATGATATCCGGTCCCTTCCTTTCATGTAACTTTACAGTCAGACTTGATAAAAGTTAAAATGCATAAGCCAAGTTAATGCTGGAATATTTTCCATATTGCTGCTGTCTCAGGTAGAGTGTTGAATTGTGCAGCAGACTTGAGTTCTCCTTTGAAGTTGATTGTATTCCTGGAATTATAATGTCCCTCTTGCATCCCTGTGACTCTTTCTATCCACTACCCCCTCCTGCTTTGAAATTTTGCCATTGAAATACACCCTCTTAGTTATTAAAACTAAATTAATAGTACTTCTGATTGAGCTCTGTTCCTTTCTGCTGTCAAAACCTTAGTTTAGCACCTATTTATTCCCAGAGTTACCTCTGCTTCTTCAGCTGAGGACAAAGTTCTTCTGGAGAAAATTTCATTATGTTGTAGATAAGAATATAGTTTAAATCTTAACTCTGTCACATACCTGCTATGTTATCTTGTGCCTGTAAAATGGCAATAATAGTGTACTTTTAGCACTGATGAGTTTATGTTAGATAGTTCTTTTAAAGCATTTAGCATAGATTTGGGTTCATAATATATACCCAGTAAATACTAACTTTAGTTACATACCTGCAGGTTGACCAGGTAAAATTTCTCTTTTGTTGATTGTCCATAACCTGAAATTAGTAAAAATTGATGTTTTTTCACGTGCTTAGAGGAATTTGAAACTGTAGTATATTTAGTGCCACAAAATTTAAGTAGCCACCTTCTTGTCTTTGGTAAATCAGGCAGTCTTTGCATGTTTGATAATCTGTGCTCTTGAGTATTTTTAGAAAAATAACAGTGATTAAAGTGTGTGTGTGTGTGTGTGTGTGTGTATATATATATAAAATACCAATTTTTGAATAAATGAGCCAACATAATTTTATTTTGGCTAAACCTAGGTTTTTATTGATGTGAGAGAGTAATTTGGTTTTTATTCATGTTTGAGGGAATCCTATTAATGATAAAAGAAAAAATAAGGATCTCACAAGGGAATAAGAAAAAATATAAAACTATTTTTAGGATCATTATATTTTAGGTATATTTATAGATACCATTTTGAACTAAAATCAGCATTAGAAAAAGACTGTTTCTAATGTCTCTACACCCATTCTAAAAATCACATTAATTCACATGTATTTGAATATGAACTTAGAAAAATACATGGAAAAGAGATTTTATTTATTTATTTAGATTTATTTTATTTATATATACAAGAACGGGGGTACACGCCAGAGGTGCGGGGGGTGAAAGGAGTCACCAGACACAGAGTGGGGAGCAGAACAGGCAGATCAACTGAAACACACTGCTGAGGGGAGCTGCGGGCACAGCAGGAGAGGTCTGCTGTGCCATGTGGGTCACTCCCCTGGCCAGTGGTAGGGATTGAACTTGTGCTGCAGTGGCTATGGTTTGCTTCATAGTGCGTTGCTTAACCCACTGCGCTACCAGGGAGGCCCAGAAAAAAGATTTTATTTCTAATTTTCTTTCCATATTCATAGTTTGAGATGGTTGGTGAAATTTGATGAGTCACTGATGTTTCATTGTTTTCTGTTAGCTTTCTGATCCCTTAGTTTATGTTCAAATAATGACATTTCAACCCAGATTCATATTCCCAGTAACTAAATATCAATCTGAGCACTGGTCCTTACGTATCTCTGAAGTCTACAAGTGTGAAAGTCACTTGTGTAGCCTATATATTCATTTACTGTGGTTACTTAAAGCTGCCAGGAACAATTTATTTTATTAATGGAACATGGATAGACTCCCAGTTTCACTGATCTGTATAACCTCATGCAAATGCAATGATTTGATGAATATATCTCTGAATTAGAGATTTCCTTGTTTGGTTGCTTTTAGGGTCAGGGGATTTCAGTTTCTGTTGAAGAAGGAATCAGAAAATGTAAGAGTTAAGTCCTGACATGGCATGATTATTTTGCTCTTTACTCACTCTCTGTTTTCCCAGTTTGTTTTCTTCCGTGCAGAGAACTGTGGATCAAATGACGTGAATAGTTGAAAATACTTTGGATGCTCAAGCATGATACAGATACAAAATAGTGGTATATTTCTAATTCAGACAGTGAAGAAAAATGTGCATCAGAGAGCAAGATTTTAGTTAAATAACTACATGATTACAAGTTAATTTAAAAAATAACTCAAAGCACCTTTATTTTTGTATTTTCCAATCAACCAGAACCGGGACCAGTATTCACACCTGATAAGTGATCACTTGTTGCCATACCAAGGTCATAATTCCTTCCGTGAGAAATATTTCAGTGGGGTAACAAAAAGAATTGCCAAAGAAGAAAAATCCAGCCATGAGTCAAAGTGAAGATTTTGATAATGAAGAAAGAATGAATGTTTGGTGGAAAAGACATTTGGATATGAACTTTCATGTGTGATAGAGAAAACATGCACAGTTTTGAATAATTTTATATAACAAAATAAATGCTACAAAGTAAATTGAAAATTAGCTTTGTTTTACAGACTGTTTTGTCATATATGGTCTTTTGAATTTTTTAATTTATATTTATAATTTCAAGTATTATGGAAATTAAAAACATGTTTTTGGTAATTTACAAAGGAAACAATTACTTTTAAACACATGTCTGCCAGGTAGCTTATGGGTAGTATGGGTAGTTAGTAGTGGTTGAGAATATATTCATTAGGTAGACTTGTTTAATTTACTTTTTTTTTTTACTTGTACAATGTCTTGATTTGTTTTTTGATTGGTGATTTACATTGCCTCTAATAAAGTTTACTGAGGGTTCCTACAATGGAGGGATGTGATGGTGGACATGAACTTTTATTTATTAATTCCAGAAAAGTAGTAACAATAATAGTGGTGATAGGGGACCCACATGGCATAGCAGACCTCTCCTGCCTTGCCCGCTGCTCCTCTCAGCAGTGTGTTTCAGTCCATCTACCTGTTCTGCTCCCCACTCTGTCTGGTGATTCCTCTCACCTCCCGCGACTCTGGCTTGTACCCCAGCTCTTGTATGCATAAATAAATAAATTAAAAAAAAATAATAGTGGTGATGATGAGAAAGGCTAGGACCTGACAACCTAAAAGATGCCATGTTCCTTGAGGCCTGTCCACATCTGTAGCTTGTCTGTACCTTGGATTTGCTCCTGCATTCCTAAACCTTGACTGTCGGTCAAGTTAACTGCCCACAATTTTTGGTTTAGAAAGTAACTGATAGTTAAAAGCAGTAACAACAACACAAATCCTTGATGGTTCCCTAATGGTATTAAGCCTAATCAGAGTTCTTTGAAATAGAAGCTATATTTTTCTTGAAGGAGAAACTTTGCTGAGTTCACATTGTGTCCATCATGAAAATATCTCGTTTGAAAACCACTGTACCCATTAATTCAGAATGCTAATGGCTTTCCTGCTTTCGGTGGTCAAATGTACCTCAGCAGGCAGCAGTAAACTAATCCTCTACTTTTAACCAGAACCTATTTTTATTTATGTTATTATTATTATTATTTTAGTGCTACTGCTGACTTTATGGACTCACAATGTGAGTGCACGTGCTCTTAGGACAGCAGGGAGAGCGCAGCCTTGCGCTTACTAGTTTTACCTTGTCCTGCAGCTCTGAAATTCAGCAGCAGGTCTCAAACATTTCAGTGATTGTTTTGTTTGGTCTTCTGGATATGATTTGTGGTATACTGGGGAAAATCTACAAGTATTCAAGGGTAATTTATTTTCAGTATTTCTATTATAAACCATCTTATTTAAAATTTTTTGAGGTTGAATGAGAGTGAGTTTGAAACTTTGTAGCTGACTAAATTTGGAATAAGAGATTTTTTAGGTTAGGCCCATTTTTTTGTTGTCACAAATATCAGTTCAAATAGCTATGGAAAAGTTGCAACTTTAATTTTCACCATTTTGTGTTTTTAAAAATTACCCAACTTTTTAAAATATTCAATTATTTCAAAATGTTCCTAATTATTTTTTATTACCATTAATTGAAGTTACCTAATTTTTAAGTCTTTTGAATGGTTGTGACTTACATTAATCAGTAAGTTGAGTTTCCCCTAAAATCACTGAGCTCAGAATTTATGTAAAGTTGGCGCTCAAAAGTACAAACAATGTGTTCATTTTCAACCAGGCTTGAGCTGAGTTTACATGTCCTCTTACCCTAAGAAGAAACTATTCCTGGCATCAGGATCATACTACTTTATTGCATAAGTTGCAGCAGGTCGTTTTCCAGGATCACTTTAGTTTTTATGTGTATTCCTCATGACTTACCAGCAGAAATATCACCTGACAAAATGCCTGCACACACGTGAGTCTTATAGGTGGATGTATGGTAAAATCTGTGAGTGAACCCTAGATGGTGTGTGGGCTGGTCTATTTAATTTTTATAATATGACAAGATCTGTAATTTTGTATCTGGCATATAATAAATAGCCATAAAATCCGGACAGTTACCTTGGTGGTTTACCTTGATTATTTCATCAGAAATAATCTCTTTCCTATATATTCTGGTGTGGATTTGCTGTGATAGTTGTGGTAAGGAATAGTGGAGTAGGTGGTCTTTGATGTGTTTAGCCAGAATGATCCAGCAGATAAAAAAAAGTTTAAAATCTCTTGCAAATTTTGAAGCCACTTCCTGCCCACGTTTGAATCAACTTGCTACTAACTTCCTTTGTACTAATTCTTTAAAGATTGAGCAATAAAAATTTCTCAAACTCTTTAAACTCTAGGAAATAAGTCAGTGGTACCCTTATTTATTTAGGGAGAAAACAAAAACTTGGAGATTCCCCGTATCTTTAAGAAGAATGGTAATTACTGAAGGGAATCTTATTTCAAGTTTGGTAGGGAGAAGTAGAGTATTAGTTAACATACCAGATGTATTGTGACTGTTTATATTATTGGATGAAAAATGTGCTTTAGAAGTGAGACATAGAAATAGCTTTTGTGGTAATATGTTTTATACCCGGTACAATTAAAGAAGCAGGGATCTGACTTTTTTTAACATCAGGGAATTAGTTTTAAGATTGTGTATCTAGTTGCCAATATAAGCAAAAATGGTTCTTAATCTAAGTCCTTCCTTATTTGAGGCTAAAGAACTGCTGATCTCTTATGCTGGAAAGATTGTCAAGTATTGTTAATCCAAAGAATTATGGAATAAAATGTGTTGAAGATTGAATAATTTTGGGGGGAAATGATCTTTCTACACCATTTTAATAAATCTTCCTTGAAAAGGCTCAGTAGAATTAAGCTGATGTTAATGGTTCTAATAGGAAAAATAACTCTATAGTTAAAGCAGTGTATAAATAAATAAGCTTTAATGGAACATGGGGGTGGAAATGGAGGTGGATGTTGCTAAAGAAACTGATGACCTTATTGTTGATTTTCCTGTTTGACCAAAAGGGAATAAATTATACCATAATAAGGACCTTGGCATTTTTACAAGAGCATGGTTTTGCTCCATTATAAAGTTATTTAGGAAACTAAACACTTGCAAATTTCTTTTTTTTCCTAGAAGACTTGTAGTCATAGAATAAGTGAAATCTACTTTCATTTCCAACTAACCCACTCCCATTTTTCTCAGATATTTATCAAGTAATGTGGTCTGTAATCCAAACAAAAAAAAAAAGTGTGTTAATCCAGAACATACACATGAACACAACAATGTTAGACTGATGATGTTTGTACTTTACTAAAACATTGAGATCTCTAAAGCAGTGTGGTCTGAGAACATAAGGTCTAGAGTATAAAGAACTGTAATGGAATGATAAACATAGCTGTGATTCAATCTAGCCATAGAATCATAGAGATAGCACATTTCTGTCTGTCTTTTGGGGTGAAAAAGCTTACCAGGGAACCCGACCTTATCCCTTTAACAGCAGTCTGCCTCAGGATGTTCATATGTTTCCCTGTGCGGGATAAGCAAATTGACATTTAGACATAACTGAAGCCAACCTGGAATTTGGCTCTTATCCCTTCGTAAGCCATTGTATACAGGCTCTTAGGGGAATGGAGGTTAAATTGTCATGGCAGTCTCTTAAGAAGACTGGGTCATGAAACAAAATGGGGCTTAATAGATGAATGTTAAGATAAGTCAGCTTCTGTTCCATGTTATATAACTAGTTCTATTTCTTGGGCTATCAGGATGTGCTTCAAAAATTCTAGAATTTTCATGTTCTTACTAATGTAATCTTATTGTAATGATGCCAAACTGAATTGCCTAAAAGGAATCTGCTTTGACTTCTATGTCTTTATAATCTCTCCTTCAGTCAAACCTTCATGACTTTCCTGAGGCTTATCGGAAGAACTCTATTTTGTCTAACATCCAGCAGTAAAGATTAGCTGGGCTTATGTGTGAAGTTAGTCAAATGGAAAACAAAAAGCAAGATGAAAAAAAAAGGCTGAGGGAAAAATTTAAATTGAAAATATAAATGGTAGTTATGGTAGAGTTGGGCTTTGATGGGCTAAGTATTTTATCTAAGGTGTTGTAAGTTTGTAAAGTGCATCAATATTGTCAGAACTGGTATTATTGGCAAGCTTTAGAATTCTGTAAAAATTCCTTAATCTCTGTTTTTATGTAAATAATGGATGACAAGTATTTCACCACAAGTCTATTCCCAACATAAACAAAACATTTTTGTGTGTGTATGTGTCATTTCAATTTTCTACAATTTAAACCCATTGGGAGACAATTCCTCATAGATGACTTACGTTTCAGTGTATCTTTCCAAGGAGGAAATGAACACTGCATCCTAGACAGTCTTTTGGGGCAATGTGTGCGCTATCTTGAAAGCAAGCTACCTTGTTAATACTGAAAACTATGTCATTAGGCCTGTTGCATCCATTTTGGGGTAGATCAGACAGATGGATGACTATCAAGAAGGACCCAGTAAGTCTCATCGGTCATATGGAATTGGTATATTCAAGAATGCAATTGGCTTACCCAGTAGTATCTTGAATTTATTTAAATAAGTGGAGCTGTTCTTTGGGGGAAAACATTATCCCCCAGTCAACTGCCTGAAACAAAATCACTGCACAATGGCATCGCTGATTCATAAAGTTTGCATTTAGGGGGTTTTAAAATACATTTAAGTTGTATTTAGTGGGTTCCTCTAAATACCTGCTGCCTCTCATTGATGGATTAGCTAAGCTGAAACCCACTGGGCTTAAGTGGGCCGCTATAGCTGCTGAACCTCAGTGCCAGGTATGTAGAACTGAAAAATGAGTGTGGTTGACCTGGTCAATGGGCAGAACTCAAGACTGTTCTTGTAACTTGAACTGATACCCTCCTTTCTGAGCCTTGTTATATTTTAACAGCTCTTATCTTTGCTAACAACTTATGGTTTGGTCTGTTACTTGGAAAACTATAGATCAGCAGATTAAAGATACCCTTTCTTGGAGACTTCACACAGTGGAAACAGATTGTGGCTGCTGATAGAACTGTCTGGGTCATTCCTGATGAGATTAAGCAGAATAAAGCTGTTGGCTGAGCCTGTACTGCCCAGACTGCCATCACTGTTGCCCGGCTCCATTATTATTGTCTGGACATGGCAGCATACCCACCACTATAGACAGGACGTAAAGTAAAGGACTGACTGTGTTTTTGAATCATTTGATGCCAGACTTTTGACTCCTGCCAAAAGTTGACCTCGTTGTTTTGTGGTAAAGGATAGCACGTTACATGGAGTGTTCAGTCTTGCCTGCTCCTAGAAGATTGATTACTGGAGTGTTCAGTCTTGCCTGCTCCTAGAAGATGGATTACTTCTGATCTTGGAGCTATTGGTTGTGCGTCACTGCTGTAGACACTTTCTCAGGTTACAGTTTTGCTGCTACAGTCTGATCAATTGACTCCAGCTCCACTTAGGCCCTTGAAGCTAATCTATATCACATGTTTGGCTTTCTGCGCAATTTGATATGACAATGGCCTCATACCCTTTATTGCAAAAGCCATTCAGCCATCAGCTGATACTCAAGGTTATTTGATAGACTTTTCATGTTCCTTCTCATCCTCAGGCATCTGGAATTTTTGAGTTTTGGAAATTTTGTTTGCATTTACTCTGTTGTCCCTAGTAGTCCTTTACCAAGCCTTCTTAGAAAGGCCTAACACATTGCTCCAAAATTAACTCTGAATAGTGCAGTGTTTTGTCCGTTGTCAAACACGTAAGTCTTATAATTGTTAGTTTTATACTCAGAGACAATTGGTGATTAATGGCTTGAGTGTCAGACTGGGAAGATTTTCCAAAACCAGCACCAAAAAGGGGATTGTGTGACAATCTAGACCGAAGTATAACTTGATATGCCTTATTATTTATGTTGAGGCAGGAAAAGCAATATTCCAACTGATTTATTATCTACTTATCTCCCTTCTTTTGATATTTTCCTCTAGATTCCAAAAACAGTTTTCAAAACCCCAAATTTTCTATTTTATTTAAATGGTGACTACTGTTCCCTTACACTTTTATACATTACTTATCCTGTCATACATCTTCTAAGTTTTGCCTGCCGGTGACTGGTTGATGCAAAGGTACTGAAAGAGTGTGGTGTGTATGGGTTTGCCACCCAGTTCAGAATCTCTGAGGTATGAAATATGAACCAGGAACCAAAATAGGCTAGAGAGAATGGCAGGAGGGCTGGCTACTCCCTCTTCCTCATTCTAGTGGAAGAAGAGAAGCTCCCGCAGGGTTTTCAGTGGAAGATGATATTATCAGACTTGACTTGATGGTCACTCTCGTGGGGTGCCCTGGAATGTAGGGGAATAGACTTGTAGCTGGAATCACAGGTCAGTGCACTCATCCAGTTAGAGATGAGAGAATCCTATTAGAGCAGTAGTAGAAGGGTTTGACTGGTGAATATTTAGAAGATGAAATAGGTGGGTCCTGGGTAAGTGTAAGGATGAAGAGTAAGGGAGTAAGCCCAGGCTGGAATAGAAGATGATAGAAGACACATTTAGGTTCAAACATCCTGAATGTGAGGAGCATATGAAGTGGGCACAGAGTCTCTCAGGAATACCTGCTAAAGAAATACACAGTCCTCTATTGTTTGAACTCAGGATGTGGAAAAAGAACTCAATTTTTTCCTCTTTAAAATTAAAAATACTTCCCTTTCCTTTCTCTTATTTAAGTAACTACTTAATAGCTTTTGGGCCGCAACATAAAAATTACAGGGTAGGTCAGAAGATGGGGAATATTTTAATTAAATCTAGGGTTTCATTATTTTTTCATTTATTAAAGAATATTGGGCCAAAAATCCCTGTTTCCCCTTACCCCCTTTTTATATATCCTTATGCATTTGGCTGAGTTCATGACAAAACCTCTTTCCAGCTGTGGGTCGTCTAAAAGTCTTTTTTGAAGCTCCTACTAATTTGGATTAAACTGACTGGTTAAAAGCTTCATCCAGAAATTCTACCAGGAAATGTCATGAGGTCCCTTGACATTAGTTCTACAAACAGTCTTATCTTTTGGAACAAATAAATGAATGAAAATTTATTTTTTGAATTTGCCTTTGTTAGCTGGTTTTTTAGATTTGGAGAAGCAGATCAAGAGTCTGAAAACAACAGAACTTTGTTTTTGCCTCTAGTCTGACTTTCTAAACCCAAAGAGAGGATCTTTCATGGTCCAAGTAAGGAATAACTAAGGAAAAGAAGAGAAGCAAGATTAGAACTATGTGATGAAGAAGGCTGCTGGAGGATGCCATGATATACCGTCACTAACTGTAAGTAGCACAGGAGACTCAGTTCTGCAGCAGTTCTGCTATATGGGACTAGAATATGGGCCGCTCATATATGGGACTTAGGGCTTGACCCTGAAGACTATCAAGTTGATCTTTGTGTACTTTGTGACAAACCACCGCCAAAAATGACGAAAGACACAGCTGCTGTCCTCAATGAGTGGATAGTCTGGTGGGGGGCCGGGAGGCGGGGACTAGAGGTTGGTAGTAAATGAGGGGAGAGAATCAGTTACAACAGTGGTCACTCTTTCCTAAGGTGGGTATAAGGGGATTACTTAAATACTTCTAGTAGTGGCCAGATATTTTAGCCATGTGTTTATGCTGTGTTGGGGGCCTTGCTGACCCCAGTGAGACTGCTCGTCCCAAGGTCAGCCAGTTCCTAAAGACAGTAAAGGACTTGTCTACAAGCGTGTCTTTCATAGGGAAACTGAAGAAGTTTGCACACACATACCACCTCTACCACTATTCACCTGCCTCAGTCATCCAGGTATCCCCTCCTATTCTAGAGCCTGCTGAAATTCTTCAAATTCATAAATCCTAAGCCAGTTTACTCTGCCTCACACTTTTGCCCCACAGTAATCCCAATTAAGGTCTGTGCCACATTTTCCCTTATTCCTCTCTACTTTCTGACCAACTCTGGCATCTCCCTTTGTGCCCTGCATGCCCTCTTCTCGAGAATTTCAAGGAGCAAACTAGGTTTTCAATGGCAATTGTTTTTTTTTTTTTAAAGATTTTTTTAAAAATGTATTTATAATTTAGAGCTGGGGTACAGGCCAGAGGTGTGGGAAGTGAGAGAATTCACCAGAGACAGAGTGGGGAGCAGAACAGGGACTGAAATACACTACTGAGGGGAGCACCAGGCTAGGCAGGAGAGGTCTGCCGCACCATGTGGGTCCTCTCCCTGGCCGGGGATCGAACTTGTGCTTCTCTGCAGCTGATGCTTCACAGTGAGGCACTCAACCCGTTGTGCCACCAGGGAGGCCCAACAATTGTTTTCTGATCTCTTAGTCTCACCACACCTTCATCTTAGACTCCTGAGAAGGAGTAGAAGTTGCTAGATGACTCAGCTGAAGAGGGTGGTGGGGGATTCCAGGCAAAGGGAATAACTTCTGAAAAAGCACATTTGGTTAACAATTCAAGTAGTTTGTATGACTGGAACTAGAGATGTTGGATAAAGAAGAGATAATGGAGTTAGTGAGGAAATAAAGGCCAGATTGTAAAGGACTTGTAAGTCTTTCATCTTAATTTCCTTATGGTGATGTAAAGATTCTTCAATAAGTTTTAACTTCTCACTAAATGGTGCCTTGTAGCTGAGGTGCTTGACTTCTTTGACAAAAGGATCCTGTAACAATGGAGTGTGTGGCTTCAACACGGAGCTATGGTCTGTTTCCTCTTGGTTCGAGGTCTCAGTTCATGACCTCTGAGTTGGGTAAGCCACATGAGTAAGGAAGCCTGGAGCAAAGCATTGCCATCTCAGAGTCTCACTTTCTTCATCTTAAAGCCTTCCCAAGTTCCCAGTTACTCTGTGAAAGAGATTTCCCAGATAAATGCAGCAGAAACCTCCCCGACCTTGACTGACAGATACTTGCTTCAGAGCCAAGAAACAATCTTGAGTTGGCCTCTGGCAATGAGGGAGATGATTTTTATTGATTTCACTCTTCTCACTGCTGATGGGTAGGCCTGCGGAAGAGCAAGCTGACGAAAATAAAGACTGTGGGTTGCCAGCTTGCATTTGTCCTTATTTCCAAGGACAAACAAACCCTGTCTCTGGGAGCTGCTTTTTACTCTAAGACAAATGAGCTGTTGAAGTGTCAAGATTTTGAAATCCTAACAATATACATAAAGGATATTTTACCGATCAACCTCAAGAAATCTGTCATAAATAAAAAATGATTCATGACAAACCCTGGTGCTCATTTCAGAACTTTGTCTTGGGACTGTGGTGTTGTCTTCTAAGACATGGAGTGATCTCTGAATGAAAAGGCTCAGAAACCCCAGCTTTCCTTTCCGATCTCCTTGAAGTGGTCTTCAAAAAGTTACCATATTTTGATGACCTCTTAAAAAATCCTTTGATGACAAGGACGATAGGGAGGGCAGGATAACAATCTTTAGCTCTCTGTTGTACTCCTTTCCTCTTCGACTTCTTCCTTTCTCATTCTCATGTTCGCTTCTTCAACAATCACTGCCATCTAAAACACTAGATAGATTTTGGTCAAGCTAATATTTGTTGAATTACTAAAACATCTATTTATTCTGTATCTCACACTCTGATACTTAAAAAAGTAAAGAATAAGAGAAGACTGTATGACTTTTCAAGAGACTGTTCTCTGGGTAAGCTACTATAGTAAGGGAGGGAATGATGGGAGGAAAGGTGAGTAATGGGAATATATTCAATCTTAAAGGAATAGAAAATTTTCTCTTTGCTTATTTTCTCTTTGTTTATTTTTTTTCATGACTTAACCATTTTCTGTAAATGTTCACGTGCCCTCCTATAAAGTTCCTCAGCCATCTTTTTCATGTTTCCTCAGTGTTCTATAAAGTTCTACAGTCCTTTAAATTTTTTTTTAATTTAAATTTTGTGAATAGGCAATAAATTTACATGGTTTAAGATCCAAAAGAGTTCAAAAGGGTATACACAGTGAATAGTTTTCCTCTCTCCCTCTCCCTCTCCCATGGGTCCCTTAGTCACCCAGCTCCCTGCTCTGGAGACAACCACTGTCACAGATGGCTTAGCTCAATGTCAAATAGCACAGTGTATTCCAAATGTGAAGCTATTATTGCAATACCCATGTGGAAAGAGGCAAGAACAGAGGATCCTGGGTTAGAGGGACCATCCTCCTATCAGGACAGCCTGAATTCATCTTTGTTTTATTTCTTGCTATTAACATAATAATAAGTCTTTCCTTAGTGTAGTGCCAGGAAAGGCCATGGACCAAGTTCTCTGTGATCATGGCAGATGGGTAAAGGAGGAGTCCTGGAGCCCTTGGAGGCTTTTTATGCTTTTATTACATCATTATATCAGAGGCGAACAGGTACATAGCAGGCAGGGGTGCCAGGAGGCCAGGAGACTGGCAGGCCTCCTAGCCCCTGGAGCATCTTCACTCTCTGGGCTGCTTTTGCTGCTGCTCTGCTTCTCTTGTCTTCTGCTCCTACTCTTTTCTTTCTCCTCTGCTGGTGGCCTCATGACACCGCTCATATGCCCCGTGTCTTAACCCACGTGCACTCACTTGCACATGCCCACTTAGGCATACGTGCAGGACCTCAGGTGTCCATCATCACACCAAAGGCAGGAGGGCAAAGAAGCCTGATAACTTTTGCATTTTACCCTACACTTAGCTATGAAATTATGCATAGGAATGCATGTTGAGAAATTGTTCTGTAAGGAAGAGAAAACCCAGAGCCTAAAGCTAGATCCATTAGGCATCATTAGGCATGTTTATCATGGGATGTAGTTGAATTGTCCAAGATATGGCCCAAGAAACACATTTGATTTCAAAGCTTCTTATGAAGAGATGAGGAGAAGCGATTGGCACCAGAGGGTAGGGATAAAAGGTAGATTTACTTCTTGTTACTTCTCAAATCCTCTCTTGTGTTCTCCCTTCAGTTGACAGAGGAAGCCTCTTTAATGCCACTCTTTGTAGTTGCCTGAATGAGCCACCTTGGAGGTCAGCTGAAACTTATTTCCAGGGTTATTTGATTCCTTTCTGGTTTGTCAAGTAGTTTCAAGGAAAGATACGGGTCACAGTTACTTTGAAAAATGTATGAGTTGGGAGAAAATGGAAACAGCGGAATGCCTCTTACTACAGGATTGTTGTCACCATCCTCCCTGAGGCAGAGCTTCCCATTTACTTGATGTGAAGTCCTACTTGGGGAAGGAATGCAGACTCCTTGTGCAGTTCTATGTGCATGTGTGAAGGGGGACTGGCCTGATAGCCCAGGGCTGGAGCCCTTGTTTATCCACTGAAGATAGGAAGCAAGGAGTGGAGATAAGTCAGCCTTTCACTTGTGTGTGTCTGCACCTGCCCCGGAAAAGCTGTGTCTGCTGCAGATAGAAGCCAAATAGAGAGCCCTGCAGCAATTGCGGAAGAGACCAGTGTCCTCTGGGCTGGGAACTCTGTGCAATTTTATCAAAGTAGCCCTAAGCTTATGCCCTTGATAGGTTTCTTTTTAAAGAGACAGTTACTAAAAATTTGTGGAGACTCCAAAAATGATAAAATTGTTTAAAATATTGCTTTTACTTTATAAAACATCCTAAGGATAGTCCCAGCTTGCCTAGACAAAGGTTGGTGAGAATTTGCCACAACCTCTCTCTCTCTCTTTCATCTCTGTTAAAAATTAAATGTTAGTCTCCAACTAACTGTCTGATAGTGTCTATGATCTCTTGGCTTTCTGATGCTAGGAATTGAATTCCTATGCCTAAGTTATCTTTGAATTTACTAATCTCCATGTACTAGGAAAAGTCAATTACTTTTCAAAGAGTGTGTTTTGGTGAATTACTCTGGGCAATTGAGTAGAGACATGGATTCTATTAGCTTTTCTTTGGGGGTTCTCTGGAGAAGCTTGAAGTTTCCCACTTATTTAAAGGGATTGATGGCTTTTTGGTGAATGTTAAATAGAAATCAGAATTCTAAACACTAATTCCAGGAGAATCATAGTGACCAATGAGCTGAATAGGCTTGATTAAATTAGCTGCTTGACATTCACCAGAAGCTTTGTAATAGGTTCAGTAACAATGAACATAGTTAAAATGCTTCTGTCCAGGCAGCAATTAGTTCTCAGGAAAACACAGAAAACATGTCCTTCACATCATTGCCTTCAGTCAGTCAAACCCATCATCTGTTTGCAAGATGGTTTTAGCATTTGACAGCAATGAAACTCAAGGAACCTAGGTCAAGACCTAGCAGCCTAAGAGATTACCTCCTTATTGTCTTTGGTTGCCTTCAAAGTCTTTTTACCAGAGCATCTTTGCCAAAGGGAAGGGAAGGATTGAGGGGCTTAGTTGGACATTTCCATTGCCCCAGTAGTATTTGAAAAGAACAGATGATTGAGCTGGCTGGAGTTTGTAATGTCTCTCCGACAGTCCAAGGAACCTGTCTTGGGCATTGAGTTTATTCAGTTATGCTTTTCTCTCTTCCTATTGATGATTAAAGGGGAGACAATAAGTTTGCTTTAATTTGGGTCAGTTATATTTCTAAATTTTTGTTCAATTAAAAGTAAGATTCTGAATCCATAAAGTTCCCAGAGGTGGTAAAAGCCAAGAGTATTTTACACTATTCAGGGTGCTTCTCCTTGTGTTTTGGACCTAGAATCACACAGTTAAAATGAATATCCATGACCACATTCATCAAAAGAACAAAGCATGAAGAGTTGGAAAGCAAGCATTAGTTGGAAGGCAGAGAGTGGGAGTGGACTGATGAACTACAATGTTGATGATAATAGTTACGTAGTCTAAGTATTTCATAGACTGACATTGTGATAAGTGCTTTTCATTCAATATTAATTTTATAATCACCCTATGCTCTAGGAATTAGATCCATCATAGAGATGAGGAAACTGAAATTCACAGAGATTAAGCAAAGCGAATGCTTTACCAGTGAGTAAAGTTTGAAGTGGGGCTTAAGCCCTCATCTGACTGATGAGATCTGTACTTTTGATTATTGTGTTCAACTCCCAGTAGCCATTAGCTCTGGTCTCTTATGGACTATTTCTCCAGGATTCGTATGGCCCATTCATCTCAATGCCTAATCATGTGTCTCGTTATATGGGAAGTCTAAGGTTTCTAATCACATGGAACTGCCCATTGCCCTGACCAAAGACAGTTCTGAGAAAATGTTCAGAAAATTCACCTAGATGAAAGGAAACAAAAAAATCATGGTGAATGAATTATTGGCACAAACTGTTTCTACTGACTGTAATGCTTTTATGACGCCTCCCCATTCTAGTGAAAATGAACCAACAAGAACCATTAAGGACCAGAGTAAGATTATATAAAGCTTATGGATTTATTTAAAATGTACTGTTGTATTTACTCTTCATGAACACACAGTGTCTTCTTCCTTTCTTCATAAAATAGACCCTACCTAGATCAGGTTGCAGGTTTTTGTTTTTGTTTTTTTAATTAAATCTTAAATTTAGAAACTTAGCTCAAATCTCCAAGTCAAAAGTTGAGGAATTGTTTTCCCCTAAGAGAAGTTCTATTACCTACAGGCTCTAAAAATAATGCTTCACCTCAGAACCTGACAACTGCTGTTTCTGTTTTACTTTTATCTTATCACAGGCTCTCCAGCTGAAGTTGTCCACCAAGGGAAGTGAAATGCCAGAGGGGGTGCGTGCAGTGCCCCCTCTCCTCCAGGCTAGTTAGGCTAAGTGTGCTAGGAGAACGCTGTTGACTCTGCCAAGAGAATAGGCCATTCACAGGTTTCACCATCACTCAGTACATCTGTGACAAGGTGCAGATAAAAAGATCTCACAGCCCCTAAAGGGTCTGGGTTGGCCCTGCTCACAGGATGTGGCCAGTCATTGCAGGAGGTGAGGACAAGATCTGGGCTCTGTCCAGCAGGCACACAAAAGATTCATTTCAAAGTATCCCCTTTTTCTATTGATTGAGAAATGAATCCCCCAAAACTGATGACAGTGCCACATTTTACAGGCTAGAGTAAGTCAATATATTAGATTTCTGAGTCAAGCAGCATTTTGAGAGTTCAACATAGGGCATTTGTCTGTTTTCAGATCAGAGGACAAATGCATTGTTTTGGTAGTTTCTGTGCACAGAAAAACGAGATCACTTGGTGTCTTAGTCCATTTGGACTCATAAAGCCAATGGAATGTGAGGCTTACACACAACAGAAACGTTTCTCATGGATATAGAAGCTGGGAAGTTCAAGATCAAGGCACTGGCAGATTCATTGTGTGGTGAGAGGCCTTGGTTCATAGATGACTGATTTTTTTGCTGTGGTCTCACATGGCAAAGTAGTGAGGGAGCTCCCTAGAGTCTCTTTTAGAAGGTTAATTCCATGCATGACCTGAACACTTCCCAATAGTACCACCTCTTAATGCTGTAGTATTAAGAATAGCATTATTAGATAACAATTTGTAGGGGACGTACTCAGTCCATAGCACTTGTGTAAATGAAATCCACAAGATTCATTTTCGTGAACAGCTTCAATCGTCTTCCTCACCAAATCTAAGAGCTGCCAAAAAGTGGCCTTTTGTTGCTGGAAGTGCTGGTGACTGAACCAAGGTATGCACGATGGAGAAGACAGCTGCTGGCCCCGGGGAGGTAGGGGGGCCACCAAGTGGAGACTCAGTCCTCTAGTACTTTGCTATTCATTAGCATGTCCCCAGACACTTACAAATGCAGAATGTCAAGCACCAGACCCGCCAAGTCAGAATCTGCTTGTTAACATCCCCAGGTGATTTATAGGAATGGTAAAGTTTGCTAAGTACTACATGAAACTCAAACATGGTTCCATTAATACCACCTATATGATAACTATTGTCTTCTAGCAGAGCAGATAGAAGATGGCTGAAGTCATCAATAGAATTCTTAAGTCTTTATTATCAAGACTAATTATTTGTTTAGTCTAAAATGGCCTGCTTTCTCTTAAACCATTACGGTGCAGCTATAGTCATTACTGACAACTCCTTTATTTTCTATATGCTTCACAATTCTCAGAATGAATTCAGTCAGTTCTTTCAGTCCCTGGTACCTGTCATCTTTTCAATCTGACATTTGAATCTGTTGGTAGTGTTCTTCCCATCATTAACCAATGTGCAGTCATAACACTAGTAGCCAAGATAGTGGCTGTTGCAGACATATTGCTTTTGGCTGTCTAACCAGCTAGTCCCTCTTCATTTGTGATGACACCTTCCTTGTCAGAGCCCGACCTGGGGTTTGGTGGAGTTGTCAACCAAAGTCTTTTTCCTTCCAATGGCCAGTGGTTGGTATGTGGGGCCTCTGAGAACCTATGTGAAACTCTCTGGCTGTGAGACTGAAGCTTGCTTATCCTGTCATGGGATCAGAAAAGACCATAGCTGTCTGTTCCCCAAACTCCTGTTGCTGAGATCCCTGGCTCTTCAGAGTTTTCTTCTGCTGCTTTTTGAAGTTTGGACAAAACATTTCTATTTGCTAAAGGTAACCAGAGTTTCTTTTTGTTGATTAAAACCAACGAACCCCTACTGACCAAGGGAATATAAATGTGGTTCATGTTGTCAAAAATAGATTTTGTTCTTAGTGAGGAGGAAGGACACTGAGGAAACACCACAACTTTCCATTTTGCTTCATTGACTGATTATCTTGTGTCACCAGGATAAAGGATTTTAAGGTCATTCAAATATTATTTATCATTTTTCTTTACCTTGCTATAGGCTATTATATGAGTATACCTGAAAATGTTAATATTGACTCATAATCACCAACATACATGTAGTTGATAGTTCTATACCAACTTCAGTATGCTTTTTAAACTTATGACTTTGGTCTTCGGGTGGTCTTATATAGCCTACATGAAATAAAAATTTGCCCCAGGAAAAGAAAGACACATGTATAACTTATTAACTTTACATATGGAAAATAATAATGTTGGTATAGGCTAGAACACTTACTGACCATCAAAGGAAATTACTTTGTTAATAGATTTTAGTTTTCTTTATTCACAGGTCGGTATAAAAATAAACACACCTTTCCCACAAATGTGTTTATTTTATTAGTGAACACATAGGACTGAAATTTGTATTTACCAATTCATCAAATGTATAAGTACCACCTTATAAAAAATCAGTTGAGTCAAACTAATATACAGCTCCTATTTTTAAAACACATTTGGAAAAAAGTAGAAATGAATCCTTGTGAGACATTGGTTGGTTTGATGTCCTAAATAAAAATTAGTAACTCTTTAACCATCAAAAAATGTAGATTGGTATTTTTTGGACATGTACTCATAATAGGTAAATGAAAAAAAGAGCATATGCCCTGTGATTGCATTCTAAAATCTGTTAATTACAGTAATAACAGATTTATAATAATAACATGGGTACTTTCCTGTGTCTTACAGTGGTTATATCTGGGTGGTTTTGTTTGTTTTGTTTTCATTCCAATTATGTATATTTCTGACTTTCCTATGAAAACTGTATTGCTTTTATAACATGAAAAAAGGAGAGAGGATAGCCCTTGGAGGGGATACTTAGGGAGAAGTGTTTGCTGTTATTATTTTTATAGGTGGTGAGTTCTGCGTTTTGGCACTGGTTTTGAAGGTGACTCTGCAGTGGCAGGGGAAAGGCACACAGCACTCTGGACCCAGGCCTCAGGGGGCTCTCAAAATCTGCATGGGTGCCACCTGTTACCAGGTGAAGCCGGAACGCTGTAGGTCCATTTTAAGAATATGTGTAGAATTCCAGAAGGACTAAACACTTCCCTTCTCAAACCGGGAATTAGAATACCTTATTACAGTGCTATCACAGTAGCCTAGTCCCATGGGCTCCTGGGGTAATCCTTAAAGAAATGATTAGGGGGTAAATTAAATCATGTTTTTTCTCAATTGACTTACATTCTGAAACTGGAAAGACAGTCTCAAGAAAAAGTTAATTTGCCTCCAAGATATAATTAAAGTTACATTTGAAGCTCAGAGATAATCTTTTGCAACTGTGTATTTAATAAGCTGTGATAATTTTGGACAAGATAAAAGTACTCAGTGAACTGTAAGGTACCAACTATTTTTAATAGAAAAATTTTGGACAAAATCCTAGTTTCTATAGGCCAAAAATGTTATGAGAGATGGGCATGGCTTATGTTCCAGTGTTAATTATTTGTTTAACAACCTTTGTTTAGTACCTTTGGTGAAGAGGGAGTTAGTTAGAGGAAAATGAGTTGTAATTACTTAATACTAGAATAGAAACTGCATTTACTTTAGAAGTGAAGGCTGACACCTCCCCACCCCTGCAGGGCAGGGCCCTGCTTTGAGTGTAGGATCTGGCTCATGCTGAGATCCTCACCAGCAGTCACACATGAGCGGATAAAGACCAGGCAGAAAGCAAGAGGGTAGAAAGGAGTGTTACCAAAGCTGGATACCACTGACAATATTCCACTCACAAAAACCTGAACTATTTGCCTATAAAATGGAGCTCTAAAAGAAGTTGGAATTTTTTTAAACCTTTTTATTGTTAATCGTTCTGCATGATCATATCCATTTAAGGCATCTGTATGCAAGTGTCATATAAAGAAGAGACGATAATTGATCAAATTATCTTGTTCAACTGAACGTGGGCCTGGAGAAGTTGCTGGCTTCTGTGAGATGGAGAGGGTGGGTGTGGGGGCACCACTTGCCTAAGAAGTGTCAACAGGGAGTCCTGCTATCAGGGGGCACAAGGGATGCCCCCCTTTGTGCATCACCCACTGCCCTTGGTGCCTTTGGACATTCCCAAAGTGAACATCAGTTAACTCACCCTTTGGTCTGGGCAACTGCTGGCCTCTAAAATGTGTTAGGCAAGCGTGGTTCAGTTCCTGGTGCCTCCATTCACTCATTATAACACCTTGAACAAATTAGTCTTCTCTGTCCCTCAGTGTTCATAACTGTGAAATGGGAATAATAAAAGTACTTATGTCACACAGTTGTGATGATGACGATAAACTAACACACAAAGTGTTTAGAACTGTAGGGTAAATAGAGGTTATCTGGTTTTTCCCCCCATCCTCTTGCCATTAGCATCAATGATCAACACTTGTGGTCTTCTTACACATGTGCCTGATGGCAGGCACCTGGAGTAGGTGTGGGCATACATAAGTGGGCGTATCTGAGCCAGAGACTGAGCATATAAGTGCCCGCACAGAGTGTGGAAGGCAGTGGAAAGCATCAGAGAACGACTATGAGAGTAAAGAGCATATAGGTATTTGCAGGGGGGGGGTCCAAGTTGCTGTCTCCCTTAACCTGTGGGAATGATGCCAAGGGCTCCAAGTTTCTCTTTTGACTGCCTGAACTGATGATGAACCTACCCAGCCTGGGATGGCTACAGAACAAGAACAGAGCCCAACATACTGTAAGTACTCAGTGGATAAAGTTTAATTATAGAAATGACATCATTATTGTTGCTGTTATCGTTATTCTTTAGCATGCATTATGAGCACTGCACTGTTTATCTAAAACTGTTCCATATACAAGTATCCCCTGCTTTTCTTAATTTCACACTATCCACTTCACTTACAAAAGACCTGCATTAGTACATGTTTTCACTGATGGAAAGATAACCAAAGAGGATTTTGTAATAAAAGGCAAAAATCTAAAATAGCCCTTAGCATTGTTTTATAGCAGCTGTTCTGGAAGCAGCATGTACTCCAAGGAGCAAGAGTGGCCCCACAAGCTCCTTCCTGGATATGCAAAGGCTGTATATTTATCATATCTTCCCTGAACTCACTGTATCTTAGTGCGCTTTTAGGTTTTCTGTCATATTTGCTATGATTTATTTTTCCAGGGTCTGGAATGTTAAGAGAACTTTTCCATATAAATTAATGGTTTACTTTTTCACACCATTTCAAGTTTTGTGTTTCATAGTAAAGCTCTATTTTGGAATAGTGGGCAACTATATGTGTGATGAGAATATGGCATTTATTTCATCTGTTGAGACAGATGCTCAGACTATGGGCAGGTGGAACTCAGATGCTCCTGAGCAGAGCTAGGGAGCTCCCTCATGCCTGCACAGCCATTCACTTTTACATGGGAGTAGAGGCTCCATAGGGAAATGGATTGGGATTCAGATCCTTCCTTGTTTGGTGGCTCTAAGATACCTAAGTCAAGGTCAGATTGTGAAAAAGGTGAACACAGAAGCCCTCTGGAAGAAATGCACACTGTAGACCAGCACCAAGGCCAGCCACTACCTCCCCCCAGCCCCGGCCAGGATGAGGGCACTATGGGACTATACCTCATCTTCCCTTGCCTTGTTGTAAATAAATCACAGGTGTAGGCTGTTTTGGTATGACCTTAGTATAATCCTCAAGTTATCCCAGTCTCTAGCCTATGATGTTGGAACCCCTGGGAGAATTGTTAGACCTGACCTCATGGCAGAGCAGAAGACAGGCCCATGATACATCGTGGTTGATGCTTGATAGAATGGCGTTCATGGAAGCAGGACATTGGTGCCACCAAGCATAAGAAAGCAGGGGTCATTCTCATTGCTTAGTAGATGGAATTTTGGAAGGTCTCTACAACTTTATTTTTTTATATATATTTTTGTAAAGGTTTTATTATGCAGACAAGAGCTGGGGCACAGGCCAAAGGCGTTGGGGTGGGGGGGGGTGAGAGAATTCACCAGATACAGAGTGGGGAACAGAACAGGCAGATCTACTGAAGTATATTGATGAAGGGAGCAGCAGACAAGGCAGGAGAGGTCTGCTGCACCCTGTGGGTCCCCTCCCTGGCTGAGGGTCAAACTTGCGCTTCAGTGGCTATAGAAGCCCCACAGTGCAGCTCTCAACCCCTTGCGCCACCAGAGCAGCCCCACACTTTATTTAAATGAAATTTTTTATTTCACTTAATAAATGAAATGCATAAAATGCATAATGCATAAAACAAGTATTTTACTCAATAAATTATCACAAATTACACATTTTGTAATCTGCAGGCTGTGTGTCTCTGCTTCTGTAAACTGTCATCCAGTATCTGCCATGTCCATAGGCATCATCTTCTCTGGTTATTGGCGATAGTTTTTCTTTTGTTTTTGAATGCTGAAACTTTGGATTTGAGAGACATTAACAAAAGTGGTACATTTGGTTTCTGTATGTGAATGTTTCTCCCTCGTTTCATCAAAACAAAAAGGGATCTGTCAGAATTGCCCTCGTTAGGGGGCCTCCCTGGTGGCGCAAGGGGTTAAGCACTGTACTATGAAGAATCTGCAGCCACTGCAGTGCGGAGTGGCTAGAAGAGGGGACCCACATGGTGCAGCAGACCTCTCCTGTCTTGCCTGCTGCTCCCCTCAGCAGTGTACTTCAGTCAGTCTGCCTGTTTTGTTCCCTGTTCTGTCTCTGGTGAATCCTCACCCCCTACACCTCTGGCCTGTACCCCACTTCTTGTATGCATAAATAAATTAATATTTCAAAAAAAAAAAAGAAATGCCCTTGTTAAACTTTCCTTTATTCCTAAAGAGTCAAATAGAGAAATTGATGTGGCTCATTCCCAGTTATACCCTCTGGTATGATATCAGGTAAAGAGAGTGTCCAATAAAAGCAGAATAACATGAATTAAAAGGAAAACAAACATAGAGATGATACATTTAGTGATTATGGGCTCCATCTACTTTTCTGAGTTTTCTGGAAAGAAGCTAAATCATTAAAGAGAAACTAACATCTAGAGACAGTAATTGAGATATGCTCCCCATCAGAGAATGAAGAAACTTTCATCTCTTTTATTGTCTTTGGAATCTCCCTATCAGAATCAAGACACATGTTGATGTCCATAGTGGTTTCCAATGTGTTGCTAGTTGTTGGAGTCTAAAGAACTTTGAAAGCAAATAAGGCTTGTCCCTCCTGTTTAGCTACCCTCTTGTCTTGTTTGCTTTTTTTTTTTTTAATTTTATGCATACAGAAGCTGGGGTGCAGGCAAGAGGCTCAGGGGTTAAGAGGATTCACCAGCGACAGAGTGGGGATCAGAACAGGCTGACCGACCGACAGACTGAAACAGACTGCTGTGGGGAGCAACAGGTAAGAGAGGAGAGGTCTGCTGTGCCATGTGGTTCACCTCCCTGGCCCAGGATTGAACTTGGGCTGCGGCTAGACCCCTTGCACCATCAGGGAGGCCCCTCTTGTTTGCTTTCTTTTTTCCCCTCTTGTTTACTTTATTCTCATGTGTTGTCTTGCTCTAGTATTTGAATAAAAATTCACTTCAGACCTTGCATTCATCTAAAGGGAGAGATGTTTGTATAAACAGATGGATAACAGCTGAAATGAGAAACCTAAAAGAAATAAAATTGTGAATGCAGATTTTGGGTATCATTCAATTGATGAATTTTGAATAATTTTCTCTCCTTTCCCCCTTCATTCTTTCCCATACAAGTCACAGATCTCATACTTGTCTTCCAGGAACATACATACAAGATTTGAATAATAATGACAATATAATAGCACCATTTATTAAGCATTTGCTTAAATCATGTGCCAAACATATTATATGTATTTTTGCATTTAATCCTTAAAATGATTTCGTGATGTTAATAGTATGACTTGCCAGTGGGGGAAGCAGAGGCAGAGAGGGATTAAGAGCTTGATCAACACCACACACTAAGTGGAAGAGTCGGGCTGCTTTGACATCCATTCACTTTTCTAATTCAGTTCTTCACCTCACAGGCCACAGTCATGTGGATGATAGGAGCAGGGCGTAAAAAGTCAATGAGGGAAGCTTTGTGGAGTTGATGGGACTTGAGTCGGTGAAAGTGACTGGAGGAAGTGTCTAGTGCCAGCACGCACAGGGCAGGCTCACTGGAGATATTCGGGCAGAGGGACAGAGCCCTGTAGCCCTCGGTGAATTTTTCAGGCTTTAATACTCTCAAGGAACCAGGCTCAGGAGGCAGGGAGGATGGCATGCAAGGAGACAAGCTTGGTCCAAGCTGGGGGGCTGGGAGGCAGACAGGCCTCCCTGTTGGACTCTTTCTCTGAATCGTTGTACTCTTTCTCTGGGCTCTCTCTGGTGTTCTCTCTTGTTGTCTCCTGGTCTCGAGTCTTCTGTAGTCATGCTGCTCGTCTTCCCACTGCCACTGCTGCCATTGCTTTTATCCCTACCTCTAGGCTCAGGTGTGCACACGTACACATGTGCACACACCCATGCACCAGGTGTCCACAGTCGGGCATGTGTGTCCCGAGCCAACGCTCCAAAGCGCCTTCTGTGTTGAATCAATCAGGCCGCTGTTGATAGCCACAGAGGCTAGTTCCACCAAAAGCCTAATGAATCCACTTGCCCTACAGCCAGTGAGCATCATTTGTGGCCTTACTATGCCCTCAAATCTGATCAGTCCTTTGCCTTCAGAAGCAATTGTCATTCTCCTTGCCATACGTGAGTTTGGAGTAGATAGTTTTCCACTCTCAGTGGAAACTGGTTATCATTAATCACTGCGTGCAGGCCTGTTTCCTCTGGGGAGGTGGGGGAGGCTTCTTCTGGATGCTGATAAATCTTTCTAATTAGCTGTAAAGATCATGAAAAGTAGACGCCATGTTTTAATCATAAGCCACTTAAGACATTGGCGTTTGTGTGATTGCTTGAATTCTTATTTTCACTAACCAAATTGCTTTGAATTTATGACATTTTTAGTAGATCAGGATTGCAAAAACTATGAATTGTTTTCAGTAACCCAATCACTGAAAGCAAAGCAAAATAAAAAAAAAAAATAAAAAGGCATTGACACATTGTCAGTGGTTTATTTTCCCATGTGTTGGTGGGATATTAAGGATCTTTGAGATCTTTGCAGATAATTCAATACAGGCCTGGTTCTAAGAATAAATGTTGGCATGTTGTGATCAGTGAGGGGAAATTCTTTTTTTCCTCAGAAGCTAAAGAGAATTCTTTCAAGAGTTAGGGAGAATATGGAACTGAAGTCACACTATAATAGGCCTTTAGTGTTAAAATGTAGCATTAGGAGAGGGGAAAAAGATGGCGACAGAGAGACAATAGGCTCAGAAAGCTCCTGGAAGATACAGGAAAAAGGGAAAAAATACAGCAGGCCCCAGTAGGAA
>JAGFMF010011861.1:11884470-12047386 GCA_019455555.1 Galemys pyrenaicus | reverse complement strand
AAATGATGTCAAATATAACTAATAAAAAAAAAAAGTTTTAACTCTAAAAAAAAAAAAAAAAAAATAAAAAAAAAAAATGTAGCATTAGAACAGGTTCAGAATACAATGACTACAGCTGGAAAAATTAAGTCTTAGCTGAAGTTTTTCTCCTTAGCATGACATATCAGGGGTTCTCAAATATCAGCATGTATCAGTCATTTGGAACGTTTGTTACAACACAGATTTCTGGGCCCCAGGCCAGTTTCACATTCAGTAGGTCTTAGAATGGGGCCTAAGATTTGTACTGCTGATAAATTCTTAGGTGATGCTGTTGCTGCTCCTGCTGCTGCTGCTGGGGCAGGTCCCAAAGTTTGAGTCTGACTTCCAATCCCAGTTCAGTGCACAGCAGCTGTGTGAACTGAGCATTTTTTAGTCTTTTTACCTTGAATCACCCTAGTACTTGCAGGCTTAAGAATCACTTCAAGAACTACTATGGTGTAGCTAATAGCACCTGCTGGAATCCCAGCTGATGAAATTTATTTCATTGTTTCTTCCAGTTTGCGTGGGATCTGCTCTGCTTTACTTAAAGCATCCATGGGAGGTGCCTCTGGTGGTGCAAGGGGTTGAGCACCACACTGTAGGACTTCTGCAGCTACTGCAGCACAAGTTCAATCCCTGGCCAGGGAGGGGACACACATGGTGCAGCAGACCTCTCCTGCCTCGCCCACTGCTCCCCTCAGCAGTGCGTTTCAGCTGATCTGCCTGTTCTGCTCCCCACTGTCTCTAGTGAATCCTCTCACACCCCAGGCCTCTGGGCTGTACCCCAGCTTATATGCATAAATAAATAAAATCTTTTTTAAAAGCATCATGGGGATTTTCTATGTCTGAAGATGAACTAATGGTGCTTTTCAGTATAATTTCATGTAATACATGCCTCATTCTGATCCTTCTGTGAATGTTTTTTTACAAATATATATGTATTTTAATGAAGTACATTATTTTACATCCTTGTTAACTTTTTTTCACAGTATTCTGCCCTCAGATGTGATCACTATAGTTCTCTTGCCACCAAAGCACCCACAATCCCCCATAGTCCATTCACTGGACTCTCCCCTACACTGGATGCCTCAAACCTATGGTCAGCTTTCATGGGTTGGTTTTTAAGTTTGTGTTTGTCTAATCTTTTGTTTGATTTCTCTAGCATGTTGAAATCATAACATTGAACATAGCAAGATGAAACCTGATAATTACTTTCAGGTCTTTTATTTTGAAAAGAAAACACTATTGTTTCTGAGAGTCCCATCTTTGTGTTCTTTCTATACTCCTCAGCATCTAGTGGAATATTTAATAGGAGTTCAATGGATGTGTATTGGGTTAAACAATTTAATTTTAAATTTAAATGAGCTCATCTGTAGAATCATATTCTTTGAGTTTAATCATAATCTTATACTCTTTGTATGTGGCTTAGAATTTATGCAGAATTGGGGGGGGGGAATGATCTGCTTTTTCTCAAGAACTGTAAGGGTTGAATGTAATGATTGAACATTTAGAATCTGGATCATAGAGGATCCTGCGTGAAGCGTTTCTGTAATTTTCTGGTTTTGTGCCCCTTTGGAAAACTTCTCCCTACTAACCATCAGAAGCTGGATCCCAGATGTAGTGGAAAAATGTAATCTGGCTACTTGGGGGTCTTTTGTGGTTCTGTATAAAAGTTGGTGATATTTGGTTTTGACCTGTGCATCTGATACAGAGAATAGATCACATGTACCTCTGTAGTTGGATTTTAGAGATTTTTTTTCTCTGTATGGGTTGACATTTTCTTTTGAGGACTCAAAGTGACATGTGTTGTATTTTTCTATTTTGTAGCTCTCTGTGTTGCTCTTTACTCAGGTGTCTTAGGGGTGCAGAATTTTCACTCTTCTGGCAGATATCGGGGGGAACTTTTCTGCTTCTGTTGGGAGAGGGTGTTGGTGGCATCTAGTCATTGGTGAGAGTTTGGTGCGTGGGCAGTTTGCATTGTTGCACTGCTCATAGCCCTCCTCTCTGGGTTTCCAGATCCGTGTCTCTACAGTCTGCGGTTTGGGCTTTCAGTGCTGTTTCAGGATCAGTGTGAGTCCTGAGCAGACTGGGAGAGGCATTGCTGCTCCTCACACTATCTGCACCGGACCCTTTCCTGCCTGCATCACCCGGACACTGTCATGTCTATCTCTGCATAGTCAAGATTACCCCTAACACCATTGAGCTCCCCTGTCCCCAGTGTTGTCAGCCAGACAAGGGAAGGCATGCTGTGCCTCTAGTGCCCGGATGGCTGCAGTGCCCACCCACCTGTTGTTGTGGAGCATTGACTCTCCGCAGCGTCCCTTCTACTGCAGTCAGTGTTGGTCTTCAGTGTCCAGTAGGCACTCCAGTTTTGCCCCAAGTCACAAGGTCCTCCAACTCTGGTGCCCCTTGGGCCATCTTAGGTTATCCTCCTGGGAGTGAAGCAGGGAATCTCCTCTGATGTCATCTTCCCCTTTTATTTGGGACGCACATCACAACAAAGACCTTTCCAAAAATAAAACATCTTTTTTAAAAATATATTTATTTTTGCGTAGAAGAACTGGAGTATAAGCCAGAGGTGCAGGGGGTGAAAGGATTCATCAGAAACAGTGGGGAGAAGAACAGAAGGATGCACTGAAATACACTGCTGAGGGGAGCAGTGGGTGAGACAGGAGAGGTCTGCTGCACCATGTGGGTCAGCTCCCTGCCCAGGGATCGAACTCAGGCCCAGGTCCCCCAAGGAGTGGTGTCACATTGGTAGCACTGAGACTTAAGCCCTAGGCTGCCAGAGAGCACCCCCTAAAATAAAACATTTTAATTTTTTTAAAAAAAGTGACTGAATAGGAGTAAGCCATTTAGAAAAGATTCACAATGGAAACTCAGTCTTTTTTAGCTTAAATAGAACATATTGCTAAGGATTCACGTTTCCCAAATTAAGTTCTAAAAGCCAATTAAAAGTTCTTTATAAGAAAAACACTTATGTCAACAACTTAATCATGTAAACACATGGAGGATATCTTAAAACAACAACTTTCACTATCTCATTACAGGGAACTTTCAAATTTCTATGTTAAAAAAGTCGGAGAACAAGTGGTCATGTGAGATCCACAAATAGGTTTTCTGGATCTAGAGGCAAGGGATGGAATTTGGATGATTGCAAACTTGGGAAAAGCAAGCCTGTCTCATGCCTCAACTTCCCCATATATGCTTACCACGTGTTCTCTTGTTTGAATGAGAAAGTTAGGTTTCTATAACTTGTAAGTAAAAAAGAAGAGCTAGCAGTTATCACTCCAGAACATTCAAAATAGCATCTTTACACCACTGTTTTAAACCCAAATAACTAGCAGTTGTCCAAGAAAACACCACTTACTATAACCTATGTTTTCTTATAACCTATTATCGACTGGAGGTACAGTGTTACTGGCGCAAGAGAGGAGGATGGGAGGAATCATTTTCCTCTTAGAATACAGTTCCTTTCTTCCTGTTCTGTGATTTACATCACAGATTTGTTGATTATTATAATAATCTATACAAATGAGGAATGACTAATTGTCCTAAGTGTGTCTCTTTTGATCCTAATTCAACTATTAGTTTTTATAATCAGCTGTTGGCTGATTACTTCTGAATCAAATGGATTTAATTGTCAGTTAATCATTTCCACTTGTGAGCATTCAAATATTTAAATTCGCGTCAACAATATTGTGAGAAAACACTCTCCATTTTTATTATTTCCACAAAAATCGTACTGTTAGTCAATAGGTTTTGCAAATATCTGAAGTAAATCTGAGTAATGTTTTCTCTGGCCATGGCACCTAAAGGATGTAGGTTCCATGGTCCGTTCCAACCTTTGCAGTGTGTCAGAGAATTTGGCTAACTTTCCCCGTTTAAGCCCACACTTTGGAGAAAGGTCTGAAAGAAGATACATAGTAACTTTCTGATGACTCAAACTAAATCAGTCTCTAAATCACATGATATTTGCTTACTTTCTTTCCAATAGGCTGATTAATTATTTGTCTTTATTTAGTGTTCTAAATCAGGAGCCAAAAGAAGCTAGAGCAGCTGGGGCCAATTTTTAAATTTAAAACTAACAGAGCAATTTGGCTGTCTGACATTGAATTGAAGAGTGACTTTTCTTTAACATTGTCATCACCCTGGTGTCCAACCTGCTCTGTTCCAGATGTACAACAGCTGGGCTTTGAAGAGTGTGATTAGGAAATCAAACAAGACATGTGGACATCTGAATGAGATAAGAGGCTCCAACAGATCACGTTCTTATGTAGTTTCTTTCATCTGATTCTGTCAAAGTTTGCCGAAACTTCTATTTGGAAAGCAGGTTTCTTCCTTTTCTACAAGGCAGCAAATGTAAAGAAAGCTATATTTAAATAAATGGAATAAGCATTCATATGAAAACTTCTCCTAATCCTATCCCCATAGCATATCTTTGGGAAATAAGATGAATTAAACTAAAATCTTTTTATTGATTGGAGAGAAATTGTCAATAGACCTAGAAAAGAGGGTGGAAGGAATTAAGTATCGGCTATTTTTCCTTCAACAATTAGAGATATTTCTTCCCTTTGTTGGAGTGAATATGTAGCAACTAAGATGACAATTTCAAATGACAATCATAGACACACAACTTTGACACAAAGGCTATTATTAGGCATCTCTAAGGGTAGAAAGAAAAGAGTTGATCACTTGACCGCTAACCTGTCTTTATTAAAATTTTCCTTCTTATGTGGCATATTTAGACATGATCACTTCATGTCTAAAAACTCCTGAAGTTATATAAACCAAGTCTGGTTTGAAAAACTAGTTGTCTCAGTTGAATATTAATATAAGCCAGTGATGGAGCAAACATCCTTTGTAACTAAGCAGTAAATAGTTTCTGAAGATATTCTTCATGTCCACATTGTATTAAGTGAATGGGAGCAACAGACTAAGTCACTAGTTGCTGAAATAATACTAGCACAGATTAGATAATGCTTATTAGTAGTAATGGCATGCTACCATTTCTAAGTTATGTAGAGTAGACTAAAACTCTTCAGGACCTCAGAAAATAGGCTGTAGCCATGATAAATGACAGTGAGAGTAAGGGATTGTACTGGGATTAAAAAAGGTTTAATCACAGATCATGCACTGCACCCTGCATGTGTCTGAAAAATACACATCCTTAGTTGAAAAAGACTGATTTGGGGATATGGGTAGCCTTGTGCTAATACATTACCCCTACTGAGGAAACGTTTGCATCCTATTTATTATGGCTTTGTTGTATAAATTTTATGATCATGGAAGGGATATCTATTCATAAGCTATACCATTGTTTATTACTTTTGTAAAAGAGATTTCTGAAAGGTAAGACAGCTACTTTCCTGAGGGAAGTACGGGATTCAGTGATGGAGAGGGCACCTCAGGAAGGGGAGAATTGCCTGTTAAATCAAATTTAGGTAAGAAGATAGTCCAGCAGCTATATGTAAATTGTTCCCTCGTGTAGAAACAATAGTGTGCACTGGATAATTCAATAAAAACATTAGTCATTTATCATCCTTAATTATCAGTCATCTCTAACTGCATCTGGTTTGTATTTTTTATTAGAAAGTTTTTTCTTTCCCCCAAGTTGGACCCGAGTATTTTTTTCTTCCATTCCTGATTTCATTTTGTTTTTCTTTTTAAAATTCCATCACTAATTCCCATGATGTACAGAGGTTTCTATTTCACAAGGCACAATAAATCAAGCAGCTCCTCTGTTGTAATATCGTCCTTTCTGTGCATTTGTCATAGGCCCTGGATTGCTGAGTTTACTTAAGGTTAGAGAGTCAAGCTGCTTGGAGAAGAAGCTCAGCCAGCACTATGGGCATATACCTAGCCCGTCAGAGTTAGGCAGTGTCAGGCAGTTTGAGGAAATTGGCCCCTTCAGAAAAGTCAAGTGTCAAACCTTATCCTGGGGCATTTTGGAACCCTGGACAGTGCATGGTGACCATCAGGGAATTTATGTATATACAACTGATACATAATCTTCTGTCATAAAATAGTAGTAACAGCTACTCTTCATCATGAATTTTCTAGATTCTGCATTATCTTATGCTTCTCATTGTCTCCTTTAATGCCCACAACAACGCTCTCAAGGTGGTAAATGTAATTATTTACATCTTTCAGATGAGCAAACTTGACATTAAAAAGATATAGTTGCTTATTCCTTTCTCAACTGGTGAGTCCCTGGACCAAAAAGGTAGAATAAATTAGAGCCTTAAACCTTCATCAAGTCAGCCTGTATTATAATTTTTCTAGGGAAAATAATTTGTAGTGTGATGAGCCTAGGACAAGATAGATAAGCTCCTAGTTTTTACCTCCCATAGTATGGGCTTCCTCTTTACTGAAGTTGTAAGAAGTTTATGCAGAGAGCAACAGGGACATACTGATCAAGAGTGTTGTGTGGTAGAGATATTTGATGGTGGCTAATCAATCAGTTTCCTCCAGACTTTAATAGATGAACAGCTTGCTCAAGTACTATTTGATCTATGTGACAGAAAAGCTCTAACTTCAGTTGTCACATTAAGAGTAAGGGCCCCTCACCCCAGAACTTTCAGAAATTACTAGATACCTGACTGTTAATTATGATTATCCTATAACGTGAACTACCCACTGGAGCTCACCAGTTAAAATAGCTGTTTTTAGTGGTCAGGAGACCGATAATGTATGAGCCCAAGTTTAATTCATAGTGAGCCTGCTTGACCAACTGACTTCCATGGTGGCCATTTGCCCAGCTCCTGAATGTTTAATTAGCATAACTGGAATGTATAGTTGCTAAGAATCTCTACAGCAAGAATCTCTACGATGACTCTGACCTATGGACACATTATGGTAGGAGGGGCAAAATAGAAGACCCTAGAATTTTCCATGCCTGCTAATAGAGTAAACAAAAGTCTTATCACACCGCTGGTGAAATTATAAAGAGCCACTATATCAAAGGCTTGAGAATTACAGCATGAATCTGTCACATGTTCATGAACTCAGCTGTGTTGTCTGTGCAGATGTTCACTGGATCTTAGAGAGTCACTGTGAATCATAATCTCAATAGGTAGTACCTCCAACTGTAGCTGCTATTCCAAATATGTATTGTGACTAGAACAAATGGATAGGCCTGGAGCTTTGAGTGTACCTTTTGTTCTGAATAATACCTTTTTCTACAAACCAATTTTCAAGGACCATCAGATGAAATTTGCTTTTATCTTCCATAATCGAATCTGAAGAGAAATTGATTTTTATGACATTGCACAAAGTATCACATTGGTTCTCTACATAATAATTTTATGTTGATGGATTTAGTCAGCAGAATAGCAAATCAGTAGGAAAAATATAAGATAGAGAGTACAGCATAAATCCCACAAAAATTCAAGGGTCTGCCACTTCAGTGAATTTGTCTGTGTTCAATCGTCTGGAATAAGGTGATTGCTCTTCCTCTATTTCCATACCTAGACTTCATCAAATCATTCACTAACTTCTGTCATTCTACTTCCTAATGCCTCTAAATGCATCGTTTTTTATACATTTGAATTTCTACTATGGTGTTTTGTAGTCTCATTATTTCTCATTCAGATGTTTGCATCACCATCTACTCCCCCTGTCCTTGGTCTGTTTTCCAAATCATCACCATGTTAAGCCAGATGCTGCCTCTTACTTCAGCTAACTCAATGACTCCAGTTGTGTATGGTGCTTTTTGGCCCCAGAGCATATCTTCCATGCTTAGCTCTTGTCCATTTTCAGTTTGATCTTAGGTAACTTCCACCGTTTTCTAAGCTTTCTGTTATCTCATGACTTCAGATCTTTATACAAACTGCTTTCTCTGGCAGAGGTAACGTTTCCTCACTTAACTGTGTAGCTGAAATCTTTTGCTTTTACTAGAGTTGAGGCACCCTCCGGCATGGATTCCGCTCCCTCTAGGCTTGTCACAACTCCCTGTGCTTACTTTAATCATGGCACATTGTGTTGCTGCTCTTTCTTTTTCTCTTCCCCACCCTAAGAAAAATGTTATTTTGAGGTAGGAGTTGAGCCTTATTTGTGCCTAACATAGTGCCTGCCACAGAGAGGATGTTCCAATAAACATGTGTTGAATAAATAAATTAATGAATAAAGGGAAAGAGTGAACATTCAAAAGTTTCCTACTCTTTATTAGTTCACAAACCTAGTCAAGTTAGTAGTTTACCAATTATAAACCATCACAAGCTCTATGCAGGAACTCACTTTTGTTCTAACCCAATACACTGTTCTTCAAAGACACAAATAACATTAAATATTTTGTAAATGAGCCCACTGGAGTGCAAGAAGGAATATTATAGTGGAAAACATTAAATGACCTGAAACAAAGAGCAGATCATTTCCCAACCACAAATTTCAAGTTAAAGAAAAGAAATCCTCTACCAATATTAAAACCTACTTTAAATTAAATACTGCCAACATTTTAAAGGAAGGACACGATCAAATCCAGGGACCAAGACGGCAGAATGAAGAAAAATGGTAAACCAAAGAACATTAGCCAAGAGAATAAAATGTCAGAGAGCCCACTTGGACAATGAGTGAAAATGAAAGACATTCAAGAGTTTAAAAATATCTGATTTTTACAAGGCTGTTCCATTGTTTTTGTTTTTTCTCCTCTATAAGCTGAGCTTAAAGATGTTTCCGTTGCAGAAAGAGCTAAGACTGTTATTTTATCATGGTCTCTGTCTGTTCACATCTTACACAGGCATAGAATTGTAAAGAGAGCAGAGCCTTGCAGGAGTAGTGCAAGCTGGATACACTTTTAAACAAAGTAATAAATAGACCTATCTAGAAATATTTTAAATCTAGATTTTTCCCAGTGTGCTTCCTCAGAAATAAATGCTGAAATTCCTTCCCCTTTGCACTCTGCTCTTACAAATCTTGCCACCTTAATACCTGCCTTAGTGTCCCCTAGCTTCCTGGAAGTGTGTCCCAGAGATTCCAACTGTGTTGGCCATTTCTCCTGATGTCCTGAGAGCTTTGGAATCACACGATTCAGTTTTTCATATTACTGTGTTATAATTAACACTAATAATGTTTTTCTGTGTAAATATTATCTCCCCAATCAGATTATCCCCTCTGCCAAGAACTATCATTGACATTAAAAAAAAAATCTGACAGTTACTAACTTAATCTATTGTATGCATAGAAAGCATTCAGTGTAAACATTATAGGTCAATTGAATGAGACATTTTGCCAGATTTTTTTCCCTTTATAAGACTAAAAGAAATCAGAATTTATCTTCAAGTGACTCTATATAAAACAAGGACTTTCTTTTTCTCTTGTTTTCCTAATTATATGTGGGCATTATGCTTGCACCAGTGTTTTTCAACCCTGCTTGCACATTGAGTTATTAAAAAATACAGATGCCAAGGCCACTGGAAGAAAACACAAGGGAATTTAAAAGGATTCCCTTGTGATTTTAATATGCAGTCAGGGTTGAAAAGTACTGTTTATCCCATCCACTGAGTCAGCCAAGCAACAGTGCTAATCTATCAAGGTGTCCATGGAAATTACTCTTGTGGGCTCCTACTTGCTGCCTATTTTAAGTGTGGTGTGCTGTTCATGAGCTTTTAGCCTTCTCAGATATCCCAATATTCCCTTCTTGGTGAGAGGGTATTTTTCTTTCACTCATCTATTTATAATAAACAATATAAGCATTTTTTAATAGAGAGCAAAAATGTGAAGACCAAAGTTCAAGGCATTTAGGGAATTTTGTGAGTACAAAAGTTTACGTTAGCTTTATCTGCTTAAAGTGGAAAAAAAGAAAAAGATCAATTACTTTGCCGGAAAAAAATCAAAGCCAATTTATCTTAGTTTATATGTAAAATAACTAGTTATTTCTCAAGAATGAGAATGTGTTCTTAATTAATTGGATAATTGTATAAACTAGTTTTGCTTAAATTTACAGATGAACAGTGTATTGTCTCATTTTAAGCTTTTTTATTTAAAGTATTTACATATAATATCAATTAATTGGTCATTAAATTATTCATTTGAGGTATGTGTGAGTATAACAGCTGTTACACACTCAGGGAAATTGAAGTAGAGAAGACCAGGAAAATATCCAGGATCACATAGTTATTGAGAAACAAAAGCCAGACTCAAACCTAGGTCTGTTGAAGTTCAAGTCTCTTAATCTCTGCTCTGTGCCCCAGGAATAACTTGTACCACCTGGTGCTGCTGAAAAAAGAACTGAATGAAATGCTTGACCTGAAGTCGAATGATGATGGAAAAGAAATTATAGAGAGTTTCCTCTTCATTTAAGTTCAACTGTAAGTAATTTATGAATTTATGTCTATGGTAATTGCATTTATAACTTTCCACTTGAATGTGCTTTGGATCATCTTGTAAAATTTTAAGGAAAATTCAGATTTTTTTTCAAGTGTTAAAGATGGAGAAGAGAAACAAGGTGGCTTTAATGCATGGTTTACTTCTAAGGAACTTGTAGACTACATGAACACAACTGCTCTGTGTTTACATCCAATGACAGTTCAACTGCTGGTTCTTGGACGTGCTGTGCTGTTTCATGTCTTTATGAATGTGTACTTGCTGCTTGCTCGACCTGGTAGTACCTTTCCTCCCCTGGGTCATGTCTGCTCACCAAGTTCCAGCCAATTATCCAGAATGCTCAAGCCTTTTCCCCCTGGTTGAATTTTTCACCTACCTTTACCTGGGAAGCCAAAATGATTGTTTTTGTCTCCCTATTTCAAGCTATAAGTTATGAATTGCTTGTTACCTCTGTATAGTTCTGTTGGCAATCCTTTTTCATTCATCCCTCCTATGAGGTGGGGAACATCGGTAAGGTAGGGCTGTTTCTTAATCCTTCATCCCAGTACCTAAACATGTACTCAATACTTGACTGAGTGGATTTTGGAATGAATTATGATTTAGAAAAATTAGTATTTATGTAAGAGACCATGCTTTGAGAGCTGAGCAAAGCCTTTATCTTGTTCTGATTGGATTTCTATTTTATTTGAGAACTGTTCACTCTCCAAAGACAGGATTTTTTAAAAGAAGAGTGATATTTTTATTTTTTTTGGAAAGAAAGGTTTATTTTAGGGGAAAAAAAAAGGATAAAGAGTAAAGACTCCCAGGTAGATGGTACCTGGGAGGGGCAAAGAGAGCCCAAGAAGAGTGGTTTTCTAAAAGAAATGTGGTCGTGCATAAAGAAATGGATACATTGACCATTAAATGACATAGCCTTCTCTGAATGTAATTATTTGATTTATAGTGCTATTGGTGGCAGTGTTTGTGTGTGTGTGTACATATAGTCATATTATCTACTCCAAAATTTTGATATTCTATTAATATTAAAATTAAATATATCAAGACATCCTGATATCATTGTTTATGCTAGTATTTAAGATCGAAACATCCTGATACGGTATTTTTGTGACTGAAAACACTACATTAAAAGAGAATTTATCGAGGCCTCTCTGGTGGCGCAGTGGGTTAAGCAACGCACTATGAAGCAAACCACAGCCACTGCAGCACCAGTTCGATCCCTGCTGCTGGCCAGAGAGGGGACCCATGTGGTGCAGCAGACCTCTCCTGCTGTGCCCGCTGTTCCCCTCAGCAGTGTGCTTCTGTTGATCTGCCTGTTCTGCTCCCTGCTCTCTGTGGTGAATCCTCTCACCACCCCCACCTCTGGCCTGTATCCCAGTGCTTGTATGCATAAATAAATAAATCTTTAAAAATAATAATAATTTAAAAAAATAAAAGATAATTTATCCATATATGTAGGATCTGCATGCTAATTTGTTAATATGGAAAACATCATCTAGATCCAACTGATTTTTTCAAAGATTTTCTTTGAAAGCTCTCATACCGAGAAGAGATTTCTGGCAACATCTTGTGCGCAGTGGGTCAGGTCCCATCCACCTGGTATTGTAAGGGTCTCTGACCCCAGAGGGCAGTGATTTACTATGAAAACTTGATTGTTTGCTTAGAAGCCTGAGGAACACCAGCTACACTTTTATGTTGAAAAAGTAAAACTATGACATATTTTCTCTCAGCCTAAAGAGTACTGTGCATCTTGACACAGTGCTTCCTTTCCGTCTTTTCTGGCCTTAAAATGACCACATGGAAATGCGTTACATTTCTTGAGATCTTTTCCATTTGCTGAAATTCCGGCTTCTTAATTTGTTAATACATATCCCATCTATATAAAATGCCCAGAAGACAGGAGTTAAAAATAACTCATCATCTACACTTATGAATCATGAGAAATATTTTAGTTATACACAATCCAATGACTTTAATATTTAGGAAGCTGTGTGAAAAGAAATGGCCAGTTAAAGTAGGTAGGTGATTCAGTTTAAAGAAGTTTTATAAAAGCTTTATTTAGTATGATTCATCAAAATTACTTATTCATAGTGGTTGAGTTCACAGTGTAGACTTGATTTTAATTTTATTTCAGGCACAAGACCTGGTTTTCTAATTCTGTTAGCAAGGAGGAAAACAAGAACACAATGAGTACAATCAGGGTCTTTTGCTCTTCTTGGTGGTTGGTATATGTTTACTTCCTTACTTTTGTTAGGATATTTGGAGTTCATGGCAACTGTGAACTCCTGCATTTATTTGTCATGATAATTTCCAGAAATATAAATGACCAATCCAGTGGTCCTGCTCTCAAAGATTTATTTGCTTGCTAACCCACTGAATGCTTAAATTAAAACTAAAAATAATAAGTAATAAATAAAAATGACAGTCTTTTAATTTGTGACTCAGAAAGTAAAGCTCTTTCAATCCTGGTGGAGTCAAATGACATGGTTCCAGAAACCATAGAAGACTTCTAAGTTTTTCTCATTGTACTCTGGATCCTTCACTCAAATCTCTTGTGTTGAATTTGTGTAAAAAGGATGCTTATATTTTAATCCAACCTAGATACTCCTTTCTACTTATGAAATATTTTCCGCATTGTTTATTTAATGAAAGTGGGAAGAAGGAGATATGTTTTTTGGAAGCTATTAAATTATCTGTTATATGTCTAAATATTGTATATTTTGAGCATTTTATAAATTATCTCCCCTTTTGGTTGGTCATACATCTGAGTTAATCTGGGTAAGATAAAACACATAATAAATGATTAATTTATCCTAAATTGTTAGCTTCATAAGATCACTTAATTTGAATTTTGCATGATGATGACACTACCCTGAATTTTATAGTATGAAGAGAAAAGGGACAAAGAACCTGCTGAGTGGTATCAGCCATTGCTAGGGCATGGAGGCATGAGAAAGCATGACTTATTGAGGAAGGAATGGCAAGTTTTTGTGTGATTAGAATTTGATATTTTGTGTTATGGATAGGCATGGGAGAAATTAAAGAGTAAAATTGTAGTCAAGTTGATATTGATGATAAGAGTGACTTTGATTGCCATGCCAAGATTTTTGTTCTATATTCTGACTGAGATGATGAGCCAGCAGAGGGAAGAGTTTGCTATGTATAATCAGTGGGAAAATTTTGGTTCACTTGGAAGTCAATTTTTGACTACAGAAGTTTTCTGTCAGTGTTTCTTTTGGGCCAGTAGATCCATGGAATTCCAGGTTCATTGGCAACTACTCCATTTTATCTGTATAAAATGGAATATATTATACACACACACATATGTATATGAGGGACATTCTAGCTTAATAAGTCTGTTTTAAATCTTTTTGGTTTCAGTCTTCTCTGGAGATTGATCACTTCTTGGTGGTTCCAGAGATCATTCTATTTCTGGATATGCACAAAGGGAGAACATTCTGTCATTCCCTTTGTGATGTTTCCTATATTCTTAGTTTTTCCAACTCCTAATTAGCAGCAGACTTAGGTTAGACTCCAGGTCCTCAGTCTAGCCTATTGCTTACATCATTGAGTCAGGCTACTGCTATGTCAAAAGACTGGGTAAGATGATTTCAGTGTGTTCATGAGAAGCAAATGCCTTAGATATCACTGTTCCTATAACTGCTATGTAGTAGCAATAAATAATACTTACAAGTGCTGCATTCTGTATTAAGAAGATCATGTAGTAGTAATAAGTGCTAATTATTTTAAATACCACTCCAAGGAAAACAGACTTCCAGTGGATACATTTTTAATGTGCCAAGCTGATATGTAAAAGGAGCACTTTACATCATTTTAGTTTTCCTTAACTTAGGACAAAAGTATATTAAGGTGCTTAGCTGAGAAACTTTGACATAATTATTTGTATTCATAAGGACCATGAAAATTTTCTTTATTTCTAGTGGTTTTTGAAAGATGATTCTGGATTTTCCTTATGCTGAGTGTTCTCAAACTTTTTAGTTAATAGTTGTAAAGAAGAAATCTGAACTGGACCCAAGATTTCTTCATTTCATCTTTCCTTCTTTTGCCTCTAGCAATTAAGTTGACTTATGAAGAATAAATTTTGTGTTTTTGGTTGTTTTTTTTTATTTCTGAGCACTTTCTTTCCTTTACATTTTAATATGTGTGTGTTCTTGGAGAAAGAGCTTGAGGTGGGAGTGTGGGCAGTAAGGAGAGGAAATGGAGAAAAGCACTTACAAATGCCTCTTACTCTTTTAAAGAAACATCTCCAAGCTCTGTTTATTCTTCTGGTAAGTGGTTTTACAAAGTGCTGGGTAGGGTAATTTCCCTGAAAATTTTCCTTTATTTTAATGACCTGAAGAATTTCTTCCAGAACATTCAATGGAAGGGCGTGTGGTCTTGTCTGGAGTTTTCCTGATTTTTTTCTGGATGGGTCACACTTTTCTAGACTCAGCAGGCCACCCAGGAAGAGCGACCTTCTTTCCTCTCATTGCAAAGCCAGATAATTCTCCTCTCTTGGCCAATTCCCTACTTTCTCAGCTATAGTTGATCTGTCCCCCTTCATGTCACCCCCTTCTTTGCTGCTACCCTTACCTCCTAAGTCAGGGATAGCAAAACCTTCAGGCAGATGTGCCTTACTATGGCAAGGTCTCTTCACAACACCTCTTCTCAATCCTGTGCATTCCAAACCTTCCCACTTCCATTAGAATTTGTCTTCTCTTTGTGTCATGTGCTATTTATATTTGAACAGTGTGAGTCTTAGACAAACTTGCCTTTTAGTTAAGGGCATGCTTATTTTTATTATTTTTATTATGATGCAAAGAAATGGTGTTTATGGTGACCCATAAGGGTCTGAACTTTGAAAAGTGTGCCTTTTATAGATGAGTGAATAAGGAAGATGTGCTATATATCTATCATATATCTACTAGTGTATTATCTATGTACATGATATATACATGAGACACATGGAGATATATATATATATAAGCTATATCTCATATATATATCCACACCACACTAGAATACTACTCAGTTATAAAATAAGTGAAATCTTGCCATTTGAATGGCAACATGGATGGACCTTGAAGGTATTACATTAGATGAAATAAGTCAGATAGAGAAAGACAGTACTGTGATTTCAGTCACATGTGAAATATAAAGAAAAATAAATAAATAAAACAAAAGAGAACTCTTAGTTTTAAAGGACAATTTGGTGATTACCAGAAGGGAAGGACAAAGCTGTAGTGGGTTAATAGGGTAAAAGAGATCAATTGTATGTTGGAAGATTGGCACTAGACTTTTGGTGTGACTCAAAATGTCATATATAGATGCTGAACTGTACTGCTGTAAGCCTGATACCTATGTAATATTATAAACCAATACTACTTTAATGAAAATCTTTGTAAGTATGCCTTGTATCACGATATACAGTCCACAATTATTAAATATCTCTTCTGCAATTCTGCACCAACCTGCTTCTCATCCCCATAGCATTTCCCTGTCTTTTCCCCTGAGAAGTTGTGATAACCCCTCTTCTTTATTGTTCTGATTAGAGATATGAGAAATAAGCTTGAGGAAGAGGCTGGGTGTCATGGCAAGTTAGAGAAAAATATAATACTACTATTATTTCCTACTAAGGAAAATGAATACCTATGTGCCAGTTCCTTACTCGAGGGATCACTGGAGGATCAGTTTCCCTACTTGTCAAGTTTGTCTATCTAAACAGATGCCTCCACCATCTTGCTCTTTCATGTTTTAGTAGTCTGGGTTTTCCAAAAGAGTTTTTGTAAAAAAAGGGATGGATAAAAAAATTATGGACTTGAACTATTAATTACTTTAGGAAATGTAAGCATTCAGCATTCATTATCTCTACAGATATGTATTAAGTGTCAGCCATGTGCCAGACACAACTGGTAGACAAATTTGGTAGCTGCCCACATAGGATATGAGGTTGCTTTTCAACCTCTTTTGGGTTTTATTCTCATTGCCAGAAACTTGGCATCCTTGAATTACTCATAGTTAGCTTTTATCATGTGGTTGCCCTTTAGTAGGATACTGCATTTGTGTGTATTGCTTCAAATGTGTTACATTTTGAATTCAGGAGAGGAAATGTCCCAAGATGTTAGTAAAGCCATACCCATTGATGTAATGTTAATCTTATGTCTCATAACTTTCATTTGAGTGAAAATAAACTGTTTTTGCTCAAAATTTTCTACATACTTGTCAGTTGATGTGAGAATAGACTACAGATAATTGACTTTCTATGTCTTGCTAATTGAGACTCAATGCTCGAGATCTTCAGGTAATTCTGATCAATTCCATGGATGGTAAATTGGGTGCCTGGACTCTCCTGCTATGGCAACAGTTAGAATCTACTGAAATCAATTGCTTCCAGCATCATGTGCAGTGTCTCATTTATCCTGTGTCCTATGATGGTAGTTCCCTCCTTTGCATTTGAGGAAATGCAAATTTTGATTAAATAATAAGTTAAATTTAGCAGATATATTTGGGAGTATTAGAACAATCATTCTTCTTTGTCAACTGATATAAACTATGAGTGTAGTATAGTAAGAGAATTTTTTTCTGAATATATTTTGAAGACAAAACAAAAAAACACTTGTGACATCCTTCCTAATCTTTACAACATTGAGTATAAAAAGTAGAAGACAGGAATTAGTCATTAGTTTTAAAAAATTCCCAAAACTAGATATTATTAAATTTCTCTTCATTTTGTTATATTGAGAATCTGTGAATATGAAACAACTTTAAGCATTAAGCTGCTTTTCATTTTTCTAATGAGAAGACAGTAAAAAGTTTGTGGCCAATTTGCATACCTAACCTCTGTTAGATATAGTTAAAATTGATAATTTATACCTATAACATGTGGATGATTGTTTATACACATTTGAAATAAAATGGTATATTGATTTTAGAATCAATATATTTATATAAACTCATATGTAAAATAGTATATTCATTTTAAAATCTTTTTTCCACCCTTATATTTCATGAAATTTCACTTTAAGTGCCTCAGATACATCTTCAACATTGGTGCCTTTTTATTAATCACTAAAGGAAATTTTGAGTCACCTATCAAAGTTTTCTAAATAGCATCATCTCTACATTCACCTTACTGTTTTAGTCATCCTTTTTGATTTTGTGTATGATGCTGACACTGGAAATTTTATTCTATTTGCAATTCTGTATGATAATCACTTACTACAAAGTTATTTTCAAAAGGCCAATTGGGAGTGCCAAATTTGTATTATGTTTCTTTGCTTATCATTTTAAAAAATCAATTTTTGTAAGTGACCTCCATAAGCATCATCTGACGTAACTTTTCAGTCAACATTGCTTTGTTGTTCAAACTGAAGACTGTTGAAAAAGGGCCCATAATAGGAGAAACTTTGTCAAGATCTCAGTATATTGTGGTCCTCTCATTTCTGAAGAATTATTTTAGGGAAAAACTCTAGGTTTATATTCATGAACATTTGATAATTCTAGAGTTTTCACTTCTGAAGTATAACCACAATGACTTATGAATGTAAAATGATGTGAAAAAATTACAAGAAGTCAAATGTCTGTATTCACAATATCTATACATACATCAAGCCTTTTTCTTTAAGCTCTTTGTTTAAAGAGAATACACCAAGGCTAATGCTAAGATGATAAAGGTTTCCTTGCATGAGACTAGTGAAGTCGGTTCATGGACGGTCAAATCTGAATTCAAAAATACGTTATCAAAAGAAGACACAGAATTTGTCTTTTTTAATTCTGTTTGAAAATCATAATGAGAGTAGATTTTGCTCCTCACATGAGTTCTATATACCCTGTTTCATGTTTTTCACTCTCTGATGACAAACTAAAATGCAAGGAGAGGTAGCATGGAGACAGGTGGGCTCTCCTTTTGTATAGATCTTGCCGTTTCACATTTGACAAACACTTTTCAGAGCTAAATTTCTGTCTTGTATTTTACTAGGTATTGGGCAGTGGTAGCAGTGGGTGTGGTTTGATACAAAGGGGAAAAAAACATTCTTCCAGTTTCCAAGGAGTTCAAAGTCCAGAGGGGTACATGCCTCAAGATATGAGCTAAGATACGAGTTTCCAGTTCCTGCTCTCCTAGAAGGGGCTATGTAACTTCAGGCTTAAGGTGGAGGCTCTCCAACCTGGGAAGACAGATCAGATAGCTATTCTGGGAAAAAGTTGGGATAAGGAAGGCTGGTAAATGAGTAGCTATAGAATTAAGGAAAGAAGTGAAATTAGGCACTTTTTTCTATTTGACGATTGGAAAAAATTCAATTTCTGTAATGGTCTTCCAATGGTATTGTAAATGAAGATGTGGTTGTGGGTTTGGGAGAGATAGGGATCTGCACCAGTCTGGCTAACTGTGTCCCTGGCAGATCTAGCCCCCCTTAATGGAGTGATGCTAGGGAGTAGTACCATTCCAGGGGTATGCCAATCTACTGCATGTTTTGCGTGCTTTGGATTGAAAATTAGGTGGCCATCTTAATTTGGTTTATTTATTCCTCCTGAGGTGTTAAGGTGATGCAGGGGAGAATTGGAGGACCAAGACAGTAAAAGATTATTGAGTTAGTTTTAATTATACTTGGTGCAATATGAGGCAGGATCATATTTGTACTTGTGTGGTGAGCTATTCAAACCAACCCATTTGCTAGATCAGCATTAAGATTGTAATACTGCTGGGATTTCAACAATGGTCACCAGATATCTAGGCAGTCTCGTTGCTTATTTATTACTTTTCCTTTTTGATAATATACTTTTCCTTTTTCATAATCTCTCCCATTTCCTTGTACCTTTACCTCATTATTGTTCCATGTAGTTTTAGAAATCTTTCTTGTTGAAGATGATAGAACTCCAACTTGAACAAGCCTTAGCAAAAGAAGTTTGCTACATGGAATATGTGACAGGACTGTGTTCCTTCACATACGCTGAGTGAAAAAATGTAGTCAAACCCCAGGAACACTGTCCTAATCATCTTTGGCAAGATTGGGTTCCTGCTATACTAACATGGTAGTGACCACATTAGTGAAAACTAGTGGGCTGGGGAGGTGGAGGAATATCACTGAGATGATATTCGCAGCAGAAGGTATGTTCTTTGGCAGGCATAAAAAAAGATTTACTATAGTTAATAATGATTTTTAAATTAATTATAACATATACCTCACCTGCTTACAAAATGATTCAGAGAAGCTAAAAATAAAAATGATAATCATAATATTTTATAAGACTATATACATGATGTGATCTTAGCTCTGAAACTGAACTACTGGATACAATCAAGTGGCAGGTGTGCCGGTTTCTGTTTTAAAGATGAGGAAACCAGTGTGCAGAGAGGTTACACAATTTGCCCAAGGACACACAGCTGGCACATTATAGAGATGGAACTGAAGCCTTCCCTACCACATCCTCCTCTTAAAGGCCTCAATTCTTAAAATAAATCAACTCTGTTGCTCAGGTCTTTTTCATTTATTAAAAGGAAACAACATTCTGGATTAATTTTAAGTAAAAGTACCCTGAAGGCAAACTGAATTTTCAGACTTGTATAGCTGATCTCGAATGGAGTTGTGGTGTTTCCATTTCTCTTTTGGTTGGGAGGAAGGCAATTCTCCATGCTCGTCTTTTCTTTTGATTTCCTATTGGAAACTCTGTAACCTCCTTACTTTTCAACATTCAAGCCAGATGCCAATTGTCTGAGTGAAGACACACTGCTTCTAAAATATACCAAGATGCCAAATGTATGTGTAATATTTGACCATATGTGAATATTCCAGTAAACTCCTGGGGACTTATGTTCCAGTGTCAGCGCTGAATAACAGGAAGACTATAAATTCCATCAGCTAACCAGAGGACTCACATATGCCTCATATTTATAAATATCCAATAGATGTAATGCATTCTAAATTTGACTTTTTAGTACAATAGAGGTGTTGCATGCTCTCTCCATGGAGGCAGTGGCAGCTTGCAAAAACAAAAAGCCCTGGGATTTATTTAGGTTATTGCTGTCATTACTGATCATAGAAATTGGTGTATTGTGAGAAACTTACAAGCAAAGAACATTCTTCAAGATGGATCCTGAAAGAAAAGAGAAGAATGTGTAATTGGTAGTTAACAGATATGATTAAAAAAAAAATCCAAGGCAGAACTACTGATATGAACTGGGCCAGAAAAGTTTTCCTGACGCTGGATGGTGTGTGTGTGTTGGGGTGGGGGGTGGGGGGGCATCAAATTCTAGACCCGCAAGCAAAACATTTCAAAGGACAGTGAAAAGAGATTAGAATTTTGAGAAATGTTTCTTCTACCCCATACCCGAGGTTGCTGAGATGCTGTCGTAATCATTTAAAAAATAGCAATAAAAACATGAAATTAAGTCACTTTAGGAACATTTACCATATGCAAAGATTTGTATGGACCTGGTGAGAGTTAAGATGAAACAGGCCTTTTTCCTCACTCACTCATGACCTGGGATCTCTGTTGTCATCACAGTACCTAACATGACAGGGCAGAAAGCAGGAATGGAGGCAACATTTCTTTGGAGTGACCCAGTTGTGGGAGACAGACTGAGACATTAGCCTCACTCTGAGCTAAAGGATCTGGAGGAAAGAGAGTTCTCTAATCCAACTGCCCTCTTTTCTTCTAACAAGTATTAACAGTGCTACTGGTAATCATAGTATATGTGCTAAGCACTATAATTCTTGTCCTCATTTGCTTTCAAAACAACCTTGAAGATACCATTCTTATTCCTAAAGTAACTTGGAGGGAAGTGAGGTTCAGAAAGTAAAATAACTCGCCAAGTCCATAAAATCATTGAGACATAAAATTGTTGATCACATAGAAACTTGCATTTTCATTGTACAAAGATCGGAGTGTGTTAGCTGTTTTCTAAAGAAGTTGTATTTCGGTCTCATATGTGTTGCTTCCTATCTCTGCCAAATCAAGCCCTGTCTATCCTATAAAGACTGTTGGACTCACTCTGTTTCTATTATAAACACTTCTTGGACCTAATGACCTCTCCACAGTGTACCTACTGCTGCCTCATTTATTTGACAATTGATCATTAGTAGCCCTAATGCTAACTCTCACTTATCGTATGGTATTGTTTAACTTTTTGAATCTTTCCATTCAGATTATATGCTAAGTTTTTTAGGTTTGTCTTAAGAATTAAAAATAAGGCTTCTATAACACACTATGGTGCATACTGTGATCAATTTTTAAATTTATTTGAGTTAAAGTTTTTAAAATAAATCTGCTTAAAACAATACATTATTGTACGATTTCCCTGGATTAGAAGTTGGGCATATATTAACTGGCTACTCTGCAAAATATAAATTGAAGTATCAGCTGGGCTCATTTCTCATCTGCAGGCTTGAATGGTGATTCAGGACCTACTTCCAGATTCACTCAGGTTTCCCTCAGAAATTATTTCTGACAGACTCACTTGCTTTTTGACTCTCAGATGGAGCCTTCTCTCAGCTCAGTAAGGCTAGGCCCCATTTCTCACTGGCACCCTTCTAAAATTGCAGTTCCCTTCTTCAGAGCTAGCATCTGAGTATCTCCAGAGTTAGTCTTTTAGTAAAGACAGAGTCTTACATACTATAACATAATCATGAGCATGATTATAGTCTATCAGTTAAAAGCAAGCCAGTCTCAGAGGAATAAAATTTACAAGGACTTGAACAAGAGTCAGGGATAATGAGAGGATTCACTTTAGAATATATCCACTACCAAAAGTGAAAGGAGCAGGAAAAGCACAAATATCAGTCTTTATCAAATTCATTTAGGAAATAAATAATAGTGCTTGAAATAGAATTCAGAAATCTGATTTTTGATCTGGTTCTACCTAAACCATTGCTATCAATATTGAGATGGCTATAGCTAAGTTCTGACTGGAAGGGTTAGAACTTAGGAATGTACAACTGGGGTGTGTATCGAGGGAGTTAAGTTACTATGAATAATCCAAAGTGTGTGGTCCACTCAAACTTGGCTCTTGCAGGAGTAGAGTTATAAGACCATCTCTCCAGGCTTGGTCAACAAAGACCTGAACGTATTAAGATTGGGGTTCAGTCAGTCTCTCAGGAAGAAAAGTTGAACAGGTCCAGATGACTTGTCAAGGCTTTAGTATAGAATGAAGGAAAATGGTTATGGGGAATTCAACTACTTGCAGGAAGCTGTAGTAGAGCCACAGATTTGAGGAATGGACCAACATCCAAGTGGAGCTGAAGTCAGATTGTGACTCAGTGGGCCATCCTTGCTCATAGGACTAGTATTTGGCTACATCTGTGGATGGAGGGGGCTGCTGTTAGTATATTCCTGGTGGAAGCCTTCATTGGAGGATAAACTGAGAATCGTCCCAAGAAATCCAGGCTCTCAGTCCATATTGACAAATTTGTGGGATACTATACATAGCTATATTTTGTTTTTTCCATGAATAAAAGGTGCATTTTCTTAATCACTTTAATAGAATTTCTCTTTTTGTATCTTCCTTTATCTCTTCACCATATTCTTTCATTACTTGAGCTTTCATTAAAATCTTTATATTTCTATCCAGTTATTCATTGTCTCACTAAAATCTAATGATAAAGATATAATCCTATCAATCGAAAAAAAAAAACTACACCAGATAAGCTTTTCTTCTTTTTGCTTACTTATTATACAACTTCCTATGCCTTTTAAAGTAACACATGTTTTATGGGGTCTTTCTCCCATGACTCATTTTTGGAGCTGATCCGAGATGGAGTTATTCTCCAGACGTGGCACCATTGACCCTCATTTCAAATTATATTTTTTATTTATTTTTGAAAAGATATTTCATTCACAGAATCCCCACTGAGCTTTTTATTGTGGAAAATTAGGGTCTGTAAATCATCCCCCTCAGAAAACTATAAATTTTATACAATTGAAACATTCCATGGACTGAGCTTGGCACTTTGATGAAATCACTCCTTTGCTTCTCATAATTTATGAGCTTCCCAATTCTCCTCCCTCTACTCCATCATCACCTTGCCCTCCCAGCATGAATGGGGAGCGGGGGAAGGCATACCATGCTTTTACATTGCTCACTGGGGGTTATTGGGTGTAATTTGTGAGCAAGTTTATATGAACCCACATTATTACAACTTATCCAAAATTATAAATAATAAAACTTTCCATTTTTCCTGGCAGGCAGAAGGGACAGGGTTGATCACAAAGGGGTAGGCTAGCAGGATGCACTTGGGAAGACAAAGTCCTTGCAGCCAGATGACCTGGGATAAAGCCACAGGTCTGCCTGTGGTTTCCCATGAGACCAAAGTCTTAGTTTCCTCATCTTTAGGTTCAGGTGAGCAAAGTTAAAGTTTCATTCTGAGTCTGTTGCTTGAAGGTGATTCTTGGCATAGTGCGTCTCTTGAAGGGTGATTGGGAGAATCAGAAGAATGTATCTCAGTTTTGATGTAAGTTTTGAATTATTAACATTCAATTTTTAGGGGAAAGGAAGGAGACAATAAGAACAAAGCATAGTAGTTGTAAAGAATACAGCACTTCTTGTTCTGAGTGAGCCAGGTTTGCATGGGACTATGAGGTTTTGGAAAACAGGGCCTTATTAAGTTGGAAGCTCTCACTTCTAGGATAGAACCTGATATTTGAGTTTCTAATAAAAACTTGAATGAATATGAGAATCCCAAGGTATGTTATCTGTATAATTCAACTGCCTGGAACAGTGCCAAACACATAGTAGGTGCTCAATACCTATTTGTTGACTCTCCAACTAACTGGCTACTGGCCATCGTTTGGTTGTTGGAATTTCTCTGTGTCCTCTCCCAATACAGATGGCATCTTTATTTTCTGTTATAACAATTTTCCCCACTGGAACTCCAGATAGGTCTAAGAAATTGCTAGCTTTATGGTATGACTAGGAACAGTCTTGGAAAGGATTTTGCTGCTGGAGAAACAACCTGGAATTAGAAGGCAGGGATAAGTATGGGAAAGTGATAACTTGAGCTTTTAAGTGAGTTTTGAGCTCACAATTCCAAAGCACTGTGACCTTGGACAGAATATTTCCCCAGTTAAGTTCCACTCTATCTTTAGAATGGCAGGTAATAATTTTACTTATCTCTTAGGGTAGAAGAGAGGCTTCAAAGAGGTCATCTATGTCAAGTGCTCAGCCCAGGACTGGCATATAGTAGTCAATAAATATTTTAGCTGTGATGTTTCTAACTAATCTAAGTATAGATTGTATTGGTACATACATCAGTAATTGCTAGTTTTTACTTTTGTGTTAAAATTCAGATTTTGTTGTGGAAATATAACTAATTGTCATATATTAAACTTATTATAGTTTCAACTCAATCATTTCTTTAACTCTTCAGGCTATATTATAGATATTTGTGTTAAAAAAAAGACAGTATCACTGATACTTATTAAAATAACCTTACCATTTTGCTTGGAGAATGTTACTTGGATTTCTTGTCACACTGAAACAGTTTTTGTAATTCAAGTTTTTTAGGAAAGATTGAGAATAAAGTGCCATTAGTTAGTGCTGGTGACTATTTTTTTCTACAAGATGGAAAAATTTCCTTTATGACAGCTATCAGTTATGACTTCATGCATGCAATTATACTACCATTCAAAGAAGAATTTTATTAGGGTCAAAATGCAAATAGTCTGAAATACTTGAGAAAATCAAGGTGAAGTCAGTTTCCTTTTCTTTGACCTGCCTCCAGGATACCCTCACAAGGTATGAACTAGAATATGTGTGTTGGAACTATTTAGCCCCTTACATATAAAAATGTAAGCAAGCAATGGGGTTGGAGGTGACGGAGAATCTAAAGTGATGGCCACCTAGCCCTTGCTGGTAAAATACAGCTCCCTTAATGACATTTCAGTCTTAAATCACTTCACTGCAGGCGAGTTTGCAGCTGAGGGGCTGCACAAAAACATTCCTTTAGGACCATTTAAAAAGGCTGAATAAGCAAAAGTATTCTGTGTGACAACACTCGGAATATCAAAGGGGCAGTTCAGGTACACGTTATTGCCCATGGCTCCAGGCCCAATAACCTTGTCCTCATTGAGATAGATTCCCTGGACAGAAAACAAATCTCTTTCCAAGTTAGAGAACTTTATCAGATTTATCTCTCATTGTCAGATCAGCATGCAGGAAACAAATGAAGTCTGCAGCATGATTCAAATTAGAAGGAGAACAATTTACAGTGCTCGCTGGCTTCTCGTAAACCTTATTAATGTTTGGCATAGGGTGCCAAGGACTCATAAAGAATCATCCTGCTGAACATTTATATCTGCTTAGTCTCTTATATGTCTTCAGTACGCTTAAATAATGGCAGCCCGAGCATCTCGTGAGCAGGAAATGAGAAAGTTACACATGTTTTTGTCTCATAATCAAATATTCTTCTCTATCTTTTTAAAGTCTCCCACTGGGAGGCAAAGTACTGTTTTTTTGGGTTTCATTTTTCCTTAAGCTGTTGCCTGTAATTTCCACTTTGTTTTAGATTTGTCACAGCCCTAAAATGGAATTAAGTTGCTTATTTATGCTCATGTCTTCTATTATTTTGGGTTTGGGCATTTCTTAGTTCAGTCATGGCTATACAATTTGCTTGAATTCCTATTTGCTGTTGAATTACACCCTTAGTGTCCTAAAAATATGAACACATTATGGATAGTGCCGATTTATTTATTTATTAGAGTTAAGTGTTCTTGTTTCTTTAAGGTTTCACTATATTTGACCTAATAAGACTAATAGGTAACATTTGTTGAATATTTACTATATGGCAGGCGCCTTACATTTTTATTTTATTTAATCATCATGACAACCTTATGAAGTAAGTGCTATTATCGCCTTCCTTTTAGAGGTGAAAAAAAATAGTTGCCCTGGGAAACTGCTACCTAACAGAAGAGAAGGGAATTGTATCCTCTGCTTTTAACCACTGCACTGCATGCCTCTCTAACATTAATTTACAGTTCATTAAATGTGGTGCCTTAGCAAGCATAGGCCAGAAAAGATAGGAGGATGGGAAGAAAGGTTGTTAAATATGGAAAGAGGAATAATAGAGTTTTACCAACAGGGGAACTGAGGGACTCTTAGACACACAGTTGCTTCCTACTGAATTCTGTGAGTTGGCTTCTCAGGTGCTTTGTAAATGGGCAGAAATGTGTGTGGTCCATTCAGGCATCTGATACCTAGACAAGGACAGTCTACCTGTAGAGGATTCTTTATGCAATTCTTTATTTTGAAATAATATTAAACTCACAAAAAAATGTAAGAAACCCTATATCAATTCACCCAGAGTTCCCCAATTATTTGTTTATGTGTCATTTCCTCTCTGCATAGACACTATTATTAGTTTGGGAAGTATATGGAAATAAGTTGCAGACACAATGGTCCTTTCTCCCTAAATATTATTTGTGTATTTTCTAAAATGTAAGCAAATTATCTTACATAACCGTATTATAGGACATTCAGGAAATTACCAGTGAACAGTAACACCTAATTTAAAAATTTTATTTATATGTCACCTATTGACTTAATCTAAATATTTTGGAGGGGATAATCAGAAACCAGTTTGGGATCACATGTCTCATGGTTGTTGTGTCTCTTTAGTCTTGTAGTCTGTGACAGTTCCTGTCTTTGTCTTTTTTCATTTGCTCCCCACCCCCTTTTTTTTAATGGAGCACAAGTCAGCTGTTTAGAAGACTATCAGTGTGAGCTTCTCTAATGTGTCCATACGCTTGAAGTTACACACTATGGACAGGGAGAACCCTGAAATCATGTTGTCTTTTTCTTAATATCATGTCAGGAGGTACATGATGCTAATTTGTCCCACTACTAGTGATATTAACAGGTTTCTCTACTATGAAGTGATGATTTTTCAATGGATTAAATTTAAATTTTGATTTAGTATCTAATTTCTTGGGATCTTAGTTCAAATCAGGTCCATCATCTAAGCAACTTTGAGTATTTTGAAAAAGCCATCTTCCTGGTCTATAAGTCTTTGGACCTCTCTGTGGAAAGTGATACTTCAACAGAGATATTCCCTTAGGGAGAATTGACCTAGGACCTCTCTCCATTACCAGAGTCTCCAAGTTATGATTCTGTTTGTACTTAGGAAAGGATCTTGGTGTTTGGTGAAACTTTAATGCGATAAATGAAATATCAAAAAATTACATGTCTTAATAAAATATGATTTTTATCATAGATTCACATTATGGGTAAACAGAGCTATTTTTAGAAAAAAATACTTTCAGGGTGGGAATGGAGAGTACAGTTACATGAAGTCTGTGCTGTTTTTGGATAAGGAAATAGATGGTTTTAAATCTTCTTTAGAAGCCCAATTCATTGCAACAAACTTGAGTCAAATGAAAAGAGCTAATATATGAACTTCCCTTTGTCTTGGACTGAAGAAAACATTATCTCCCACAACAGGTAATAAGGGATAGTGCTGCTTGCGAATACTGATGATTAAATTAAATGATGGAAGATACATATGTCCAGACAACAGTTGGGTTCACCAGCGTGTGTGTGTATGTGTGTGTGTGTTACATGAGTACATGTGTATGTGTCATGGGGAAGAGAGAGAAGAAAATTAGAAAAGACAGGTTAGTTCCTAGTCAAAAAGGACTTATGCAGTAAGCAGATGCATGCACTGGTACTCCAGCTTAGGGGGACATTTCAGAAGATTATATTATTGGAATACAAGGCCAGATCTTGGCTGATACCAAATGTGAATTAAAAGAGGCTTTCATGAGTGAAGCTAGAAAGCTAGTGATACTTTTACTCCAAAGGCTGGTCTGGTCTTTAAGATTAAAGAGAATTGAAGAATTCCAGCTAGGGGAGAACCAGGGCACAGGATCTGTAGATCAAACTTGACAACATGACCAGCCTGTGCTGATAAACATCTGAGGTTCCTAATCAGGAATTATGCAATCAGTCTGAGCAGTTATGCTCACCTCATCTAAGCCACATGCACTTGAGGGTTGAAAACTTAATATAGTTGTTTTTTTTTAATTTATGAAATTTTCTCTTTTAATGTTGTTCTTCAATTGTATGTCACTTGTGCATGGCGGGTAGTACTGAGAAACACATAGCATGATTTGTCCTAGGCTTCCTACCCTTCCAAAAAATACCTGAAGATGAGAAATATGGTCTCCCTTTCATACCTCTGAGTGAGTGAAAATGGAAGGAGAGAATTGGAATGCTGAGTGAAATATGTGTTATCAAAGAACTGTGCCAGAATAAAATTATTTTTAAAAACTTGCTTTTAGAAATTATCTCCCATCCTTGCCCTCTATAATTCTGTCCCCTCTCAACTTCCTTTTTTTAAATTCTTGTCTTTTCCCATAACATTTCCTATTTGTTTAATGTGAGCAGTATTCCTAAAAATGATAGCAATGAATTGCATGCCCCTATAATGAGGCAGAATGAAAACCTTTCTTATGGTAATAGAAACACACATATGTGTAGGCTTGTGCATGCTTGTGTGAGTATAAAGTTGTTTTGGGTCAAAGCTTTGCAGATCTCATGCAACTGGGAAAATGAAGTGTTTCGTTGTGATCACATTGCTATTTGAGTCTGTTGTCATCATGATTTAACCTTTATTGCATGTCTATAGTCCCCTGGACAGATGGTGGAATTAGATGTCAACCTTGCTTAGTAGATTTATGCTTGAAATTAGATAGCAAAGCCACAAAATGGAAAGAAGATAATACTTCCAAAAGAGAAATAGTGAATAATGCATTCCCAGAAAAGGTAGGTAAGGAAAAAATGAGTTTGACCCAGGCAGTTAGTAATGAAGGAAGTGTGAGGACATTTAAATGCCTAGCTAAAAGTGGTTTGCAGCCATTTCCAAGAACCCTGGGAGGGAACATGGAGGCTGCATGATCTAACAGTTTAATCCTTGCCTGCCACAGCTCAGACCCCATGGGGAGGAATGTTGATGAGGAGACTCCCTGTCTTGGATAATAATAACAAGCTGCCCTCTCTGTAGGCATATTTTCAGGTGGAAGTCTTACTCTACCCTTTGCATAACCAGTGCAATAATTTATCAAGTCCTCAAGTTTCCAGGGAAACACTGAGAAGATATTTTTTAGACGAGGTATAGGTCATTTAAAAATAAAGATATAATTTCTTAGAACAAGTTGTTTCCCCTTAACATTTGCCTGAAACCGTCTCCCTTTTTTCTACCTCAGACACCCCGTACACTTTTTAATATTATATGTCTCTTAATAACAAAAGTAAACTGCATGTTATTTATGGAAACTGCATAATATTAACTTTGCTAATTACATGGTACCTCACTTTCCCAGGACCAGATCACCTCCTGCTTGTTTCCAACTGCTGTGGCCACCATGTGTTTGAGAGTTAGACAGAAATAATAAACTTCAGGTTTCCAGAGTAATCACGTGTTATTCAGCAGCTCACATGGGGAATTTGCCATCTGGATTTGAAGGGCACATCATCCCAAGACTTAGAGTAGCGTGACTAGAGCTTTGCCCATTACCTACCTATAAAACCATTGGGGAAATTTCAAATGGTATGTTAGGGCCCAAAAGATCTGTGTTCTGACACCTGCACAGTCACTTTGGGAATATGTGAAATCTTCAGCACATATTTTTCTGCCTCTCTGGACTCTGTATATAAATTGGGAACAATGAGACCTAATTTCTAGTGTGACTTTGAATCTTAAATGAGGTGATACTAGATGGTGGTTGGCTTCCAGTGAGTTGTTAATGAATGGTGGTTTTCAGTTTCATTTTGCTGCATTTCTAAGTGCTAAATTCCTGCTAAACTTGTGAGAACTAAGCTGAGAATGTGTAAAAGATGGCCTACATACCAACCTTGCTCTAAATCCAGAATAAATAGTTCAAACTGGGCTATATTCTTCAAGGGGATTTGCAGTGCAATGAGCTAATATTTGCCCAGTGTTAGTAAATTCTTCCCCATCTCTCCTTGATGATTTACCTCCTGCATATTGGACACCAGGACTATTTGTTCATTGATTAAAGTCTCTGGACCCCAAAACTGAGCTTGAATGAACAACTAAGTCAGCATTTCTTACTGCTCTCTACTAGGAATGGAAGAGTGTTTCAGTCCCTTTAGATCTTTGGAATAATTCCTGAGGTTGAATCAAATCCTAGGGTCTTTGGATCTATAAATTCTTTCTGCCTGTTCTTTTTTTTCCCAAGGGTTTTCTATTTGAATGCTGTTTCACCTCAGACAGCCAGATCCATTCTAACAAAGTGGAGATCTGAAACTTCCCCCAACTGACAGACTTTGGCTAGATGCCAATCAAGAGTTCCTCTAGGGTATTTTGGTTGTGGGATAAGTTATAGATAGTGGGGGTCTTACTATCCATGACAATCATTTGTTGTAGTAATAACAATCACAGGGTACATAATGACTTGACTTAAAAAAGTGAACTTTATTAATTAGTCCACATTTCTGCTTGATTGATGGCAATTCTGTCTAGACTATTTCTTAGCATTCTACCACTTCTACCACAAATATTCTACTGATGTTTAACTGCCTACTTTCTTCTATTTCATTGTCTTTCTTACACCCACTGACTTTTATTGTGATTTTTTATTTTACTAAACCAAAGATTTGATATCCTTCTCAGGTACATGGAAATAACCAAGTCCCCCTTGAATGATTATCTCTTCTTGTCTTTTGCTTTTCTTACATCTGCTATAACCCAGATAACCTATTACTGAGAAAAAGTATATATTTCTTAGGCTAGCAAACCAATCCAGTATACTCTAATTGAATGTAGGTCCTGACCTGGTCAGGTTGTAGGCAGGTAGCTGAACATACAGGTGAAGCCCCCTCCATGCTCGTTAGGAACTCACATTACATGTGGGAAGTTTGACATTTAAGCAAACAATCAGGATACAGTGTTCTAAGTGATATAACTAAAGTATAAATAAAGTGACTTTTGAAAGGTGATGTTGCCTCCAGATGGACCTGACCTGAAACAAGCTTTAGTATTTTCACTTCTGGAGTAACTATATATATATATGTTTGGCCAGGCCATTCAATATATTAATAGGGCCCTCTTTCACTACTGGTATCTTTATTTGGATGACAAATTGTGTGGTTTTCCTACTTATAAATCATGGACCAGTACACAAGGCTAGCCCAATTTTGGGAGAATTATACTCCTATTTATCAAGAATTGTTGAATGGGGTCAGGCTCCTGACTTTTTTCACCTCTTTTTACTAACAGAAATACTTGATCAAGTAATACTTTATTTTTTCAGATTTTATCACATGTAAGGTGGAAATCCTTTTCCCCAGTCCCTTGGTGTTTTAAAATAAGTAGGTTTAACAATGACGTGAGTTTCTCAAAGACTTATGTTTTCTTCCTTAGCGGAGTGGATGTTAAGGAGAATTGACTGCAATTACTCCTCACAGTTTAGTGTGAAGGTGAAAGCCAGTGTTGGTCATGGAGAAATCTAGATGATCTGAATTCTGTGTGATTCCCAAAAATAAACTTCAAGTTCTGTCATATGCATGAAGGAGTGTATTGATTTTATAGTCAAAATAGGATTATTTATTCACTCGTTCATCCATCCACCAAATGAATAAATTCCACACTTATTGAACACTGACTATGTGCCAGTCAACCAGAGTGATGATTTATACATCACTACCTCCACATGAAAATTACAGAGCAGAACTTCAAAAAGCAATTTAATTTTATCTACCTATTTCTGTCTTCTCTCTTGGTCTTACTGCTTAAAATATAGTCCAAATATTAGCAACATTAACATTACTTGGGAAGGTTTTAGAAATGAAGACTCTCAGGCTTATCCCAGACCTAATGAATCAGTACATGCATTTTCATAAGATCCTCAGTAATCTAAGTAGGTCTAGTGTGGGGACATGGATCACACTTTGAATAGGGAATGCAAGTGGGCCAGTGATTTTCAAATTGTGGATTTCAACCCACTAGTGGTCATGAAATGAATATAGGAGGATCATGACTAACATATTGGAAGCAATTTTTAAGTATAATCAAAGAGAAGTAAAAAAATAATAGTGTATTCCTTGCCATGATGATAAATTATTGTTTCATGAAACTTGTGTCAACCTTTAATACATACAAGCACACACATATACATAAGCACATAAGTACACAAAGAGAAGTATATGAGAGTCCTAATGAAAATGGATTTAGTATATGTCTCAGCCACTAACAGTTTGAAAGTTATTGTTTTAGATAGGCTTATCTAGGCACAGAATGAAGGTTTAGAGTTAACTGGGCTAAAATAGAGAACTCACACCAACAGGAGTCCATTAACATTAGAGGCATATAGAACCCAGGAGAGGACTCCCAGGAAAAAGTAGAACACTGGTGCCAGTATATCCTCTGTGATGGTGACAGTTTGTATGATAATTGCATCATTGAACCATGGTTCGTTATATGCGTCAGCTGACAGAAAGTGTTCGCCTGACTCAACACTTTGGACAGTGAACCCCTTGGAGGCAGGATATATGCTGTGTTTAGGGGCTAAACAGCCTGTCCCCTAGCAGAATGTCCCATACATGGTGCAATGGGACCTTTCACATCACTCAACACACCTTATTTCTTTTGTACTACCCAACACCAGTTGAAGACATTTTTGCCTATTCCACTAGCAACCATATCTCATTCATCATGTTTTTTCTAGTGCCCAATTCAACACTTAAATGATATTAGATTTTCAGTAAATTCATGAATTCAATAAATACTTCCTCTGTTCTGCAGAAAGGATTTTATGTCATCTTTGCTATAACTTTCCTAGAAACCACACAGAAGAACAGTCCTGATAAGTAACCAATCTGTGAAAAACAAACTCCCCTATGTCCTAAATGGTATCAGAGCTGCATGACTAGGCATAAGATGGAAATAAGTCACATTTTACACTTAGTTGTACACTTTATTACTTTATTTTCTATTTATCTTTCCTAAATTTTGATTTCTTAATTAAAATTTTGTCATCATCCTCCCCTATCTCCAAGCATTTCTTGCTTTTCTCATTTCTTTCATAAACTGTGCCCCTGATTCACTCAGGTCTGCAATAACATAACCTAAATATGCATCTTCCATCTGACTTACATGAAGGCGTCAGTTTTATCCGTGCTGCCATCAGGGAGTCCTCCTGATGGAGTGCTCCCTGTACCTATTGAAGTCGGTGCTAAGCCTCTTCCAGTTCAGTAGTTGCTGGTGCTGGGCAGCAGCCCTCAGTACTGTCCACCTTGCATTGCATGTACTTCTCAACATCAGCTGGACAGCACAATCACTTGAGAACCATTTAATATTTCCCATGCCCGATTTGTACTCCATACCCAGGAAGTCAGAATCTCTAGGGATAGGATGTTGACTTAGCAGTTTCTCAGCTTCCCAAGTGACTCCAGTGCAGGTTCAATGAAGATTAAGATCAATTGTGTAGGCAGAGAATACAGCCGCTTAATATTGAAATCTTAGGAACTTTCTTTAGCCCTTAAAACTATATGTGTACCTCTTCTAGTCCAAGCCTTCCCTGACAATATTTACATTGCTGTTTGAGATCAGACAGCTAAAATGTGTAGTGTAATGCAAGAGGGGAAAAGCATTACTTCATTTGACCTGTGCTGGTTATTAAGCTATTGTCTTAGCTTCAAAGACAGGGTCTATGTTCCACAGTGATTCTGGGATGGGACTTTGCGGGCAGCATTTTTTAGTCACCTGGCTTCTGGGCAGCAGGGTGGGGCGGGTGTTCCTGGGCTGGGTTTTGGAAGGTTGGGGTGGCATAGAGGGTGGAGGGGCTCTTAGAGGAAAATTGCAAGCTGTTGGAGAGAGAAGGGACTTGCTCTCTCCAGACTGCTTCCTGTTCCCATCGTCGTCTCAGCAGTGACATTTCACCCCATAGAGACAGGAGGGACTACTTTCCAGCTTCTTTGGGCTTTTCCAGAATCAGTCTCCCTGCACCCCCTGAAGGGATGCCAGCAATTATCAGATGTGGGCCTCAGCTCCTGTGGCTCCTCCTCTAAGATTCTAGGTTTCCATAATTCCCTAGGGTTATTCCCTGTGTTACTTTGTGTCTTAAAGAAAAAACAAAATAAAACAAAACCTTCCAACATTTGTTAACTAGTTTCCTATATTAAATTATAGTGTGGAAATATTTCTTTTCTTCCCTGACTGACTGACTCTGACACCATCTTACTTCAAATTAGTCTTTAGATGATCTAGTTTAATCAGCAATGCTCAGCAACAAGATGAGCCTTCTAGGAAGGCAAAGAGGCTCAGGTAGCTTGTCTCCATTTGAAACAAGAAATCTTCCAGAGGCCAAGGGTTGGGAAGAGGATGCTAGAATGAAGAGAAGGGATGAACCTCTATAATTTAACTAAGTCTGTCTTAGCTGAAAACTTGTGAGTTCGAATCTGAGATAAATGATAAGCAAAAAAGAATCCATAGTAATCTATAGTGACATTTATTGATTAGACAAACCTCTGGTCTCCAGCCCCTTACCTTGCCATAAGCTCACAGTTTATAATTTTTTTCTGCATCTGTGGTCTTGTCCTTACTTATGGGTAGTGCAAGCTGTTCAATTCTCTTGGGTGTGGGATTCACTATTCCTGCTCCCAAGAGTGGTGTCTAAGACCATCCTGTCTGCATAATGTTTAGTAAATCCATGTGGGTATAAGTCTCATTGGCAGCAATTGCAGTTCTGCTTTCTCAGATTTATCTACTTTGGTCAGCAGTATATAAATTCTAAAAATAAAGGAGTTCTAGCTGAGGCAAGTAACCCTATTGCACCTAATATACTTAACTTTATGAATTATTTTTATATAAGCAATGACTTGATGCACATACCATGATGGGTGGATTTTGAGCATTGGTGAGAAAGAGTTAAGTTCACAAACAATTTTCTAATACCTTTTCACTGACACTTCACTCTTATTAACTAACTTCTTGGAATTATTGTGTACTGAAAGTGAAAAAAATATTAGTCATCACCTGAGAACTTTTGCATATACAACAATATAAAGAAAAACCAAGCCTTGCTAACATGCAGGACCTGAGATGAACCACTAACCTAGAGGTTCAACATCAATCCTTGATTCAAATTGTTACATCAAAAAGTCACAAAGGTGGCAGTCTCTGGTGGCCTAGGGGTTAAGTCTCAGTGCTGTCACGCTGTCACCAATGTGGCGTGAGTTCAATCCCCAACCAGGGAGCTAATCTACATGGCACAGTAGACATCTCCTGTCTCCTGCTGCTCCACTTGGCAGTGTATTTTAGTTGATCTACTTGTCTGCTCCCCAGTCTGTCTCTGGTGAATCCTCTTACCCCCTGCACCTCTGGCCAACACTCTAGTTCTATAAATAAACAATTTTTTTTAAACATCACAAAGGTGGACTTTGGGGTGAGAGGGAGAGGGTTGCTGTCAATCACAGAAACCATAAATATTAAATCTCTGACTGGTTAATACTTTATAATAGTCAAAGCATGACCACTTATTAACTGTGACCGGAGCTATGCCAAAGTCTCTGAATCTTACTTTCCTATTCAGTAATGCAAAATGTAAGTTATCATATGCATTTTGTCCACCTCGTCAATGATGAACTCTTAAAAGCCTGGAAACTCCCCAACTCTTTTGTTCAGGTTGACTTTCTGGAAAAGTGCTTTATTCTCAGAGGATTTGATTATTGAGTTATCTTTATATTCTGCTGCTGTCAGTAGATTTACCATAAATGTTTCCTGTGAGTCTCCTCTTGAAGAGATTCAGGCCCCAGTTAAGTTCATCCCAATTAAAAATAGAACCCTGAGATGCAGCAGCTGTAGCACCTCTTAAACCTCTTCAAATAACATTGAGCGACTAAGTGCCTGCTACTGTGGAGATAGTGTCCACAAATCCAGCAGCAGGCGCTCTCAGAAATTGATAACACTCTAAGTGGCTGTCAGTCCTCAGTAATTTCTAATAGTTCAGGGGATGTTACCTTATCTTCTAAGAGTTCTAAAAGTTCTTGGGGGGAGAGAGGAATCACATACTTTTAATTAAAAATATATTCTCTTTCCCCATAACAAAATCCTCCTAACAGTATGAACAGTGATCAATAGTTGTGAAATTCTTTCATCTGGATGGAGTAGTGAGCTGTAGTAATGTTGGTGCTATCAAGTTTTGGGAATGATGAAGTGGTTCCATTTAGAAGATGAGCATTGGTTCCTAGAGAGAGAGAAGAATTTCTTCCATTCATCCTACATAATGAAATGACTAGGTTTCAAATACATGACTCAAGGATTGAATTCAGCTTTCTGACTTTGTTTCTTATTTTCCTTCAATTTATTAAGGAGAGTTGGAAAATAGACTTTCTTTAGCTTCTCTTTGTAACAGAAATTCTATTAAGAAATTACCAAATGGAAAAATTATATAAGGTTCTTTATAAGACAAAGCTCAGAGAAAGATCTTTATCATATTTCAGCAGCAATTCACTATGGAGGCATTTCTTTTCCCCTGTCTTAAAGCTAAATTGCATGTATTACTATTCATCAATAAGCAGAATGACAACTATTTAGGCTGCCAAATCTCTTTTTCATAAACATTTCCTAGGTAGGTAGGATTTTATACACTTTCCCAAAGGGCTGCGTTGACAGACATGGACTTTTGCTTTATTTCCACAGAGCTCTGACTCCAAATCCCTGGGTCAAAATATACGCTACTCACTTCATCCTGCATTTGCCTTTGTGAACCCTCTGAAGTCAGGCCCAATAGAGCCTTTTCTAAGGAGATTCAGCACAGTCATAAGTCACTAAGCAAACATGAACATGGTGCCATTTGCAAAGTGAAAGTCCCCCAGACAGAGCCTTGTCTTTCATAATAAAAGTAAGTCCAGTTTTCTGTAAAACTTCATAGTTGTCACTGTGGTAGGATTTGAAAATTTTGAATCTTTTGTTCCAAGTATTCTTCCTGTGGAGCCCTACTTTTTCACTAATTGGGTATTTCTCTTACGAGTTAAATCTTAATTTCTCAGGTCATTCTCTTTAAAATATGGCCATAGCTGTGGAAAAGGGTCTGAGAACTTAGTGTGTCTGAATTTTAAGAGCCTTTCTCTTTTGAAAAACCAAGTAAGAGAAAACTAGGTGACTGTCAGAGAAAGGGTGTTGAGAGAAGAAAAATGGTGTTCAGAATAGAAGATGAAGTGCCAGTGTGCCAATGAGTCCGCCTGGTTCTCTATTCATATTCCCGGATTTATGAGGAGGTTTCAATAAACCTGTGCACTGTGTTAGCCTTGGGATGTAGTGTTCCCATTAACATCTAACTGGGTATAAATTGAGAATATCTTTTGGGAGAAACAAGTTGGAAATATTTATCCACGGGGTAAAGAACATTCATATATGTGGAATCAATAGCTACAATTCCAGGAATCTATCCTGAAATAATAATTAGCAGTGATCAAATCTAGACCTAAAGATGTTCATTGAGGCATAATTTATATTTGCTAATACAATGGAACAAGTTTAATGTTTAATAATAGAAGAATGACTAGTAAGGCAATGAATTAATGCTATAAAATTGACACAGTTTGCAAAATAAACTAATAATATGATTTTAAGCATAAATATATATATCCACATATATGGATAGAATTTTAATTAATGGTTATCCAGAAATGGTTATTTTTCTTTATTCATTTTTGTATTTTTCAATGTTTTCCACAATGGCCATTTATTATATCCAGAAACAAAAAGTTATTAAAATTTCATCCAAGAACAAATGTTTGTGTCAAGGTTATAAATGTAAAATATGGGTGTCCTCTAAGGAGGTTGACTGTTGCTATATAGCAATTTACTGGTGGATAATTAAAGATCTGTCAGGCTATCCCTTATGCATGGGTCCTTTAGGCTCAAGGGCTGTGATTCTATATCAAGATCTTTGCATAGCTTGAATTTGGCACCTGATATTTTAGATAACATTGTAGCTTTCTACAAAGGACAATGTCTGAGATAAAAACAAGTTGTATGGAGTTTTGTACAGAGAGATGATTTGGAAGTCTTTTTCTTAGAAGTGGACTAGCAGAAACATACAAGAAGCAGAGCATACGCTGGAATAAATTCTCTCTTAGTTGTAACAGTTACTCACTGCCTATGGACCTGGTTCATCACACCTTTTTTCCCTAAGTTTGATTTGCTTTCTGTATTTCACACTTACCTGACATACCTGAACGGGGATCTGATCTCATTGCCCTAGTGACATTTTGGTGGTCTTTTCTCTACCTGGAATACATTTTACACTTATCTTCCCTCATGTTCTTTAGGCCCCATTAGGGGAAAACTGCTCCGTGAAGCCTCTGCTGTTCCCACAATGAGTGTAATCTCCTCCTCCTTTGAATCCCTGGCGTACATGATATTTTTACATTAACTTACTATTATTGCATTGCCAATTTCTTAAGCACAAAGACCACTACACTTTTATCTTTCATGCCTTGCCTATATAGACAGATCGAACTTCTTAGTGAATCAGGTGTTAACTTGGCTAACCCAGAGTCTGACTCCCTCTCTTCAAGCAGTTTTGATGTGATGCCCAGCTGGCATCTCAAAACAATCACTACACTGAATTTTTAAAAATTTCTCCACAGGGTATCTTTCTTTCTTGAGTCAACTACTTATGAATGAAGCACATGGGACACAGAGCATTGAACTCATCATGACTTAAGTTGCCATGTTTTGTTTAACTTCAGTGGGATAGAAGAACAATGTAGACATCACTGATAGAAAGAACTGGGTTTGGACCTAACCTCCACCTTTACTGGCAGTGGGATTCAAGATCAATGATTTATCTCTGCCATGCCTCAGTTTCCTCATTTGTAACATGTGGATTTAATGAATGGCTGTCTCTTAACATTGTTGTGAGGATTATATGGAATGATGTATGAAAGCACTTAGCAGTGTCTGGCTAACAGATTTAGGTCTCTGTGCTCATGAGGACAGAGGATCCATCATGTCTGTGCAATTTATTCCCTTTTAGAAAGTAGGACTAAGCCCCATAGACTTTTCAGGGCAGTATTTACTTTATTTCTGGGTTTGTGACCCTAAGAAAATCCTGAAATCACTGAAGTATTTGTGTATCACCCCCCACCACCACCACCAGTAGTTCTTTAAGAATGTTGAGGGACTATTAAGCTGGAATAGTGAGTACATTTCTGCTATATAAGCCTGTTTGTCTGTAAGTGCATAATCTATGAATCTTTTGCATAGTCAAAGCAGGAGAGTTTAGTGAGTTCTGGAGCTAACCTAGTTGGGTTAAAAATCCTGATGCTGTATGTAACTCTCAGTTTCTAAAAGAAGTTTGTGTGTTTGACATGGAATAATGTAAATAATGATAATGCTAACAATAACAATAATACTTACCATGTAGAGCTGCTTGGAGAATAAAATAAGTTTATGTCTGCCAAGTACTTAGAACAGTGTCTGGCACATAGTACATATTTAATGAAAACGAGCAAGTCCCAATAAATTGATTTAAAGAGTGGATATCTTCAAAGACCATGCTGAGCCAAGCGTGACAATAATTAAGTGGAGCTTTGGCTGTAGTCCTAGTGCCATCTTTGGGGAGAGCAAGGGAGTATACACTTTGGAGACTTGGGCCTTGCAGTAGTTTGGATTTGTTAACAGCGCTAGTCAAGGAACACAGTGCCCCAAAAAGGCTACGCGACACATGAGATAAGGAAGTTCTTGTGAGCAGCAGCAGACTGAGGAGCTAATGGCTCTTCCTAAAATCTTGTCCTTAGATCTTGACACCATTATTTTTACCTTTCAGATGGCATTGACCAAATAAAATAGTAACTTCCTGATAATGAAATATCTTTATTTTCCTACCTCAATTGAAAACATGGATATTTCATACAATAGAAATGAACTTTAGATTCTGTGAAATATATAGCTGTAACCAATGGGGGAGGTGAGGCTGAAGGGGAGAGAGGGAGGAAGTAGGATCCCATACTGAAACCAGAGCTTTGATAGAGGATGTTGACGTATGAAGTTGTATTCCCCAAATTATATATTTTTAGAAGTAATGGCAAATTAACAAAATTTGATTTAAAAAAAGAATTGTTGTGGTATGCATAAGTAGATGACCAAATAACCAGACTGTGTGATATTAAAATAAAGAGAATGTATGATTTGCTCTGACTACTTGAGCTAAACGTTATGGCTTAATTATTTTGACATTTCAGGGTCTGTCTTCCTGTGTGTGTATGTGTGTATGTGTATATCCCTTCACTTTCAGATATTGAATCTCCTCGAATGAGCTGTTAGATTTTTTTCCCACCTGTATTCCATCTCATCTTTTGTCCTTTTTTGAGATTTTTTAAACTTAATCTTCTAACCCTTTGAAGTGTTTATCATTTAACAGATTTAATTAGCTTGCTTCATTTTTCTCTGCTTCTCACACTCTTATCTCCATCTCCTTTTTTTTTTTTTTTTTTTGCTTGTTTGTGTCTGCATTTTGAGTTGGGAGATTTCATAATATAAGTATGACAATAAAAAGGTATGGGCAATGGGCTTCACAGACTATCAGTAAGCTAGTAAGCCGTGTTTCTCACAGGAAATGACCTTCCAGATATCTGAATCTTAGCTCTTTTTTCTTGGTTCAAATCATTGACACCATCTGGCAGGAATAAGGTGGCAGGGCAGCGTTGTCCACGTGCTATCACAGATTACCACTGCTATAGCATTTCACTCTCCTCCTCACGGTTCAAATACAGGCTTTCACCTATTTGTCCTCTCTTTTTGCTACAGGTATGACAGATTGTGAGAACAGTGCTCATTCTTCACACCTCCCTGTTCCTCTCACTATGAGGTGGAATCTTCTTTTCCACACCTTAAATGTGGGCTGGCTTGTGACTTATTTGGACCAAAATATATGGCAGAATTGACAGTGTGTTGCTTCCAAGCCGAGGACTCCAAAGCCTTCTGCATTTTGGCCTGTTCTCTCATGCCTGTCATCGGTCTGAGGACATTTTGAGCTCTCCTGCTGGAAGAGGAGAGGCTTGTGGAGCAGAGTCCTGTCACCCCACCAGCCAAAGTCAGCCCAGTCAGCCAGCCAATTCCCCAACATGTGAGCAGGTCCAGCTAGCCTCATATTCATAAGCGATCCATTTTTATTGAATACCACTGTGGTTTTGTGGTTGTTACAAAGCGTTATTGCTATAACAGATCACTAATACTATAGTGTTTCACTCTCCTCCACAAGGCTGCAAAGCTCTTCAGAAATAAAACTCTAGACTTCTGCCCAGATTGGGGAGAAGTCTCCATTTTATGGGGTGGTAGAAGGATTGGGATGGCAAACAACATGTTGTGCTAATATTCAACCAATTCTTTTTTGAGTCACCCATGGCCCCACACTTGGAGGTCTCTGATGTGACAATTTCTGAGCCATTCCAGGCCTCTCTCCCAGAACTGGGATTGTTTCTTTTTGAATCTCCTTCTGTAAGCACTAGCTTTTGTCCTTTTCCTATTGAGTCATCCACCCATCTACTTTCCAGTTTCTGAGGGAATATTAAGTTGGGATATTGAATAAATTTCCATAGAGTATTGCTTACTCTTTGCTGTCATAACCTCCTTGTTTCAGTTTGTCTTTGGGAACTTGGGCCCTTTAATTCTCTTTCTCTTGCACGGAGGGATTTTAGGAGAATGTGGGAATAGATATATGTTTCAGTATTCCATATTTAGTCAGAAATGTTTCCATTTACTTCTTTCTGATTCAGTCTTTTTTTCTTCTTTTTCTATCAACATTCATCCATTAGGTGTGTTAATTCAGAGTGTTGAATTACATGATTACAAATGTCCTTTCTTTTTAATGTGGTAATATAGTGATGGTTGACTCTTTAACCAACACTTTCTCTCTTCTATATCGAATCTCATATGTTAATTCAATCAAAAGTGTATTTTAGATCATGCAATGTGCCAGCATTGGTGAAACAAAGTGGAACAAAACAGAAGTGGTCTCTCTCCTCAGGGAACCTACAGCAGTCTCTCCTAAGCAATTCCTTCTGCATTGCCTTATTGAGTGTTATGAAGCCACTCAAAAGTTGCTTCTACTGCTCACAGGGTTTTATCATGGGGTGAACCAGTTTAATAGTGGAAACACATATTGACAGTTAAAATATTCAGCAGTAACAATATCTTTAAGCCTTGAATGATCTTCAGTGTAATGATAAAAAAATTATAATATCTTGTCAATATTTAAAAATTAAGATCTTTCTCCTCTTTTTTACATATGCATACATGCATACACTTTCTGATCTCCAGCTTCTTTGAAAAATCAAAAGATGTTGCCACATTGGGTCACTGTCCTTCATAACAATATTGAACAGAACACCAAGAAGTGACCTCATTAGCTATGTCATGATCTGCCTCATATATCAAGGTCCTCACCACTTCCTGTTGTAGCAGACCTAGTTGCTTTACACATTTACATTTCCTGTCAGGTCTCTGTGGGCCTTTGAGTTTTCCACTTGCTCTAGAGATTAGGAAATTGGAGTGCTACTTGAAAACTATTTCAAAATATATTTCATATTTTTAAGTATAGTCCAATATTTAATACTTTAAAAATTGTATTATTTTATAAAATTGTATTAAATACTTTTTGCTATATTTTAATAAATACAAGGTACTTAATATTTTCATTTTAATTATTTCTTAATGACTGGATTGTAGATTCCCAACAGGCTTTTGGCTTCCTTAGGCATTTTTTTTTTTCTGTGAAAACCTTCATTAACCATGTTTCCAGCCCTTTGTGCCCAATTGTTCTGGCCTACAGTTCTCTTCAAATTGTTTCTGCCCCATTTTTACTTTCATTTAGTCTCCACACAATTCTGAACTCATAGCTTCATCTATCCAATGCCCTGTTCTCCTTTCAGAACCAGTTTTCAGGTTTGTTCTCTTTAGTATTCCAACTGTAGGTTTTGCTTAAAGATCCCAATCTAGCTTAGTCTTTCAGGTCTTCGTGCCTCCTATTAACTTGGGGTGTTCAACAGAACTGTTAACCCTGTTCCTGCATTTCCACAAGTCTTTGGCTAGCCCAGCCCTACCTAGGTGCACACTTCCTGAGGTCAAAATGGAGATTCAGATAGCCCTTAACTCCAGTGTCCAGCGATAGATATCAAATTGAGCAGAACATGTTCGAGAATCTAAGGTCGAATTGAATACTTAAACTTTGACGTTTATAGAAACCCTTAAAGAAGGGTTTGTTTTCCCCACCTCTTTAGGAAAAAACAAAAACAAATATATCCTTGTTCTTCAGATATTATATGGTGGCTCTTATATTTTGCCTGTTCTTCAAGTGGTGTGAGGTTAATAAAGCAACTAGAATTCCAGTGCATTACAGTAAGAAACAGCATTAGAAAGTTGATGGCTGGGCTTCTTCCCTTCAGTGTTCATTTCTGAGCATTGTGTTTTGACCTGTGCACCACAAAATGATGTAGATTAACTAGTGGGTGTCCAGAGGAGAACCTTTGCAGATGGATTACAGCAACTGGAAGGCATATTATGTGAGCTGAAGTTGAGAAGTGTGGGAAGAGTAAAACTGGAGAAGATGTGGGGGCGATTGAGAGAGGCACATAGTTATCATCAGAAGCATCAGATTATCATGTGGAAGAGAGAGCAGATGATTCTGAGGCATTGAAGTTGGTTCAGTGAGTAGGATCCCCAAAGCAACATATGTAGGCTTTTGTATTTTTTAGAGAATAGTTCAAAGCTGAAATTTGCTGCTCAGGGAGAGTATTTTGGGCCTCTAGGCAGTCAAACATAAAGTGGATGACCACTTGGTGGGGATGTTGTAGAAGGGATTGACTATTGACAGGGTGATTGGACCAGGTGATCTTTAAGATTTCCTCCTATCCTGAGATTCTAGACTGTTTAAAATTGTCACAATAGGTGATGTCTGCACATTTTGTAAAGTGAAATCACAGAGTTGTACATGTTTTTTAATGGCCTGAGAATTGATTTATTTCTCCCTATTATAATAGTAATAATGAAATATTGATGTGTCAGTATGTTCTGCTTAGGGATTACTTGAACAGGCAAATTAGATCTCTTTATTGGTCAACAAATGTGACTGCATATTGTTAAAATAAATTTGGCTGCTTTTTACATAAATTAATTACCCAGGGATCAGTTAAAATAAAAACATAACAAATATCAGCTTTAGCAACAATTTCTGGGTGAAAAATAATATTTGTTTTTTTCCACTTGTTTTTTAATCTTCTAAATAAGTAGCAAAAGGATGTGTTAAATGCCCTTTTCACATTATCAATGAGTGTTAAGGATATGTTAATCTGGAAAATCCCATTGGGGAACATAATTAAATAATTCAGTCTCACTTATATCATGTGGGATAAACCTCAACTTTATTAATTTTTCTTCCCAACGCCTTACCTGATTTTATTAGTCCAAGTTCTTCCCATTTTCCTTTGTGTCCCTGGACTATTTACTGTATTTAGATTGGAAAGTGGTTGTTTTTGAATATGTCTATTTTCCCCAGTGGGTGACAAAAAGGATTTTGTCTTGTATATATTTAAAATCCCTACAACCCTTACTGCCCTCTCTTGCGTGAAGTGATTTTCAATAAATAATTGTGGTTTTAAAATGATTTATATAATAAACCTATTTCATTTATGAATGGCCCAGCAGTTGGTATGCTAGAACTCATTAAACATCCCATGCAAGATTGTGATAAACTTGCTTTGGATATTGTAGACAATTACTGTTATGTGAGGTGGCAAACTTTATGGCTCTGAATACATAGGAGCATGGCAGAAAAGAAAATGGACCTTTTACTATTTCCAAAAAAAATGGACAGTCTTGTTTAAAAAAAAAAATCACAGTTTTTAAGTGGGGACAGCCTTTTCCTGTGGTTTGGAGTGTCTGTTTCTATTGCCATGTGGAATTGTAAAAGAGCAGAGGACAGCTGGGTCTTTTCCCGGCTCTACCACCAATTAGCAGTGTGACATTGGGCCAAACACAGTGCATTTCTGGTCTTGGTTTCCTCATCTATAAAACAAGGGAACTGAAATTCACTGGATATCTAGCTCCTACTTGCTTTACTATTCCTTAACAGTGAATTGAACCATTCCCTCTCTCTTTGACAGTGTTTCCTTTCTCTCTGCCCATTACAATGTGTGCAACTTCAGACAAATTCTATAGCTTGTGACTCACCTTCCTAATTTATAAAATGGGGGATATTTATTAGTACACAGGTAGTTGTGTGGCTACTGAGATAATAGGAATACTTATTGTCTTAGTTTTGTGATCAAGATTGAGTTGATGCACATGATGAGTTGGTATATAGTTTCTGATGCAAAATTAGCACCAGCTTTGGGTTAAGCCTATTTTCCCCTGCTTTGCTAACTTATATTAGTCAATCTTCAACTTTTAAAATTACAAACAAATTCCTGACATGATGTCTGGCACAGTGACTATACCCAATATGGCTTTAAAATCTATTTCCTGTCATGCCTCTTTCAAGCAGGATTACATAAAATTGTATTCCCATCTGTTCTTAGAATATCTTGATCACTTACTCTGGTGCAACTAAACTTTGGCTTCTGACTCATTGTCCTATGTTCTGTGACCATGTAGAGACTTTGGTCTTGTCATTTCCAAGATTATAGAAATACTGAACCGCACGGATGAAACAACTGGTATGAAAACATAGTGTTTTGGGGGATATCTGAGTCTAATAGCCTTAAACTAAGAATGCCCTGATCTTCTAGAACCCTTATTTTGGATTGGGCCATGATGTTACACCGACATAACTGGAAGTCAGTCATTTCAGTTCAACATATTAGAGATACAATGAAATCTCTTGAGCATATGGCCAGTGAGAAGCTCTGTTCTAGATTTCTGTATGTGAAGAAAAACATCCCACAGAACAGAAAGATGTGAAGGAAACAACTGTGGGATATTTCATCTCAAGGATTTTTCTCCCCATCTGATGTAATGTTCTAGGTAAGCTGAAAACAGCAAGTATGAGAAGATGATGGCTAACACAAAGAAATGCGGAGCATACAAAATCCTATAATATATAGATATATAATACTTCTGAATTCTTTATCATTATTATTTGAGTTTTAGTTGTGTCAACTGAGTTTTAGAGAGGGTAATGTGCCAGCAGGTGGATGAGCCACTATGTGAAGTCGGGCCTGCTGATTTTAGGGTAAATGGCTCAAGGTGTTTAGATAAGAGAAGTTTAATGTTTTTGCCAAAGAAACCCTGAGTGAAACACAGAAGTTCCTTGTACATTTCGCTTGTGTTACTGTTAGTTTATAGTACATCTTTGATTGTCCAAAGTGGTCAACAATTTTCTAACTATAAATTTTTGACAGAGTCATGATTTAAAACTTCAAGCATATGATTAGAGATGGTTGTTCTTAACATTTACCACAACCTCCCTGCTAACCACACAGCAGTCAATTCTCAAGATTTCCTTTAGGAGAGTAGAGGAATTTTTCTTCCCACATGCAGTCCAAGTCCATGGGAAAACATTAGCAGTGACAAATGACTGAGTGAATGTTTGAATCTGAGGTAAATATGAACCTTTGCTTTTCCATAAGAGGAAGTCACCATCTGAGTATTCTGAAGTTTGAAAGACATCATCTGAATATTTTTTGTCACAATCTCTTAGACTTTAGAAGAATTGCTGTAGTTACTTATCTTGTAGTAGGAAATATAGTTCGATATCTACTTACAATGATATTTATAGATTTTTTTTGTCAAATATAGACAAACCCATTTTTGAAAAGTACTTCAAGTCTGTGGAAAAACAAAGCAGAATATACTTTAAAAAAATCTACCACAGAAAGGATAATAATAGCTTCCACGTCTGAAAACAACAGTCTAGCATAAAATATAAGGGAATTATTTTATTCTGGACAAGAGAATTGCTGTTACAGCAAATTTTGACCCTGTCAAAGTCTGGAGAACTCTAAGGTTTAAAACTTCCACCCCCACACACCCCAGTCCACAGAGGAGATAGCTGATCTGGGGCTTAGCAGTATTGGCAAGGTGGTGCATTATGGGATTTAGCTATAGAGTGTTTGCTCCCCAAGGAGAGAACTGCAGGAATTTTAAGAACTTGCATCAATTCCCTTGTGTAGAAGCAGTATGTCTAAGTATATTTCAAGTAAATCCTCAACTCAACACATAAAGCTGCAGTTACACCACGCCTTTAAAAGGAAATTAGAGAATGGGAATGAGGCCAGACTGACCCTCCTGGAGACAAATCCACCGTTTATCTCTTCAATTGCCCTGTCAGTCCATTTTAGTCACATGTTAGAGAGGCTATCGTTTTCATTGAGAACATGTTCAACTCCTCTCTTTCCACCGCATTATCACAATAATTTCAAGTTTTAAATTTTTCTTTTAGTTCCTAAAAGATAGCGTTCTGCAGAGTTTCTTTTGACATTGTCTCACAAATTCATTCAGCTCCCAACTCTTTTTGTGACAAATTTTTAAAAATTGGTTATCATTTAGGATTTTTAAAGAAAATCCTCAATAATGACATTAGAAGATTCGATTTGCTCTTGTGATTATAAGATAAAACCTTAGTCTTTGAATAAATAGAACACACTTTTTTGGCATAATAACTAGGTTGCTTAGATGAAGGTGCATGCTGATTAAGACAATGTAGTGGCATGATGAATAAGGTCATTTATACATATTACTTGTCCTTTCAAATGTAATCTGGGAAAGAGTGGCAATAAGTAGCCAGTTATTAATAGAGATGGTGAGATCCTATGGGTTTATGTGGAAAAAGAAGATGCAACACAGAAAATTTCACAAATTCATAAAGCTGATAGTCTAACCATTTGGTACCTACACTTGTTAATGGTTTTAACACCAATCACATGTTGGAGTAAACTGTAGGGCCAGTTGCTTTTGCTCCTAGTCACTTGCATGAAATAAGTATATTTTGAATTATTTCAAGCAAATTAAGATTATTTGCCATTAGCATTTTCCCTGTGGCTCTTTTGCCTGTTGCTTGACTTTGAATATTGAGTCAAGAAGAAACAACATGGCTACCCTGCCATTTCATGTTCTGGCCAGGTCTTCTATTTAAGTAAGCTGTATCTATGATGCAATCTTACTGTCTAGTGAGGGTAGCGAGAAATATGTACTGTAAGTTTGAAACAAACTTTATTTTGTAGTGTGATGACCAATAAGCCATTCATTTTATTCAACTAACTAATCACAGTAGTAGGTTATGTTCTCTTTGACACAATAATGACACCATGACTGTTTTTAATGACTTCCAACATGGGAAGAAAAACTAAGAGCTCAGAACTCAGGGTGGGTGTGGTAGGGGAATTCTAGTATAAAATCCATATGTTTTAGAGTTGGTTGTGCTATAGGAGGTTGGAAGAGCTCAGGTATGTTTTGGGTTAGTCCAGTCCCTCAAACTATTTCTTTCAAATGTTTTCTTTCAACCAAATCTGAAACACATTTTGCCAAAACCTTTTTTCCCTTAATTTTTAAAGCCATGTGTATTTAAAGGGACATTTAATCCATATGTTTTGGCTCATTTACACTTAACTCATCAAGATATTGTTTTTAAGAGCTATTTGAGCTCCATGAAACCCATTTTATAAGTCTTTTCTTCCGCAGTACTAGGAAGTTGTGTTTTGCTGGAAACAGAAATTGAACCCACAAAATAATTAAGTTCGGATGAAAATTGAGAATGTACAAGATTTTTGAGAGCCACTAAACCTCACTTCGAAAGTATGCCATTTTCTTGCCTTTTTAAAGTTACTTCCTCTAAGTACCAATATGCTTTGGTCATACGCAAAATTTGACTATCCATTAAATCTTTATTATTTTACAAATAAGTATCTGAATGATTATTGTCCCCCAAATTTTTAGTATAAAGGGTAAATGTAAGTTCAAAAACTAAGGAGAACATAAAAAAGAGTGACACTCAAACTCTTTATTGATGTTGATGTACAGCCGTAGACTTTGGCCTTCAGGGTGACTTTTCTCTCCCCATTAGTGGAGGAATTCCTTGAAGTCTTGCTCTTTCATTTCCTAAAATTCCATCTTCTGTGTGTCATGGAATAGGGACTGCTGCTAAACAGGATCTGACTGTGTCTATATCCTCTGTACTTCCAGAATCCTCCAATCTTAACATGTTAAGAACTGTCTCTCAGGAACTTACTAAAGGTAAAATAGGATTGTCCATCTCTCAAGTATTTCCAGGAAGTGCTGGTTTTGAAGTCATTCCTAGAGAGAAGTCAAGAAAACCAGGATAGACTTCTGTAGAGTTACACAGGTAATGCCTCTGTGTAACTCAGGTCAATAATAACCTGTAGTTATAGTCTCATCATCTCAAGGAAGTGTTGAGCACATTTAAAAAAAAGTTTTGCCCTTTGAGCATCAATATCTAATGAAAAGGAGTGACGCTTTAAAGAAAAATTGTTGTACAACTCAAATTCATCCACATGCCTCAAATTCCTTGACCAAGATTTCTGGAATGAGTTGAGTTGTCAACATTTTCTTCTTGTGCTTGAGTGGCCACATCAGTAGAAATATATTTTAGTTAGAGAAGATTCCAGTAAAAATTAATAAGATTATTCTTGTTCATAATAAAATATAAAAATGTGTGTTATGAATAGCAGAGTATGACATAATAGAAATAAAAATCTCTAAGATCTAAACAGTCTGAACACCAGAGAGTAAGTTATATTTCTTAAAAAACTGACTTTTATTATAGGAAATAAAATTTGTTGTGCAATGTTAATGGAGTATAATATCTTCAATAGTGCATTTTTTTTTCCTGAGGCCGTCCGACTCTTCTTTTTTTTTTTATTTTTCCTGTATTTATATCAGTAGTGCATTTTGTGTCTTCCCTTTTATAATGAATGTGTGTTCTTTGCTCTCAACATTGCATCTAGAGAATATTTATCATTTGAATCACACACTGTCCTGTCCTTGGTGATTAGGTATTACAGTGTCTATAAATAAGTGAGGCATCAATCTACATGGAATTTCTGAAATGTTTTCTACTATTTTTAGGTCAAATACTTGATTTGGGAATACCTGTCCATCATTATGAATTTTTGTAGTGTTTGACAAGTATATAAAGGAACCTGGTTACCAGATGTTTAGCATCTCCATGAGAAAAAGAGAAATCAATGATATAGTGGTCTTTCCTGAACGATACCATTAAAAAATTTCATTGGAATAATCTTGAGTAATAACTTTCAATGTTTTTTTCATAATGAACCAATTTCATTGAACCAATTTATGGTCAGTGTATTATTTTTACATTGCAATGCCAGTGAATTTGTGTGGGGGGAATAATATATTTACATATACATATATACATATATAAAGTTTAATCTTTGACCTTAGTTATTATGAAATTTAATTTATTTAAATTTAAAAGCTTCACTAAACCATTTCTCATAAATGTTAACTTATTAGAAGAATAAGACATTTAGCAGAAAGGCTAATTTATCAGGTTATATTTGATATATTCCTTTAGTTTTCTGTTTCCATTGTTAAGTAATAATTCCAGCTTTAAAACAAAGTATGAAATTACTCAAGTGAAGTAGTTGAAGATATTTGAAATTATCTACTCCATTTATTAATTTTCAAAGTATAGCTAATATATTCCAACTGTATAAACAAAATATAGACAATTCTAGAATTTTGTTAATCATCATAAATTCTAATTCTTGAGAAGTAGCAACATTTAACTTGATATGTATATTTCCAGACCATTTTAGTTTTATTTCCTTATTTGTATTTATAGAAGATATAGCTATGGCCATAAAATATCTATAATATATTTTTAATGAATTTATTATCAAATGCAATTGTATTTCAGTGCATGTTGTATTTTGTATTCATAGTTCTATTTGGCCACCTACATAAACTTTCTAATGAACTCTAACAATTTAAAAATTGACTTTTATATGTTTTTGAGGTAGAAAATCAGATCATATGCAAATAATTTTATGTCTTCCTTTCTGATCTTTATATTAAAATCATTTATTCTTGGGCCTCCCTGGTGGCGCAGTGGGTTAAGCAACGCACTATGATGCAAACCTCAGCCACTGCAGCACCAGTTCGATCCCTGCTGCCTGCCAGGCAGAGGACCCACATGGCACAGCAGACCTCTCCTGCTGTGCCTGCTGCTCCCCTCAGCAGTGTACTTCAGTTGATCTGCCTGTTCTGCTCCCTGTTCTCTGTGGTGAATCCTCTCACCCCCCCGCCATACCTCTGGCCTGTACCCCAGTGCTTGTATGCATAAATAAATAAATCTTTTTAAAAAACAACAAAAAAAACCAAAATAATACATGCACCCCTATATTTATCACTATTTATGATAGGTAAGACTTGGAATCAACCAAAATGACCAAAATAGACAACTAGATCATGAAAATGTGGTATATATACACAATGGAATACTATTCAAATGGATTACCATCAAAAAGGATAAACTAATGCCATTTGCAGAAACGTGGATGGAGCTTGAAGAGATTATGCTCAGTGAAATAACTCAGAAGGGAAAAAGAAAAATAATGGATGGTCTACATTATAGAAAGCATATAGGGGATCAAGGGGAAAAAATAACATCAGCAACAACAACAAAAAACATAACAAAACAGAAATAACAGACTACAAATCAGAGACATTCTTCAGGGAAGAAGGAGGGATCAGGATCAAGGCAGGGAAGGGAAGAGCACAAAAGATTATGGTGATGGTACATGGGTGAACTGGTGGTGGGAGTTCTATGGGGACTACACCTAGAAAAGAAAGCAAACACTTTAAGAAAAAAATAAATAATTTTTTAAAAAATTGTCCATTTCAGCAAAGTGTTCATCTGGGTGTAATATTGCTACCAGAAAGTGGATGATGCATTATTTTTTTCTCACATATCAGGCTTGGAGAAGAGAAATTGCTTTTCTTGTCAAATTCATTTTAGTTTTTATACCCATAAAAAAACCTGTACACCCCTCTAGTTTTTGTGATGGCACCAGTGCAGTTTGTTATTTTGCATTAAAATAACTGTAGGAAATACTACTTTTTGTTCTTTTGATTACCATGTGGAAATACATTCATTTTTTGAGATCAGAGAATTCCAGAATGCTTCTTATATTCTTCAACTCTGTTTCCTCATCAATACAATAGACAGGAGTACCTTGCCATCCAACAGAGTTAGCTATATTAGCTTCCACCCAAGTTTGTGTTATTTGTCAGGTTTTTAATAATATTTATATATAATAATATTTAATATTTTGTTTTAGAGAAAATGTACATAGTACAATCTGTGCATTTCCATAAGATAGTTTTTCTTTATATAGCTAACTGGAATTGAACCTGGGGTTTTTAATTGTTCTCCAATCATCTTAATTAATTACTAGAGCAAAATAAAAGTTGGCTATTGTGTCTAATTTAAATAATAATAAGCAAATTGGTCAACTTAATTTAAAAGTAAAACAAAACAACAAATAATAGTGATTGTACCTAGTTAATTGTTGTTTTAATCAATGTAATCCATTTGTGTTTCATGTATATGTTAAATAAGTGAGAATGATTTTGTGGATAGCAATTGTATCAAAATAGCAGAACTGAAAATGTACTTTAGACATAAGGCTCTGGGCTTTTCTTATGTTGTAAAAGTTAAAGTTTATTTGGTACAGAGAGCTATTTCTCTACTCTTAGCTTGCCAACTCTGGAAGGACAGTGAAAGTGATGTAAGAAATAGTGGTCATGCACTCAAGAAGTTAAGCTAGATCTTCTCTAATGTTTGGGACACATGCTTAACTAACTTCATTATTTTGGTAAAAAAGATTATAAATGGTGCCTATGCAGTATCTGGTCATGCTGTTTAGCAACAAATGCTCATTTCTTCTCTCCTTTATGTTTGATCTTCTTAGCAAGATAAAAATATTTTATACAAAGAATAAATGAAATCCAATCCAGTTAAGTAACTTTCTCTCAAAATTGCTTTAAGACTTCATTTTTTCCTAAAATTCTTTTTGTCTCAGTTTTCCTGTCAAATTTGAGTATTGACTTCTCAGTGAAGCCTTACCAGGGAAAGAATTTCCAGCTTCTTCTAGCAGGGCCATTTATCTTACTGCCCTAAAATTTCAGATCAAAGACACAAGAGTTAGAAGTATACTTCCTTGCACTATTCTTTTCAAGAAAGTTGAACTGTACCACCTAGCAGTAAATCTACGTTTTTATTGCTAGATTTTTCTGACTTTTTGAGACAAGGAGAGTTCCATATCTCCTCTAACTCCTCACCCCTAGAAAAGAATAGATAGATGGTATAAATAGTAAGAATAAATAGTATATTGGATATAGGGAAAGAGGGGTTAAGGAAATCATACTACCTTTGCTTTATGGAAAGAAGAGACATTTTAGCCCAACCTGCAATGCCCTTGAGACATGTCACCATAAAGGGGGCACAAATACTGGATGCATTGGGACTTTTTTGTCGGTATTTGGTTTTGTGTTTACATGAAGTTTTTTGAACATCAGTATCATTTATATTTATTAATTTATTTTTATTACAATTATTTAATTCATTTTATTTATTTTGTACTCTTTAATGAGTGGCTGAAACTTCTAATTTGTAGGTAGAAATGGGTGAACAAATAATGAAGTATACTCAGAAACGCTGCTGTGTTTTAAGCTAGATAAATTTGATGAAGGGCTTCACAATTTCTGAATTTGTATATGCACATCAGTAAGAATGATGATATTTATCTCTTAGGAATGTTGAAAAGATAAAATAAAATATCCTTTTTAAACTATGGTATGGTACATGGCTCATATAAGACTTTCAACAGATGTTAATTCCTCTTTCTCATTCTGTCCCAGGTTCTCTTGCTCACAAATTATTTGATATTTGTAGTTCCCCTAAATATTCTGAGCCCCAATTTTCTTAACTGTGGAATGGTAAGACATGTGTTACCAAATGAAAGATTTGTCTTAGAGATATTTTATGAAAACATGCACAAAGTGAAAAATAATATGCATTAAATTTTGAAAATTATAGAATATTAAGGAAATATAAGATATCCTCTTTAAAAGTAGATATTTATCAGGCAAGATACTACATATACAATACTTTATTACAAAAACACAATAAATATTTAGAAAAAAATTTTTTTCTTAAGTCCATATGCAAATAGGATTCTAAAAAAATGTTTTTTCAATTGATACTTTTCATAATTTACAATTAGAATTTGTTCTGAAATTCTCATAACTTTCTAAGAAACAATTCTGGCACATTGAATCATCTCCTAGGAAACATTCACATGTAGTGGTAAAAAGTAGAATTTCAGAATTTTATTTTGAAGGAAATTTTTAGGTTGAAAGAAAAATTGACTTACTAGGGAAAATGAAAATACATACTGATTTTTTTTCCCTTGAAAGGTAAAATTCTTGTAACTAATGCCATTTGACAAAATTAATTTGCTTGAGTGGTAAAGATCTTTTTTTGATAAGTCATCAGATTTGAAAAAGAAATTAGAATTTTGTATGTTACTCTTATATATACTCTTTCTAAACAAGAAATTGATTATTAATATGCCAAGCCCTAGAAAAAAAGGCTTGACTTACCTCCTCCCCCTTGAAATTAAGTTATGTATAAAAGTTTGAGAGATTTCAGCATGCTTCTCAACTTTTTTTTTTTAAGTTGTAATAACTCATGGCATTGCATTACATTTAAGTCGTGCTTGATTGCATATATAAACTTTGTGCTGATAAGCAGAGAGAGTCCTTTATTACCTTGGAAATATGTTAAGTTAGTGTCTGGGCTCCAGAATGGGGCCACTTGACTCACTGTGATCTGAGTTGGAACACAATGTTTTATTCCACAGCCATCTAGACCAAAAGTGAGGAAGAGTAATTTACCAGTTAAAGCAACAAAGCAATTTAGGTAGACAGAAAGTAATTAGTTTTTAATGATCTTTTGGAAGTCACATGAATAGATTGATTTCTGTTTTGATCTTGCTTGAATTAATGGCTGCTTTTGAGTATTCAGTCCCACTTCAGCATGCATTGTTTCTCCATTTCACAGTCTGGCGCTCCTGCAGTTTAGGTTTTACTTGGACCATTGTTCCATTTTGTAAGGCTCAGCCCAGGCTTTTTGTGCTCTTGAGCATTAAACATTGTTTTGGTGTTTTCCTTTTACTTCTATAGCTGTTTCCTCTTGGGAATTTGATGGGGTTATTATCACTTCCACAGGGCTAACATCCAAATTGGAGGGTCTTAGTCAATTTCTTTCTCACTGAGCCAAACTCCATGTCCCTCATGAGGGGCGATTTCAGTCCTGCCCTGGTTACAACCAGTTAATGAGGTTGCAGCGAGGTAGTTTGTATGTTTGCAGTAGCTGTTGTAACTAAAAACCTTTCTCAACAAATAGTAGTTTATTTTTCCCTAGAGCTTTCCGGACAGTGATAACACTCACTACTTTTACTGAGACATTGTCACCAACTCCCTGTTTCACTGTCACAAACATATCTAGGTATGCCCATTCTGCTTCCTGCTTGTCTACTCAGTGCTCATATACTTTTCTTTGTCAGGAAGGCAATAACACATTTTTTTCATTTTTTTGGTTTGTTTGTTTTTGGTCAACCAAGCTATGCATGTGCATTTTAAAAAAATCATTTTTTATGGAAACGTGGAAAATGAAAAAAAAAAAAAGCCAAATTCCCACCAATCAGAGACTTACAACAGTAAAAAAAAATGACTCCCTGGCTTTTCTATAAAATTATAGTCTACTATTTCTATGAGATTATCCTTCAGAATTATTTTTTTGACTTCAAGTGATCATCTTTCCAATTAAAAAATAAAAAAACAGCTCTCCATGATACTTTTTAAAGACTGCCAACAAAAGTGTGTATCTATGATCCTGGGCTTTAGAATACCTATAGGAAGAGAATAGAAGTACTGTGAAAACGGAGATCTCTTAAGTAACCGCTACGAAAGCCCTTCTCAGAGGGAGAAATGAAAAGAAACAGGCTTTAAAAGGTCAATCGAAATTGCCTTCTGTGTGAGTCAACAGATTTTAGAACACTAACCAAAAACTACACTTACACTAAATGTGAATTAGCAGTTTGGAAATTGAATCCGGTAGTGCTGGGATTCTGAATCTCTTTGGTCTGTCTCTCACCTCCTCTCCCTCCAGAGAATAGAGAAAAAAGTGGAAAAAAGAAGAGCGGGCAGGAAAATGGGAGATCATAAGGTGCAGGAGCCACGCGGGAAGAGAGGAAGAATACGGGACTAATAGTTCGGGCAGCAAACGGGAGAGGGGCTTCAGGACATTACAGCCAGCATTCCATTTAGCACCAGGCGCCCAGTGGAGAAAAGGCAATTTATCCTTGTCAGGGGCTGGCTGCACTGCTTCTCCTGCTGCCAGGCTTTCTGTTCCCAGAAGAAAGGGCTACCCAAGAATGTAAATGTAGAGTTGGGGGCAGGTCAGTGAAGGCTTTCCTGGCCAGTACCTTTAGTCTACCTCAGGCTAGATTATAGCTTTGTCACTTTGCATTCTGCATCTGTTTATTACTTTGCCTTGGTTTCCATTTTGTGGGTTTGTTTTTTTTTGTAGTTGGGTATTCTTTTAGCTAAATGCAGTCCCTTAAAAATTTTTTAACATGTAAAGGGAAAAAAAAAAAAAACCCAGAAATTATTAACATCAGTTAACATATGAGCATGGATATTTAGTTACTCCCTCTTGAGATTTTATGTCTGTTTACTAATAGCTGCTACTAAATGGTAGCTATGACACATTAGGATCTCAAGCTCAGCTTGAACACTATATTTAAATACTGATTACGACTATATGTAATACCATATGTCTATTATCCACATATTGCTAAGCAACATTCTAAACAGCTAACAAATGAATAAGCTTTCCTGTCCTCAAAATATTACAACTTAATACAATTTGAGAAGTTTATAGAACTAACTAGGCAATAGAACATGGACAAATGCTTTAAGAGAAATAAAACTTCTACCATGTTCCATGACACTAAGAGGTGATGGATGTGTTCATTTAATCATGGTAACAGTATTACCAGATATGAATTTCAAATCATTACATTGTACACCTTAAATGTAGACAATTTTTATTAATTATACTGCAATAAAGCTGAGTAAAAAATGTGGAGACAATTTAACACCCTCTTCCAACTATGCTTTGTAAGATACTATTTTTTTTTCTTTCACAGCTATACTTTCTAATGCTTAAAATCTTCTGATCTCTTAAAAATGAATCTCCAGTCTGAAGGTTCATATGAATCTATCATTGTGGTTTTGGTATTTCATTGGCAAATATCCCACTTGATTATTCCATTTCCTATATTTTATTTCATGAAGATATATGGATCGTCCATTTCACTGAATCCTAGAGAAACTAGCCTTCACCAAAAGGCACATGGTAGCTTTCTTTTTGCTGATGATTATGTCTAGATATACATGATGGCAAGTGTGTGTTTACTCGTGACTGGTAGGATAATTTAGACTTCTGACTTTTTTCCAAAATAAATAAGGAATAGTAAAAGTTGCCTGTTGTTCTTATTAATTCAACCTCATTCGAAATCCAGCATTTGGGAAATTTTTCACCTTTCCCAGGAGAAGTTGTGCAGTGATAGCAACACTTCTCCCAAAACACGTTTGTGTGCTTGCTCTGGAGTGGAGCGACATAGCAGGACTAGGCAGTGGATTCAAAGTCCATTTCTGTCTTCTGCAGGCAAAATAATATCCTAGTTATAATTTAGTTGCCTTTGATAAGGATTGAGTCGTACCTCACAGGATTGTTTAGATGACTGAATAACAATTTATATATGCCTGGTATATAATAAATCCTCCCAAAATAGTAATCACTGGTATTGTTGTTGCTTATATTAATAAATAACTATTAACTATAACTTCAGGATGCTTACTTCCAATTAATCACCTAGAGGAAACAAATACTGAACTATAAGACAATAACCATATTTTCAGTTGCAGGCACTCAGGTGAAAGAAAGATTTATGTGGAACAGCAGATGGGAAAAGTAGACCTCCCCGAAGAGGCCAGGACTAAAACGGCTTAGAAGAGTAGATAGAATTTAGATTACACAGAGGGGAATTTAAGGTTCAAGAGAGAGGAGGTCAGAGGATAAAAGTGTAAGTAAGCGTACAACCAAAAAGGGTAACATTTCAGAGCTCTCTTTCTATGTTCCTTGTCAGCATTTATTCTTTCTCCCTTTTTTCCTTTTTACTAGTGGTCTTTTAAAATCTTGTTTAATTTTTTAACTGTTACCTGTGCCAAAATAATAAATATGCTTTTATCAAACTAAATCTTTAAGAATCACGGCTAGTATATTCTTTAGTTGCTGCATACCATTTTGGAATTAATTTTAGGAGGCTGTTTGAAAGATTCCATATAATTTAGTCAAAATGAAAGAATTTACATTCCTAGGCATAACATTACATTTCTAGAAAGAACATTGAATTCCATTGACCTGTAAGCATGATCTAGTGCTGTGAGGTTCTTCCTCCACTTAGTGAAGAAATCATATTGACTGGTCAGTTAATAGCAAGATACAATTCTACTGGAATGTTCTGTCTCACAGTCACCTCTCATCCTCAGTGCCTTCTCACAGTCAGAGCTGTGAAGGAGGTTTCTGAGGTGGGGATGTAAAGTGAAGTGGAGTCAGGGGGCTGCCTAGGACTCTGCAAATGAAGCAAAAGTATCTCTCTTTGCAACTATTTTTTAAAAAGATTTATTTATTTATGCATACAAGAACTGGGCTACAGGCCAGAGAGGGGGAGGGGTGAAAGGATTCATCAGAGAGAAAGTGGGGAGCAAAACTGTGGTTAGACTGAAATACACTGCTGAGGGGAACTGTGGGTGAGACAGGAGCGGTCTCCTGTTCCCTGTGGGTCAACACCCTTGGCTAGGAATCGAACTTGTGCTGCAGTGACTGGACATACTTACTAGTGCTGTGACTTAACCTTGCACCACCAGGGAGGTCCATCTTTGCAACCATAAATGAAACATGAGAGATTCTTTTTTTCCCTTAAATCTGAGATTGTATAATGCTATTTATACTTTAAAAAAAAAAAAAAAAGCGGGCCTCCCTGGTGGTGCAGTGGGTTAAGCAACACACTATGAAGCAAACGCAGCTGCTGCAGCACGAGTTCGATCCCTGCCGCCAGCCAGGGAGGGGACCCACATGGCACAGCAGACCTCTCCTGCCTCGCCCACTGCTCCCCTCAGCAGTGTACTTCAGTCAGTCTGCCTGTTTTGTTCCCTGTTCTGTCTCTGGTGAATCCTCACCCCCTACACCTCTGGCCTGTACCCTGGTACTTCTATGCATAAATAAATAAATCTTTAAAAAAAATGCAAGGTGAAGTTAAATTGTTCCTAGTAGTTATTTAGATTTTTTCTCTAGAAATGTGTTTACCACCACTTTTAGTTTTGCTCTGCTGACCACTCAGTCTGACCTGTGGCCAAACCTGGCTCATAAGCAAACAGACGCCAGGATCTCCTTCACAGCCAAGCCTACCACCTAAATATAGGTAAGAGAAATATCACAAATGCACTTTATCTTCAGCTCCCTACTTAAATGCAGGGCAGTTTATGTGATAACCTTAATTATATACATTCCTCTTCCAAAGAACCCTATTTTCCATGAAAGCCACTGTAATGAAAGGTTCCAATGACCACTGGATCTGAACATCTCTTGGAAGCATATTAGGAGGGGCAGTACAGCTTAGAGAGTCTGAATCTAAGCAAATGTGAGTTGAAGTTCTGTCTCTACCACTTCTTAGTCATATGATTTGAGAAAAGTCATTTAAGCTCTCGAAGGCAGTTTACTCCCTGGTAAAGTAGGGGTAATAATAGTATTTATCACAAAGCCTTTTTAAAAAATAAAGATTAAAATATAAGGTGCATTTAAGTCACCTATTAGGGTGATTGATACAATAATCACCACTAAATGAGGTTAATAAAAGATAACAGTCAATGTTAATAATAAGTACAATGGTCATCAATATACTAGCATTAGTGATATAGTTTAACAAATGTGATTAATGTTAAAAATACTTATTAGCCACTATTATAATTATTGTTATGGTGCTCTATTCATATTGAAATTACTGTCACTACCCTGGAATTGCAGAATTAGCAAGCTTCTAAGAGAATTCCTTTACTTAGGAACATACTTTCTCTTTTTTCTTCTTTTGTAATTTTATGGGGATAATCTCACTGGGCATCTATGTTGGACTGGACTCTTTGTGAGGTACAAAGGGTTTCTTGGATATTTTTCTTACAATCATCTCAGAAATGTACATTATCATCTGTATTTATAGACAAGGAAACTGAGGCTCACTAACCTACCTAATAGATAATGGGAGAGCTGGGATTAAAATTTATCAAATGGGAGTTAAATCTGTGTTCTTTCCATTGTATTATTAGTTCACTGATACCCATAAGGTTTAAGAACAGGTATACATAAAGGACAGAAAAGGGAGGTGTTTCTCAATGGAGACTGGTGCTACCTATGTTGGGTTGTCTGACAGTGAAACTTTTTTTTTGAAGATTTATTTATGCATAGAAGACCTGGGGTACAGGTCAGAGGTGCAGGGGATGAGAGGATTCAGCAGAGACAAAGTGGGGAGCAAAACAGGCAGATAGACTGAAATACACTGCTGAAGGGGGCAGCAGGCGAGACAGGAGAGGTCTCCTGTGCCATGTGGGTCACATCCCTGGCCAGGGATCAAACTCATGCTGCAGTGGCTGTGCTCTTCATAGAGCAGTGCTTAACCCCTTGCGTTATCAGGGAGACCCCTGGAAGTAGAATTTATATATATAAAACCCTCAGGTGTGGTTTCCCTATATCTCTTACACAAAACACCCATAGTCCTTCACCATAGTCTATTATGTTCTCCCAACCCCTCCTCCCCCAAGTGTTTCCTCCCAGTCCCTTCTACTTCTACATCCTCACCCTCCCTTCCTGGGTGCTTCAGATATATAGTCAGCTTTCAAGGGCCTGTATTAAAGTTTGTCTTTAATATTTGTTTGTTTTCTTTATATGTAAGTAGACATTCCACATGTAAGTGACACCATCTATTATTTATCTTTCTCCTTCTGAATTGTATTACTTAGGATAACCCCTTCCAGTTTCAACAGTGTTGCAAATAACATGGATTTATCTTTTTTGATAGCTGAATAGTATTCCATTGTATATCTATATACCAGATCTTTTTTTTTTAAAGATTTATTTATTTATGCATAGAAGAGCAGGGGTACAGGCCAGAGGTATAGGAGGAGACAAGATTCACCAGAGACAGAGTGGGGAGCAGAACAGGCAGACTGAAGTACACTGCTGAGGGGAACAGTGGGCGAGGCAGGGGAGGTCTGCTGTGCCATGTGGGTCCCCTCCCTGGCTGGCGGCAGGGATTGAACTCGTGCTGCAGTAGCTGCGGTTTGCTTCAAATGCATTGTGTAACCCACTGCGCCACCAGGGAGGCCCCTATATATCACATCTTAATCCATCCATCTCACCCATATATGTCATGGGGCATTGAGATTGTTCCTGTATCTTGGCTACTATGAACAGTGCTACTGTAAACATGGGGAAGCCGGTTTCCTTCCAAATTATGTTCTTTGGGTAGATTCCTAGGAGTAGAATTGCTGGGTCATAGATAGGTCCATTTTGAATTTTTTGAGGCACCTCCACACTTGTTTACATGGGGGCTCGATCAGTCTACATTTCCACCAACAGTGTAAGAGGTTTCTTTTTCTCTACACCCTTGCCGGCACTTGTTTCTGGTGTTGCTGATATGGACCATTCTCACAGGTGGTAAGGGATAGCTCATTTTGTTTTGACTTGCATTTCCCTGATGATAAGTGCTGATGAATATGTTTTCCTATGCCTGTTGGCCATCTGCATATCTTCTTTAGAGAGGTGCCACAGAAGACAGTTTTTCATTGGGTTGTTTATTTTCTTTTAATTGAGTTGTATGAGCTCTTTGTAGGTCTTTAATATCAATCCCTCCTCAGATATATAATGTGTAAATATTTTCTCATTCAGTAGCTTGTCTCTTCATTTTGGCTACTATCTCTTTTGCTGTATAGAAGCTTTTTGTATGGCTTGATGTAGTCCCAGCTGTTTATATTCTCCTTTGTTGTCCTTGCTGCTGGAGCTGAATCTGCAAAGAACTTTCTGAAGTTTGTCATGAAGTGTTGAAACTGGCACTTGTGCTTGTCACTGTGACTGGAATGTGGTGTTTGCTGGGTTTGGTGGGCAGGGATCTTGAAGACTAAATGTTCTGTGGTACTCAGAATGGTACAGAGATGCAGTAGTAGCCTCCTTGTGACACAGGAATTAGGTGATTTGGAAACTTCACTGCTGACTTCTGAAGCATTTATAGAGGGCCAACCCCACTCCAGAGCAAGACTAGATTATTTCTCATTATTTTGTTTATATATTTTATAGCCCTTATCACAATATATTAATCTCTGTGACCCACAGCACAAACACTCATGTGTGAACACCATTTTATTCATTACTGGTTTTGCCCAACATATAATACAGTTTAATTGCAGGAGCTCAAGTAACACTGATATGAGAGCATAGCAGCTTCTTTCTCATTTATAAAGTCTAGGAAACAAGCTTTGAAAGCGTAGATTTGTTTGTGTTTTCTGCAGCTTCCTGATTTGCCCTTTGATTTTGTTGTTTTTGTCCCAAACTTGCCTGGGCGCTTCTTCCTCTTTCCTGTGGTTTACTGCCAGAAGGTGCCTTAGACTTGTGGCAGGCTCTTGGGCCCCAGTGGCCCCACTTCAGACCAACCCTGTTTGGCTGAGTATTTACTCGTGAGTGGGATGGGTAACTTGGGCTGTTTCATTTGGATGTTTCTCTTCCTATGCAAAGTAATTCTATTAAAGTTCGTGTCTCATAAAGGTTTTCTGCAGTAAGAGTATTCTTTGTCTTGGGCCTCCCTGGTGGCGCAGTGGGTTAAGCAATGCACTATGAAGCAAATCGCAGCCACTGCAGCACCAGTTCGATCCCTGCTGTCCACCAGGCTAGGGGCCCACATGGTGCGGCAGACCTCTCCTCCTGTGCCTGCTGCTCCCCTCAGCAGTGTACTTCAGTTGATTTGCCTGTTCTGCTCCCCGTTCTCTGTGGTGAATCCTCTCACCCCACCCCATACCTCTGGCACCCCATACCCCAGTGCTTGTATGCATAAATAAATAAATCTTTAAAAAAAAAAAGAGTATTCTTTGTCTTTATGCAACAGATGGTAGAACCCCTTAGAACATACAGGTTTGATGGTCCCAGGGTACCTCTCAGTCTGCCTGCTGACAACCTGACTGAGTTCCCACAGTAATTAAATAGAGGGATTAAAACAAGAACTAAATGTCCTTGATTTGTAGTTATTTAGTTCTACCTCTTTTTTCCCCCATTGTCCTTCCTTACCTCCCTTTCTCTCTCCCTGTTTCCCCTTGCCTCTCTCTGTCTCTACCTTCTTCCCTCCTTTTATATAAAGGAACATCACTATTTAATTTCTTCTCCATCTTACAGAAAATTTCCAATTTTCTCAGCATAATTATTACCTTAGAATTAGAGTTCAGGGTAAGACCCAAGTACACAGTGTTAGTTTAGACAGTGATTATCGAGCAACCTGTTCATCCTTTTCCTTCCCTTCCCTCTTTGTCTCCCACATGTTTAATTCTTTCTTCAATCTTTTGAAAATGTAAAAGATCACTTTTTCTATTTCCAACCTTAGAGCAAAGAGAACCTTAACTTAATAATATGGAGGGGAAAAAAAAATAAAACCAGACAGTGGTGTGGGAAGTAACTGTCCTCACCCTAGGTGAAATCCAAGGATTACTAACATTCTCAGGAGAGATTGCAGATTATGGTTACTAAATGGAAGGATTACTGAGACACATGCCTGAGGCTGAGGAAGACAATGGGAATTAAGAGATTACAGTGAATAGAGTGGTATTCACTGTCTTTCTAAGGCTGAATACTTTGCAGAGAAATAAGAGCAACTATTTCTCAGGTCAAAGTGTGGCGTGGTTCTTAGAGCTGAGGCTGCTTTTAAATATTCTTTCAAATTTCCATCTGTAAATCTTTAGGTTCTGTGTATTCCTTACAAAGTGAGATGGCAGCTGGGGTGATTTGGATATTGTCTCAAAGGTCAGTCTTGATTTGCTTTCTATACCTTTTTAACTTTCTCCCTCACTGCTGTTAGCTTTGAAATAAAGAAGAGCAGTGTAGAAATCCCACTTGAGGCAATTTAAGGAGAGGCCCCTGGACTGGTTTTCAGAGTTCTGTTGCTTAAACTCAGTCTGACCACAAAAAAAGAAAAGAAAAGAAAAGAAAGACTGAATTTATTAGACCCTCCGATATTTTATCTGTAAAATGAAGGAAATGATAAAAAATGATTTTTCACAATCCCAGATACTGTGAACATACATATGTCTCAGATATCTACCAATGTTAACTGGAGCATTGGGAACCTATTCAGATGTTCAGTGATATTATATCTTGGAAATATCAGATGAAAGTTCAAGAATGCTTTCCTTTTTAGAAGGCTGTAACATTTACAAGATTTATACAGACCCTACTGGGATAACTGATTTCATTTTAAAAGAGCTAATAACATTTTATTTAAGAACAATAAAATCAATTTACATATAAAACATGTAACACTTAAAAACATTTCCCTAAAGTGCGTTTTAGTCCAAACCTTGCTAATTTATGGGAACCAATGGGCAAAACTCAAAACTGAAATAACTGATGCTGTCTGATCTAGTTTTAGTCTTCCGGTTTCAGAATTCTTAGCATGGCAAAGTCACGTTTGAATAATGCACTTACACTTGATGAAAGATGAAACATAACAGAGCGACAAAATATACAAAATAAAAATACAGTCATATAACTAAGAAGATACTGGTGCTTTTTAGCCTTTCTTTTAAAAATACTAAGAAATGTTCGTGGTTGTCCTTTCCTTATTTAGCTGGGTTAATCTCTTAGCTGCTAAAGGCAGATTGATTTGTTTATAAACTTGTTAAACCAAATTTACACACAACCACATCACAGATAATAAAGTGGGAAAAGACCACTCAAATTGTCAGTCTGCATCCACTCACCACCTCAGTCTTATTAATGTCTAATTTAACTTTTTAAGCAATGTATTCCACATTGCCTGTTTTGCACATTGTATTTTTAAGTGATGTGCTGACGATGATTGTTAACCATGTGTGGGGGTGTGGCTGAAAGACCTGATGTGTAACCAGAATTCCTTTTCCAATGACACACCCAGGCTGGGCTACTGTCAGTGAGTCATCCTAGCTGTGTTGACACTGGAGCCCCCATGTGCAGTGTAATGAGTTGAGACGGTCTGGCAGATGCCAAGCATGTTTATTGCACATTGGTTCCACTCGTACATGGGAGGAGCATATGCCATTCTTACTGGCAGTTAAAAACTTTCCCTTGATATCTGCTTCTTTTCAAAAGTCCCTTACTTATGCAATAAATAAAGCCAGATCATTCCAGTTGTGGCTACCTAATGGGCTCCCCACCTTCATCATGTATTGTTATCACATGAAATGGTCAAATAGGTGGGAATTAAGATTTCTTAATGAGTCATATTTAGTTTTCTAGAAGTTTATAGAGCAGATTAAATGACTTTTGAAAACAGTGATAGCATCAATCTAAGTACAGAGAATATTTATCAATGGTTGCAGAAACAATGTAGGAAGGCAGAAATGTGATTCCCTTTCTTGAAATAGGGCTGCTTTCCTCTCTAGAGGAAGAGATAACTTATTTTCTCCATCTAATACCCTCAGTTTGACCAACTGACTTTTCAGTCAAAATTAAATATAAAAAATATAAAAAGTTTACTGTTCATTTCTAAACTTGATCACTTTTTGACAGAGAGCACCCAGAAGGAGTTCACCTCACCTCAGTGGCATCTGGGAGTAAGGGGAGGAGTCACCTAAATTGTGGCAGCAGCACTGAGACTTGAGTGACCTATTTGCTGTCCTCCTGACCCTGCTCTCTTGCCCTGCAGTGCTCCACTAACCTTAGTCCCAGAAGTGACTCATTTTTTTGAGCATCTGCTGACTTCTGTAACTGATGCTTGTGTACCTCTGATGCTCTGTGCGCCTTGCATTCCCCATTAGCGCTCAGGAGATGTCTGGTTTCTCTCTTCACACCTCACTGGATTTTGTGAGCCCCATTGGGATGGCCCTTCAGCCCACACACAGGCACCTCCATCAGTGGTGGGACTGTATTTTCGACTCCTGCTCGCCTTGGATACTGTGCCTTTCCAAATGCAGCATTTCTCTGTGAGGCTATGAGAGGTCCCATCTCTGCCCCTGAAAACAGAGAATCAGAGATGACTCTGCAGCTGCCCTCAGACCTATGTCACTTCTCTCAGCGACATACCTATCTGCCCTGGAGATTTGTCCCCTAGGTGAGGAGGGGAAAGTGACCCCTCTTATTTAAGTCTGTCTCTTCCTCTTGCTCTTGCTATTTCTTTAGCACAGAAATTAGTGTTCCTTTTCAGTTTCTGTCTTCTAGGATTTGACTCTGGGTCAAATCCTCTTTCTTTTTCTATTCTGGGACATTCATCTATTGATCTGAGTCTTTTGGACTTGATTTTATATGTAAATGCTCAGCTTTGAGAAGTTTCAATACAACCTTTTTCTTGCCCAAGAAAGCCTGGCTCCTGGTAAAATAAAAGCCTTGGCATTGAGGTGGTAGTCTTGCTCTGGCTGTAAAATCTCGTTTTGTAAAACCGTGAGCTGATTGATGACCGCTATTCTGCTGTTCTTGGCTGTGTGCTGCCTTCTCCTGAAGAAATGAACTCCAATGAATTAAGAGAGTGTGGGGAGGTTGGGGAAAACTATAGGAAAATGAGGATTTAAAGTTTACAGTAAAGAAACTATGTTGGTGAATATCACAAAAATACTATACCCATTACATTAAGATCATCTCTACATCAATTTACTATGGAGATTTTTCAGATGACTCTGATGAAATGAAATAAAATTCACATTTGGATTTCTGTTAATGAATAGTGTATGTTGCTCAAAAGAAAAGTTCCTTTATTCTTCCTTACTGGGGTTTATTCACCTTTTTTATTTTATAATTTAGTCTTATATTGTAAACTTAATCTTTAATTCTAAAATATATACATATACAGACCTCCTTAAATCAATGTATATGTATAAATGAATTCTAGAGGAACAACTTTATAACTATAAATGTATTAAGAAATAGAACTTTGTCAGCTACCCAGTAAGTCCTCTTTATATTCTAATCCCAATCATAATCTCTTCCCTTTTGCCACATATAACTAATATACTGAGTTTTCCGGTGATCTCTTCCTGTGTGTGTGTGTTTAGTTTTAATATGCAAATATGCATTGCTGGACACTGTAGTTTATTTTGACTTGCCTATTATTTAAAATTTGGTAAGTATTTCAGACTATGGTTTCTCCTTCATTTACTTTTCTTTTCCTTGTACTATTTCTGTTGAGGATATGAACTTTTGGATTTGTAAAGTTTCCCATAGTCTGATTTTGATAATTAACACCCATGGTACAGTGTAGTATGTTCTTTTGTCCTTGTGTATTTTCTGCAAACTGGCAGATGGTTCCAATGGTGATTTTAAAGTCAAGTTCAATCTCTTTGGCAAAAGTAAATGTATTGTTTGGGAAAACTATAAGAGGCAAGCATCTTTTTGTTAGCAATTGATGTTTAGCACCCAAATCTATTAGTATGTCTCCCATATTTTGGAATAGCAGATGATGCTCTAGAGCAGAGGTGTGTAAATTTTTTCTGTAAAGAGCAAGAGTATAAATATTTAAGGCTGTGAGAGGTCATATGGTTTCTGTTTAAATACTTAATTCCACTGTTACTGTGCAAAAGCAGCCATGGATTATGGACAAATGGATAACTGTGACTGTATTGCCATTAAAGTTTATTTACAAAAAAGTTATGGGCTATAATTTGCTGGCACTGCTAGAGCAGATGATAGAGTCACAAGATCGAAAAAACTGGGATACTGAGTATGGAGGAAAACTGTGGACCAGGAACACACCACTTTTTACTGTCAGATAAGGGAGAAGTAACCTTTTACTTTATTAGATTCATATATTAGTTACCTAGAGCTGCCATAACAAAAAAATGCAAAATGGAAGACTTAAAATAATGGAAATTTATGCCTTTTAGAGGCTGAAAGTCCAAAATCAAGGTGTTGGCAAGGCTGGGTGCCCCCCCACCCCGCCCAGATTTATTTATTTATTTGTATTTATTTTTGTATACAAGAACTGGGGTATAGGCCAGAGTTGCAGGGTGGGAGGAGGGTGAGAGGATTCACCAACAAACTAGAGAGCAGGACAGGTGGAGCCACTGAAATACACTGCTGAGGGGAACAGCCAGTGAGACAGAAGAGATCTGCTGTGCCATGTGGGTCAGCTCCCCGGGCCAGTGATAGCTTCACAGTGCTGAAACTTAACCCCTGTGCCACCAGGGAGACCCAGGCTGTGCTTTTCCTGAAACCTGGAGAAAAGAATCATTCCCTGTCTCTTCCTAGTTTCGAGTAATGATAATCAATCTTTGGTGTTCATTGGTTAGCAGCTGTCACTCAGATTTCTGCCTCTGCTGTCACATGGCATATCCCTGCATGTATACCTCTGTCTCCTCTCTTAAGAGGCCAATAGTGACATCGAATAAGGGCATGTCCTACTCATGTGACCCTATTATATTAACATTTCAATTACATCTGCAAAGACCCTATTTTCAATGAAGGGGACAGTCACAGATAGTCCAAAGACTATGACTCTAACTTTGCCAGACACAATTCAATTTATGAAAAGGTATTATACGTATAGCAAGGGGGATTTATTTATTATTGAAACTCACTGGACTATCACCATACCAGTGGCATGCTGCCCTTGATTAATTTTAGGAAAATTTATTTTCCACACTCTTGTGCTTTGCTCATTATGTTTCAGAATTGTATGTGTGTGTGTGCTGCCGTGTGTGCAAATTAAGCAATTTACTCACCTGACAGGATCTGTGATCTTTCTATAACTCATATCTCAGCCTGGGAGGGCTGGAAGGAAACCAGATATGATATTGGAGGGGTGAGGAATTGGGCCTTCTCAATGGACAGATGCTGTGCTTGAGCATTGTTCTGCCTGCTGCTCGTGTGGGCTGCTTAGCTACATTTCTACTCACTTCCCTTAGTATAAACTCTTTCCAGGAGGGTCACTATTCGAATATACTATTGGCTGATCACTGCCTATTCTCCTGGCCCTTCGGCTACCATCCCAACAGACATGATTGGGCATGTTTAATCCTAACCTGAACACAGCAGATACCCGTGCTTCATGTCCTACTAAAAGCTGTAAAAGCTATTAAAGACAAATGATAATTAGAACCTCCCCTTTGTCTCCAGGCAAAGCTTAACAAAAGCAATTGTTTTACAGGAGTCTGTGAGGAATCTGACTTTGATGATTTCCTTCAAACCAAAATTTTGAACCAAATGTCCAAGCCGAGGTAAGTCAAAAGGTGAGAACTCCATTTATGGTACACACTGACAGCCACTGCCTGGTAATCTCATTATTTAAGTTATTGAAACATTAATTTGTTACTTTATGTACAACCAAGTAAAACTATAAAATGTAGGAATCAGTGAATTTGAGGAAGGCAGTGTTTTTGTGTTGTGTCTGTTTAATCATTAATGTGTCTCTCATTTATGTGAGTAAAATGTGTGTATTCTTACACTGATGCAGCACAGAAGTCTTCACACACTCACAAGACAGCCCTCTTTCTTCTGCCTCAGACATGTGTTTCCAGGTAGGTTTGCTGATTTCTAATCAGTCAGCTGAGATATTCACTCTAACTTCAGTCTCCAGCCCTTTCTGGAACAACTCCAGCCTGGGAGAATCTAAACATATCATTCAGAGGCCTGTGATGTTGGAAAGAAAGGAGGTTTTGGATGATTTTTGTTTTTGTTTGGACTTGGGTCAGTGCCTCCCATTTACAGCTGGAATGTTCACTGGATGGTTTCAAATGTGTTTTGGAAGACTGATGTGGGCCTAATGGAAATCAGCTACAGTGGGGCCTCAGAAGACTCTATGAGCAGGTTATCACGTTAACAAATGCATTTCTCTTTATCCATGAAGACTGATACTGAACAATGAAATCATGACATCCCTCCCTGCCCCCCCCCACACACACTGGCATCCTCAACCCTCCCAAACAGTCTGCACAGTTGAAACTCATGCCACGGTAAACCTATCTCATCATGCTTCGATCAGAATAAAAAAGGGTTCACTCGGAGGAGGATTCCAAGTAAAAATCCAAGAAACAAACTATTCCTGTACAAGATAGAAATGATGCTGAAATAGGACTATAGGGGGCCATAGCATCCAAAGGACAGCATGTAGAGGACAGGGTACTGTGGATTCTTCACCTGAGCACACAATCCCAAAACCACTCAGGCTCAGGGAACAAGAGTTGGATTTATTTAACAAATTGGGAAAACAAGGAATTCTCAAGGCCACAAGTGGTCAGCTATCTTAGCCCAGATATTGCCCAGTGTTCAAAAGTCATGAACAAAAGCCACTCATCCAAGGTGGTGCTGAACTGCCATTGATTATATGGAACTCGTGGGATGGTGACAAGCAGCAGGCCAGGGTCCAACTCACCGCAGCTGGAGGTGCTCACAAGAGGGCTGCTGAGATGACACTGGGCAGCTCAGTCTGAGGTCGGGATGATGGCACGGGATGCCTGACTAGACAGCAGTGGAGGCGGCAGCCCCGGGAGGTGCTGCCAGATAATGAAGAGCTCTCAGAGGTTCCCAGACACAGAGTGCTGGTCACCCGCCAACAGTGCCAGCCACCCAGTCACTAGCATTACAGCTCCGTGGGAGCTGGTGGCTCACACCAACAGCAAAAATTCTCTGAGACATCAGGCAGTGACCCTGGCCTCTGCAAAGCTCTTTGGCTTCTCTGTGAAGCTTTTCAGATTCTCTTCTTCCTTCTGAGGCTGGTTGCTGGATGTGTCTGAGAGCATGCAGTCTGAGTGAGCAAGTGTCCAGTCCCAGTGAGTGAGTCGAGTAGTTGAGTCGGAGCTGGTACAGCAGTACAACCCCCAAGCTTGTCCCAGCAAGTGCACCTCAGAGAGTGCGGGAGGCCAGCCATCCCAAGCTGGCTTCTCTCCTGCTTCATATCCTCTTTGAAAGTTGTGCCATCTATAAGTCTGATTGGATCAGTTTCAATCCTATGGCTTGACCATAGGCTATTGGAACTTTTACCAGTTGACTCATAGCTCACACTGACTGGTTCATTACATGAGCCAGGCACCAAGTCTACTGCCTCTCTGCTGCCTGCCCCTGTAGGTAGCCGCAGCATTGAAGCCACAGCAGGAGACCGGGGGTTGCATGCCCTGCGGTGGCATGGTGGGGCAACCACTACTGCCTGCTGTCACTCCTGGCCTCTTCCTGCAACCTGAGCCCCAGTGAGTACTGGTGGGGGGCAGTAAAATGCCTATTACCTGCTGCCACTTGCCCTGCCTGCAAGCAGTGCTCTGGGGCCCAGCGCCAGAGCCCAGAGAAGAAGAATCTCTGTTTTCAATCTCATTGGGAAATGGACAGAAAATTCTTCCAATGGATAGCAAAACAGGAAAATATGCTGACTGATCATATAGGCTATCCTGTGAGAATTACCATTCCACCGTTTTCCCGCGTGAAAAAGATATCTTGCAAAACTACAAATCACTCTCACCTAGTATTTTATGAAAGGGGGCAGAGATTGTACTCCAGGAATGAGGTCACTCCTTCTATGCCATAACATGTACTGCCTTTACCTTTGAATCTCCTGGTGTACTTTCTGCCTTCTTAAAGAAAACACAGGACCCAAGCAAGATGGTAAACAGTTATTCGAGAGCCTAAAAAACAAAGTAAAATAAAACCCACCAAACCAAAACCAAAAAGGGACTCGTTATCAGCATTTAGGTAATATGCAATTGTATATCAAATCTGCATTTCCACACCTCTTGTAAAACAGGGCCCTGGAGTGGCCAGCAATATCCTGGAGCTGTGTAGATGGAGCCACCTTCAAAGGGGAGCACGTGCCTTTCCAGACACAGGCCAGCTTTGCTCATTGGCATGACCTGCTTGTCCTCCTGGGCATTTGAATTTGTAATGCATGATCTAGAGGAACGCAAGCGTCACTTCACTAGTCTTTATTTTCTTCTTGTGATTCTAAGTTGTTTTTTTTTTTTTAAGATTTATTTATGCATACAAGCATACAGGCTAGAGGTGTGGGGAGTGAGAGGATTCGCCAGAGACAGAGTAGGGAACAGAGCAGGCAGATTAACTGAAATACACTGCTGAGCGGAGCAGTGGGCGAGACAGAAGAGGTCTGCTGTGCCATGTGGGTCGCCTCCCCGGCTGGCAACAGGGATCGAACTCGTGCTACAGGGGTTGTGGTTTGCCTCATAGTGCATTACTTAACCCATTGCTTTACCACGGAGGTTCCTGGTTTTATGTTTTTAATTGGAAATGAGCTTCAGAGAATGGAAATGACCAGTGAAAATATATATATAAATGAATTTCCCTAGAGCCATAACCTAAGTACATTTGACACAAGGGGACTCAGCATTACCCACGTCTGAAAATCTGACTGAAAGGCCAGAACTAGGGGGGCAGTACATATTTTGTTTCTATAGATACATTCCAAGGGGAGATGTTTCCTGGGCAGGCCAGCACTGTGGGTATTGACTGCCTGGAGCAGTCTGCAACGCTGGAACAGTGGCTTCAAAGGAGCCTGCTTCCCATGCTGTGGTAAAACATGTGGTTACCTGGCCAGGGAAGAAAGTCTCTGGGTCTTGTAATATTACACAGGATAAGAAAAATGGAGTTCTTTTGGCTTTAGTTAAACCTGGTTCTCCCTTCAACAACTTCTGCCTAGAGGACATGGTAACCTCAGAGGAGCTCTTACTTCCTCTCCCAAGACCGTGTCAGGTTGTGTGTTAAATAGAACTTTTGTCATTTTGAAAATACAATCAGAGAAAAGTATAAAACCATAGTATGTGAACTACAACCTCTTTTCTAATTTCTTAATACTAAATAACAAGTACTTCTATACACATTTGTGTGTTTCTGACTTTCTTTACTGCTCCACCGTCCCATGATTTCCATTCTCTTGCAATTATTATATGTTCTTTTTCCAGGAATCCATCTATCTTATTAGATTTTTTCTTTCTTCCTTCGCTTTCCCCCCTTCTCTGCTGCTGTATTTTCCTTTTATTCTCGAATCTGTGTCTAATTTTCCAGCCCTCTACTTTTATTCTTATTTCCCTTTTGTCAGGCTGGTCTCTTTTATTTTCTTTCTATTGTTGTTTGATTTGCTCCCTCTCCGTGCCCCCCACCATGTGCTATTGTGCACGGTCTGCTTATTCCTCTTTAGTTTGTTTTATTCTCTTACCATGTATTCATGCCTCCTGCCTAAAAACAAAGAAACACACAAAACTGATTCTTATTTTTTGTTAAGTGTCGCTATCTCCCTACTTTCTTTACACAAACTCCACACTAAGTCACTATTTTAATACTCTAAATCTCATTTTAACAAAAAATTTTCCCTCCATTTTTATATGGAAAATTGGAAGATTTATTTTTTAAAAATAAATGATCTTTCTGCGTGCAAGTTTTTGTGTGACAACTCTGGCTGGAAATCCCTGCATTGGCTTCCGATCCTATCCTGTTTCTTTACAAGCTGAGTATTTTGAATCTCAGTTTCTTCACCTGTTAAAGAGAAGGGGGAAGAACTCCCTTGTTCCTCAAAGTCTGCTCCACAGACTAGTCACAGGGAGTCAGCTGAGCTCCTCTTAGAACTCATCAAGCTCAGGTTTCTCTTAGCACTTCCTGACTTGCCCTGCCTGTCTACTATGTGCATCAAAGTCTGAGAAGGACAAAGTAGGTGATCTCCAAGGTTCTTCACAACATGAACTTTGCTGAAAATAAGTGAAAGCTTATTACAAATCGGTGAAAATAATGCAAAAATAAAGCAAAAGTTGTCTTGCTCAGTAGATCACACAAGCCTCTTTGATAAAATGCCAAAGCCTTGGGTCCTCCCTCAGATGAACTAATTCAGAATGTGTGTTTCCATGTGCCAGGTACTGGAATGATTGGACTGAGAACCACTCAGGTGTCTTGCTGGCACTTTCACCTGCTTTTCTGACATTATCATTGCTGCCCTTATAGATGTGAGGTGAGTAATTACTGTGGAAACAGAGAAACCCTAAATTATCTGTTTTTACCTACTTAAACCCACCAAATATTATTTTAGGAAGCTGAAGAGAAGCATTGAAGGAGAGGGTATGTATTTTTATGGTATTTTGAGAACAATGAGCAAGGTGAATTGATTGTTTGTCTCATGTTGTGTTCAGACTCTTCGATAGTGGGAGTGTTTGTAGTCACAAGAAACAGCCCTAGTGAATGGTAGATAAGACGTGTATCCTGAGAGTCCTTGTGTGCCTGAGGTGGATATTCCAGGAAATTTTTGTTTCATCCTAATTTGGTGCTAATGTCGTCAGGGTGAACAGTTAGCCACATGCTCTGATTGGGTCTTGACTTAATTATTTCAGTTTATTGACTATGGCTGGTTTAAGAAAAATTGAAATCTATAGCATTTCTTCTTCACACTTTCAGTGTGGTATCCTTAGTGTGAAATCTGGGGAAGGAACAGTCATAAAACAGTTGTCATGAAAGTGGAAGGTGTGACAAAACGATTATAAGGAAATTCTTTTATGTTATAGTTTTTCACGTCAGACCTGGAGAAAGTGTCTGCAAGGTTTACTTTACCTTTTGTTAAGGTTAATTTTTTTCCCCTCTATTCAGTGGGAAACAGAGCAAACAATTACATTTTTGGAGTGATTGCATTATTTGATCAAAATAAATTGTGTTTTCCTTAAACATGTTTTGCTCAGTGAAGCACCTTTTTCCCTCTCAGTCTTCTTCAGGTCCTGCAATTTCTGCATCATTAAACTTAACTGAGGAGCCAAAATTCTGTCATTATGTGGGAGAGTGGGTTCTGAGGTGTCACTTCCATAAAGAGAGATTTATGATAAAATGTATTTTGCTATTTTGTCCAGGTTTTTAAAAAATTTAATTATTTTTAATTGAGTCAATTTGGGGATACCCTCATCAAGTTATATGAGCAGAGAAATACCCATCAGGTTGGACATTTGCTTATCCCATTGCATGACAGAAGCTCTACCTACATAGAACCTTTAGTCGAGGTTAGGCCATGGTTGTTACTTGATTCTTTCTTCACATACTGCTCAGAATCACATGAAAATTCAACAACTATTTCTTCACATTTTTTTTTGTAGCCCTGTCCACAAAGGAAACTTTCTCTTTTATTGTATTTTACCCTCTTACTGAAACACTTCTCCGTGTTGCTGGAACTATTTTGTGTTCCTTCTTCTCCCATCTTTGACCTACTCACAACTCTTATATACACATGGAATCTTTGCAGCAACTTTTACTGATTTTTATCCTGGCTGAAGAAATCACTAAACTGACATAATTTTGCTTATTAATAGGGTATCTTACTTTTACATTGATACATCTCAGCTTTCTTAATTCTTTTGAAGAGTTTTCCACTAAAAATTTCATTTGAAGCTTTCTAGTATGGTTATTTTATTTAATTTTTTTGGGGGGAGAGGAATCCAGAGTACATTCTGAATCTCACCCCTTGCACCTAAAGAAAACAAGTATTACGATTGAAAACTAAATAATCACGTCAGGTTTTCCCATTTCCTTGGAACTTTTTAAGTAGGAAGTGTATTTCCCAGGGTTCTATTTAGTTAGGGGTGCAATGAGGGGCAATACTAGGAGGACAGTTGAAGAGTGGGCAGTTCAGATGTATGACCCAAGCTTGGAGTTTAAGCAGATCAGAGATGTGCCTTTTCCTTACTTTAATCCTTATGGTATTTTGTGTCTTTCTAAATCTGTAATGTCGGTATCTGAAACCATAATGTCATGTGGTATTTTTTGTGATTTTAGAATTTTTATCTAACCTTAAAAAAAAGCAGTAGCATCATTTACCTTAGAATATATATTTTACACTAAGACTGACTTTGCAAACGGTGTCTTTACGTGTCTCAATTATTTTCATTCTGAATTATTGGCACTTTCTAAATTCATGCTAATGACTTTAGTATCATCTATATGTCAACAGACAGCTTGAACCACAAATTCCAATGGCATTTAATGTAAGTTCTAGTGCTATTTTTTCCCCCCTGAGGCTGCCACTAAACTGTAGCATAACTACTTCATTTAATAAAAAGTTCAGCCTTATGAAAATTCTCATGTCCTTGTTAATGCTGTGGAAAATTTAAAAGAAAAACAAAATTAGCAGTGGAACTAGTTAGAATATGATTTCTTCTGAGAGTATTTGCACAGTGCTATGAGTTAATGAAAACTTTAGTCACTACTCCAGTGTACAAGGTTTCCCACTGACTAGTGGGATTTTCCCACTATTTGCAGACTTAGAGGGAAGTAAGGGGAAAAAAAGGGCCCAAAGTTTGAAGCAATTTATTTTTAGTTCGCTGTTAAATTCAATTATTTGAGTTGCCTGAACTGTTGGCACATGAGCTGGTGGAAAAGAAGGTGAGCATTCTGAACCAGAGTCCTGCTTGAATAAGGAATATAACAGATGTGTCAGGGTGAGCTGGCCTTGCTTGGGAGTCTTTCCCACTTGGCATAGAAAAAGCTAAACTTATATGCAGAATATAGAGACATCAAACAAAGAGTTAGGAAAAGACAAAGCTTGCAAGCTGACCATAGATCTGAAGCATAAAGTGAGGGAGAGGGAAGGATCAAAACAGAGGAGGGAAGAGTACAAGGGACTGTGGTGAGGGATCACAGGTGATTTGATGGTGGAACTACAGGTACTACTACACCTGAGGGGGGGAATCAAATATTGTGCAAAAATTAACAGCAATGTACAAAAGGAAAAGAATAATAATAAAAAATAAAAGCGAACCTTCAGCCACTACCTTGTGTTATTTGAAGGTACTAACAACATAAGCATAAAACTCTACCTTGCATTCATTACACATTCAAAGATAAATATCTTATTTTTGAAGCCCTTTCCAGTGCAATGAACTATGGTAGTAGACTGGGTGATTTGATGGTGGGTGCACTATGGTTGTAATTCCTGAGGGGAACATCCAATAGCACCCCAATTAAAAGTAAAAAATTAAAAAAATTAAGTCCTTCCTTCTAGTGTTATTGGTGATATACAAGTAGGTATGTCAAAAGACCATTTTTTGTCTGTCAACTAATAGAGTGGATTATTTTGTTCTAGAGAGGGTACTAAAGGAAATGGTTCCAAGAGAAATATGTTTTACTTATGGAGTGGGAAGGAGTGCTGACAAAATGGAAGAATGTGAAAAGATGTCAGCCTTTGGTAAGGGATGTAGGGAGGGGTCTGGATAGCCCAGGGGTACCTGGAAGAACCAGTTTTTCAAGTGGGTGATTCTTAACCATTTTTTCTGCTCTAATAGCTATAGAAATATCACATTCCCTTATCTATAATAACAACTCCTTATAACATTTGCAGAAGTGGCTCTAAGCTGAGGCATGTGGGATATATATTAGATTTTGGGAAAGGGCGTAATTTGGAAAAATCATTAGGGTCCTATTTTAATAAAATAGACATGATGTAATTGTGGACATAATTCACATAAAGTAGTTAATTTTTTGAGGTTGCCAAATCTGATTTCTTGTTGTTTTATAACCATGAAATAGCAGGTAATTCTACCTTATCTTAGAATAAATCTAGATTCTGAATTAGTGAGGTATCTTATTTATTTATTTATTTTTCATGAAAGTCAGTTTAACTGTAGATAGCATTCTTAGAAAGGATAAGTAATGCTCTGACTTAACTTTTCCTCATTTTCCTATTCCTGTGCTATAAAATTGGTCTCTAATATATGCATGATTAGGGAAAATGTAGAAGGAAGCAGGTGGAAGAGTAGAGATTACTAGGAAGGAGGAAAATATACAGAAGAGAGGGGAATCTTATAAAATCTGGACAGAGAAGGCTGGCAGGAGGTAAACTGTGTAGGAGAAGTTAGGTGTTTAGTAAGTGGGTACATAGGTTACACTTTGAGGTACCACAATGGTCTCATGACCTTTATGATTAGCCAACCACCAGTAGGTATTTGTTGAGCATCTATTATGTGCCAGGCGTTGTTCTGGGCACCAAAGGTACATTACTAAATGAGCTGACAGAATTCCTGCCTTCAAGGAGCTAACATTCTAGTAAAAGCATTCTCTTGCTCTTATTAAGTTTAAAATGCCTGTTTAGGGCAAAGAAGTATAAATGGGAGCTGCTTCCTATAAAATATATTCTTTGTCTTGGCAAAACATCCTTGAGGAGAGATTAGGACTGTGGGGAGAAAGCACTGAGTAACATTCTCTCCATATCCACCTTTCTGTTAGGTCACAGATATAAATTACAGTTCTGGTCCTCATTCACCCTCACAGAGCTCTCTGGCATCTGTTCCCATTCTCTGAACATGAGAGGAATGAGGAGGTTATTTGGAAGGTCGTTGGTCTAAGGAGTTGTCCTGCTACAGTTACCAGAGCATCTTGAATTTCATCTGGAGAGAGTGCAAGGCAGCAGGGCAAACACACGGTGAGGAGTCAATTGGTGAGCAGCCTCCAGAGACGAGAAGCATATGGAAAATCAACTTCACAAGTTGCTTCTTTAAAAGGACTAGGCTGTGAATGGATTTTAAATCTTAATCTAAATACAAGGTTCGTGTCAGCAGTTGTTTTTGAGAAAACCAAAGGAACTAAGTGTTCCCCTCTGTGACAGAGCCCTTATGGCCTCAAGCAACGAAGCAAGGAATTCATTTTGTCTTCTTTCTCAGACACTGCTCCTGGAACCCAGCAGAATTTCTGGCCATACAGCTGGTCCTTGGTGTGATGCAGACGTGATTAGTTTGTCACTATTCTTTTTCTGGCCCAGAAGAACGTCTGAGAGAAATAGGAGCAAGGTTCTGAGTGGGATTGGGTGGAGGAACTTTTCCTTCTAGAGAGATATGTGAGACTCTAATTCAGGATCCTCACTGCTCCAGATGTGGTCCTGAGAGATTAACAGACATGTAGAATAGCAGATTCTACCTCAGAATCTGGAAGTTAAATTTGCATTATAGCCTAAGCCATGCATTTTTCTTTCTCACCTCCTCTCTCCCACTCCCCACTGTTTCCCCTTTGCCCACAGGCTACCCTCAGGAATGGTGTTAGTGGGTGTTGGATGAGGGAATAGGCCACAGACATTCAGTCCTTCTTTATTAAACCAGTATTCCAAACCCAGAAGAGTCCAAGTCACAGAAAACAAAGAAACAATCTAATTTCAGACCTATCTCCAGTCTTTGCTGGTTAAACCTCAGGAAGACCACAAAAAGGCCCCAGACATTTTAGGGTGTGAATTTTGAATCTGTGCTTCTTGACATCTGTTTGGCTGCCATGACCTTTAATTTACCAAAATATGGAAACTTCATTATAGCATTCTACCCATATAATGAGGAAAACACTAATGTTTGTATCAATCCCAGACCCCTAAAGCAATACTATCCTCAACCACAGGTTCCTATGTAGCACTTTACACAAATATAGATCAAGGTATTCATTCTTTGGAAATTCATATAAGTGAAGTTTCCCTTCTTGTAAAATTGAAACAATCTTGAAGCCCTTTGATTATCACAGACCCCTTGACTAGAAGTCAAAACTCTGAAGTTCTAGCTGGCTAAAGGAATGTCTAGCTTTCTTTCTTTCTTATTTTTTTGGTGGGTGAAAAGAAACTCACCTTTACAGCTTCATGTTATAAATGTGTGTGTGTGTGTGTGTGTGTGTTTTGGTTTTGGTTTTCAGGGGAAACAGTGAGAGAACAAGAGCAAATTGAGAAGCAACACAGTGAGAGACAGAGTGAACAGAGGAATGAATATCCCTGGTGAGCCCAACCACATCCATTTTTGGTGGTAGGAACAGAAAGCACAGATAAATTGTTTCTTACTGGACATTATATGAGAAGGAGCTATTATATCTGCAAGTTGAGGTAGCTTTCCCAGGTTGGCTTCCAACTAATCATAACATTGTTGCCTTCAGCCATTAGAACACTTATATTGAAATATTTTATATCATTGAATACTTTTCTTGTATCTTTCAAAGTTATATCACAAACTTACAGCATTTTAATGGTAATGAATGCAGATCTTTCCTTCCAGAATAACTGAAGCAGTGTTTAGTAATAGAATAAGGTGTAAAACAACGAGACCTTGCTATAATAGTTTGATTAATATCTAGGTTAGCATGTTCAGTATCTTTTCCATCCCTAAACCTTTGTTCCTCCCTCCCCTGGCCCCAACCTTTTTTCCAGTATGTTTAGTGAATTTTGTGTGCAAGTGTGGGCATTTTTCATTCCTAGGTTTTTGGAATCATCCAGAAATCAATTGAGGAGCCAAAATACCAGAGAAACTGACCATTTTTGTAGTAAGAGTTAGTTTATCTTGTGGTTGGGGCTAAATGAGAAAATACTTAGAAATGCCCCTCAAAATCTGATTGCTAGGTTATCTAAATCAACTTGGAAACATTGTTTAGATTCTAAAGGCAACAAACTCTATCCAATTTTGTCTGCCTTTATACCTGGCTCCCAGACTGGCTTTCAATCCTTCCAGAAACCTGAGAAGTGAACATAATAGAAAAGGAATTTCACTTAGTTACCATCCGAAAATGAACACCAAGGAAGGACTTAAGTGGTAACATCAATAAATATATCTTTATTTAAGTTAATATAACACAGTCATCTTTGTCAGTGTGTTTTATTCTGGGGGATTGTTTGAACTGAAGTTAGCCCAGTGACTTAGAGCAGTGACTTTTATACAAGTGCCTCCCAAAATGAAGATTTGTTATTTAATGCCTTGAAAATTATTTGACTTTAGATGTTAATGAGAATTTCACCTACTGTTGTTTATCAGAAAAATCAGCCTTGGCCTCCTTTCTCTTTCCCCTCACCCTCTCAGAGATTAATTGAGGAAATGCTTTAAGGTATATTCAGTTTGGGTTAGGAAATAACATTACTAAACAAGTTTTGGTGGGTGGCATGTAATCACTGAAAGGCCAATTTGTTCAGGAAGCAGGAATTAACACCTTTACTCTGGTGAAAAAAAAAAAAATCAGCACTACAAGACCTTAAGTAGCTAGAAAGGATGGAGTTTGGATTAAGTCCTTAAGCAGAAAAGGGAAGGGCCAGAGACAAAGCAATACAGAGTTGGTTAGCCCCTACCACTGCTGGCCTCTACTTAAGTGTCTTTTTCTCTTGACATAGAGGGGTGAAAATACCATCGCACAATTCAATGTTGTCAGTCTTCTTTGCCTTAAAAGCCAAAGAATTCATTAAAAAAAAAATCCATTCAGCCTAGCTAGCCATTATACATGACTCTAGAGTTCTTGGAAATATAAGTCAGCTCTGGATACAGAAAAGTAATTCAATTGACCACTTGAGGGAGGTGGTGGGTTATCTTATTTGAAAAAAAGAACCCAGTTTCTTCTTAACTAATGTACGGTTTTACGAAACTTGAAAATCTCCTGTGACCTATGGATAAAAAGAGACCACAGGAACCACAGCAATGGCTTTTCACCACTTGGATCCAGTCTCAAATTTTCCTGTTTAAAAAAAAAAGAAATAAAATAGATTTACTAAACACTTGAGATAGTCTGCTTGATGGATCACCTTAAATAAGAGAGATAGGGGCAAAGTATGGATAGTTTATTTTCACAAATCAATTTTAGTTTTTTCTATGAAATAAATGAACAAGAAGCCCATTAAAATGGTTGTTACAATTCTTCTTTTTAATTGTTTACTCTATTAAGGTGACAATACTTGACAGCTTGATATATGAACAATGTTCACTTGCCTGACAAAGACATAAATTATTAACAGGAGAATGAGATGATCCTTCAACTCTTCATTCATTCATCCAGGACAAATGCAGACTTTGGAGAGAAGTCAAAATTAAGTTATATTTACCTAAACTGCAACAGCTGTTTCTTCTTGTTTAATGGTTGCTGAGGAAAAGTTAGCTGAGATGAAGGGTAAAATGGGTCAAGTCCAGCAAAACCATTGTATTTCATCAGAACCAAAATGGGAAATCAAGTCATTAAAGCCAGCCTAGTACAAACATAAAATACACTTGAACTTGCTCATTCCTCTTGAATTGAATTGCAGCATTATAAATCAAAAAATTCAAAAAGATTGGATATAAACATAGACACAGAACTTTAAATTAATAGTCTATTTCACTCAATGCAGTTATATAGTATATAAAGTCAAATAGTGGTATAGAATGCCCAGTGAAAACAGCAATACCCAGTCTACCCCCCTTATTCCCAACTCTTGATGCACAAACAAAACCTCTTTTAAACTTTCAGCTATTTCTTCTGGCATGTAACTTCAAATGTCTAGATAACTAACTGTTGATATACACTTTCTTTTACATATGTGACTAAGGTTTAGATATCTTCTGTTGTTTCCACTTATAGGAAAAAAAAGAATCCAGCCCTATTTTTTCTCTCCTTGGCACCTGACATATACTTCCTACTTCTTCATCCTCTGAAATAGTTATCATTTTTCATTTAACCTCTGTTTAGTGTTACTTTATTATGACCATATAAATGTTATACACAACATAGCAAGGAGTGCTGAGCTTTCTTTTCAAATTTTTGTGTGCAGTCTTTTTTGGAACAGTCAAATGCAAGTGACCCATTGGTTTCTTTTTCTGGAATATCTATATCTCTGTCCCCCTGGCCTCCAACTGCATCTTATACCATGGGCGATTGCCTACACCTAATGCTAAACTCCTTTCCTACATCTTCCCTTTGTTATCATACTGGGTGCTTGCTTTGTCCTTTTCAGTTTTTTTTTTTTTTTTGCCTGTTTCCTGAATCACATACTTTCCTAATACATTCCCACATTTTTTTGGAACCCATTCTCCAGTTGCTTCCCAGACAGTTGCTTCCCATTCTTTGAATAGGAGGAAATGTCTTTTTTCTACCTTAACATTTTCGCAAAGCTTGGTAAGCTATAGTATTTTGGATGGAAATCATTTTCCTTCAGAATTTTAATTTTTTTCTTTTATGCATACAAGAGAAGGGGTACAGGCCAGAGGCAAGGGAGGTGAGAGGATTCACCAAAGACAGAGTGGGGAGCAGAACAAGAGATCTACTGAAATAAAATATACTGCTAAGGGGAGCAGCGGTCAAGGCAGGAGAGGTCTGCTGCGCCATGTGGGTTCCCTCTCTGGCGGGGATCGAACTCGCCCTGCTGTGCTGCGGATACTTCACAGTGCAACCCTCTACCCACTGCGCCTCTAGGGAGGCCCATCCTTCAGAATTTTAAAGCTGTTGTTCCATTACTTTCTACCACTCTGTTATGAAGTTGAATGCAATTTTTAGTCCTAATTCTATACATGGGATCTACATTCCCCTCATCAGAAGCTTTAAGATCTTTGTTTCATTTCTGAGCTTTGAAATGTCACACAAAAATATGTCCTTTCGCCTCTCATTTATTATGCTGGAGACTTAATGAGATTTTTCACATGCCTTATGTGATTTTTTGGTACTATTTTTGCATATTAGGTATTTGATAATTTCTTCCCTTCATTTTCTCTGTTCTCTTTTCCTAGAACTCCCATTATTCAGATTTTAGACCTTCTGAATTGTTTCACTATTTTTTTTTTCAAATTCTTTTTATACCAGTCATTCCTAAATTTCTTTTTGTTTCATTTTCTCGATGTTAGCTTCCACCCTTTTTGTGGAATTGTAAAAAGTTTTCTGTTACATATTTAAATTTCTTTTTCTTTTTCTTCAGATCATGTTTACTGAGGTAAAGTAGGTTTATGTCGTTGTGTCTGCTCTGGAGTTGTAGCCTCAAACCTCTACAAATGTATACTTTCACACCTGACCCACAACAAATGCCCCCACAATCCTCAACCATGTTCCACTGGGCTCCTTCCCTCCCCTTCTCTCACTTGCATGTGGAATATAGGGAAATACAACAAAGGGTTGTTCCAGTTTTAAATTTCAAGAACTTCCACGTTCTCAAAATAGTCCACATTGAAAAATCCTATGTAACATTATTTTTTCATATTTCATATACTGTAACAATATCTTTTTTTAGCACCCTGAAGAAATTTTTTGTAGTCAATATGAGATTTTTGTGATGGACCATGGGGTTCACCACTGACATCCCTCTTCAGGGAAAGACTTGTTGCCCCCACATCAAGGAGTACCTCCAGAAGAGAATCTTCCTGTGAGTCCTCAGCATCATCTCGGCTACAGAATCACCTTCCCCAACATCATTCCTCTTTCTGGGACGGCCCAGATACAGAGTTTCATGTGGGGTAGAACTGCTTGGTCTTCTTGACTTAAGTTGAGACAACACTAAAGGGCTGTTCTAGCTCTAGACTGAGGTTGGGGCTGTCACAGGCCACCCTTACAACTTGACATCCCCCTGCCCTCTTCTGCATTTGTCCCCTCCAAATACACTCCCTAAAAAACCTCATGCATGCCTGATTCCATCTCAGAATCTGCTTCCCAAGAAAACAAAGCTGTGACTCCTTTCTGCTCTATGCAGTAAATCTGATTCTCCTAAGTTACCATTATTCTTTGATTCAGTGTTGACTTTGACTTCCTTTTTAGAGGCTTTCCATTTGATACTATTTGACAGCAAAGTTGGTTGGAAGCTTAAGTATGTATGGCACTTGTGTCTTTTGGGTCACCAGGAAACCAACTGCTGCTTTGGTGTCTGGGTTTTTTGGTGTCTCTTAGCCTCAGATAGCTTCTACTCTCTCCTGCTTAGACAGCATAAACCTGGTTAAAAGGTTTCTGGAACCTAGTGAAAGATGGAACTGGGAGTTCAACTGTTATTCTAAATATTATTTCATACTAGGACTAGGATTTCATTTTTAGGGCTGGAATCCTCAATCCTAATCAGCTCTGCCTGGCAAAACAACTAAACTCTGTTTCAAATATTCTAGATAATTTTTTTTCTACCAGGGTGTGGGTGGGGTAATTTCAAGGTATGAGGATTGGAAAGTGATTTGGGTATCTAACTTTTCCTTCTGTAGTAGGAACTGTATCATTTTTTACTGACTTCCCTTCCCTGTCCCTATGGAGGCTTGGAACTCTCTCCTCCCAACATAGTTGTTTCTGCTTATATATCCGCCTTTCATCTTCCAATATTTTATTAATATTGTTCATCAGCTGTGGTTTCCACTCCCATTCTCCTCACTTATGTGGTTTCAGACCTCTTTTCATTTTTTATTGTGATTTAAGTGCATCTTGAAGGAGATGGGTACACATAGGCTTTGCTCAAACTAATTTGGATCAATTAGAGAAAGTATTCTTACTACTCCCAATCAAGGGCAGGTGACAAAGTTAGTTCTATTTTCTCTTTGGAAACACATTCTTATAGGATTCCTAGATGATATATTTGCCTAGTTGTTTCCTAACTTGCTGGCTGCTCCTCTCTAGAGACATACTTACCATGAAAAAATTATCAAAATAAGACAATTCTTCTAAAATGTTCAAGCACCAGAATAGGTAACTTTAGATGACACAGTTGAGAAAGGGTAAACAGTTGAAAAAGTTTGTCATGGCTGAAAAAGAGACTTCATACATAGCAAAGAATAACTTTATGAGTGTTCAAGTGGGAGTAAAACATATACTTAACTTTTCAATGGTTGCCTTTAATTTTTCAAAATAGTCACTCAAGCAAGCAGAGATGGGCTTACAGTTTCTCACTTTACTAAAATACCGTTATAAAATCAAAATGCTTTAAATATATGAATGTGTTTCAATTTACTGGGACTTAGTAATTAAGAAAGAAAAAAATTAAAAACATACAAATTAAGATTGATATTTTAATAGTTTATTTTCAAGGATTATAAACTATTTCTTAGGACTAATGAACTTTGTCAAAGCCATTTTCTGTATCAAAAACGGCAACGGCTTTTTAATAAATTCTATAATGAATAATATTATGTTTAAATCATTAATAAAAACTCAAGGATCTCCCTGGTGGCCTAGGGTTTAAGTCTGAGCACTATCACTGCTATGGACTGAGTTCAATCTCTGGCCAGGGAGGAGGCCCACATTGTACAGCAGACCTCTCCTGCCTTGACCACTGCTCCCCTCAGCAGTATATTTAAGTTAATCTGCCTGTTCTGCTCCCCACTCTGTCTTTAGTGAATCCTCTCACCCCTAGCACTCTGGCCTACACCCCCATTCTTTTACATAAAAAAAAACAAACCTCAAACCTGCTTTGTTTAAATAATGTGCTATGTGATAAAATGACTAAAGTTAGTTTAGAATGAAAGGAAAAGGAAAAATATAACTTTATAGAAAAAAACTTCAGTGATTATGTTTCCCAACCTATAAAATCATACTTTCAGATATATTTTATTTGATTATCTTAGAAAATCTGCATAGATTGCCTATTGTTCATATATATTTAAATTTAACACTAGACAAAAGTATATTCTATGCCTTTCAAATTGGAATTTACACCAGAGAGCCTTTGTTATGTTCAGTTAATAAAAAGCTTTTCCCTAAAACTCAGATCATAGTAATTATTGCCATAACCTCGGTAAGGCTGATATTATCTCCAATCATTGTACAATTTATCATGTCTACAGCAAAAAACATGTGGCATGGAAAAACTCATGCTAGATGTATTAATCAAATATATCGTAAAATGTTAGTCCATAAATTGATTAGAGAACATTCCAAGTTTGGGCTAGAGCTAAATGGCCTAAAGAAGGAAAAATTATACATATGCTTTTAATACAGTCATAAAAGTAATGAGTACTTGTCCCTTTTCCTTCAACAATTGCGCATGCATGCAGCAGTGTGGGTCTGAGACAGGTGTTGAAGCTTTAGTCACTTGGCCACACATTTCTATGGTTTGTGAGTCATGGGAATTGCTTGTCTTAATCTGACTACTAAAGTTCTGTTCTATTGTCTTTTCTTGTAATAGAAACATGGCTTGAATGAAAAAGCCAAACTCATTACAAAACTTAATTTAATAGTTTAAAGCGTAAAGGGCATTCATTCCCAAAGCAGTAAAATCTTTTGTTTGCAAAATTTTAAACAAATTATATTTTACTTTATGTTTTATTATTTATATAATAAGTATTTACAAGAACACAATTTTCTCAAGGTTTAAACTGCTCATTGTTCCATAAATAGGACACACATTTAGAAAAAGGAGCTTTTTAAAGGAGTATTTTAGTGATTACCTCTGCTTTAAAACATAAAACTCCAGTAGTGCTTGATGTTAGCAGAATTTAGCCTTGGTTAATTTTTGAATCTCTTAGCAATATTTTCACCCCCCAATCACTACTCTGAATTACTACTTTTAGTAGTACTTTTGATTTGTTAAGCTTTTGTGTCTGGGTAAAATTTCTCTCTGCTCACTATTCCCTCAGATTTTCTACTGAACTGATAGACACGTTTCAGATAAATCCTCTCTCTACTTTTGGTTAGAGAGATTCGAAACCCCCAAGCCCTAATAGCCAAAAGTGTGTCCTGGATTTTGAAGGCCCTCATGATAACCTTGCTAAGTATTGTCATCTGACTTATGTTTAGTTATTTGCAGCGATAGAGAAAGTTCTGTTCAATTTAGGCATCTTGGGTCATGCATGGGTCATTACCAACTATTCTCACGTTAATACAGATTCCTATCAAAGTTTTTGTGGGTTGGACCATAGAGCAAGTCTTAACCTTAAAGGTTTCAGGAATGTAAATTGACCAACGTGAACTCTAACGTGAAAGAAAAGGGCACCAATGTTCCAGTGGGATTATGATTGCTGTAGTTAATAGAGAAGGTTGCCATCCATGTTGGTACTGGGGGTGGGAAAATAAATCTTTCTGGAGACAGAAATCAACGTCAGTATCCTGTGAGTTTAGAGTATTCTGGGATCTGATTTGTTTTTAAGTGAACTGAGCAATTAAGTGAGCTGTAAGAACCAAAGTTCTTACTACACTTATTGTGTTTTTTTCACTGATTCCTTTACTTTAATGACTTTTGTCACATTCCTTAGAGGTAAGGAATATGCTCTGCTAAAAACATAGCAAATCATCCTGTCAGACAGTAGATAACTTGTAGAGTGAAGTTGTTGGGATGAAGAGGGAAATTATTAGAAGAAATTTTAGACAGTTCACTGCTATCAATGAATTTACAAAGTGATGGACTTTAAAAAGGAGACAACTAACTCATAAAACATATAAAGCAGGAAAGTTTTGGTAACTTCATAGAAGGAAGCACTACTTGTGACAAATGTAAAATATACAGATTCACCAAAGAGTGGCACTGAGAATGTTTCTACAAAAAAAGAGAAAAAATGATTTTTCAGGATTGGGGGAAAGCTTTTGGGTAAGGAAGAGTTCTTCTGTAGAGGGGTAGGGGAATTCTTACATGACCTGCAAATCCCCATAGAGCGGAAGTCCTGCTGTCTTGGGCAAGACCGAGTCCTGCTGTCTTGAGCAACATTTCTTCTTCCTTCCACCTACCAGTGTAGGTGACCTTTTCCTCATGATGATTTGGACTCTTTGTACCACTCAGGTGGTTCTGGCACAGGATGACTTTGCCTTACATTTGGGCGAAGTGGTTCTGATTGTTGGAGACCTCCAGCATGCTCTGTCCGAGCACTCTGTCGCTGTCATCTCCCACGTGGCCTGTGCTTGAGACCTGGGCCCCTTGGGAGTGTGGTTCCCTTCTGAGTATTTAAACTCCTTCCTTGGGCACTTGCAAGACATCAATACCTTTGCTCCTGACATGAGATGCCTGCATTTACTGATGATATAGGTAGCACACCATTTTTCAAAATCCTCTATTAGAGGATTCATTTTTAGAGCTCTTCGGACCCTAGGGATGTTCTGAGTCAGGAGTGACTTTGTCCAGGAAATGAATTGAATCATTGTTTGTGTCTTTTGACCCTCAGATCACCTTTGCTATTCTGTAATCTCTCAGTCACTAGGTATCAGCCTGTCTGTACCCACCAAAGAATGCCTTTGTATATTCTGTAATTAAAATGTCCAATTTCAAGCTCATTTTAACTGGGACTGTTGGACTTCATATAAGTGGGACTTCACCTGCCCCCTTCAGGGTGTGAGATTTGTGACACTGGGAATCCTTAACAAGAAGGGAGTTTACACACCCCATCCCCCAACACCCACACACCCTGCACTTCTTAGACTGATTGATGACATTTCCTAATATAGCAGGGCTAAGATGACTTATTTTGAAAATAGAATTAAACCTTTCCCTTTTTAGGAGCAAGCATAACTTTGGCAACACTGTCAGCCCCAAGCACATTAGTTCTTGTGGTCAAAATATTAACAGGGTGCTTTGTTAACAGAATGTTCAGGTCATGATAAGGCCAACAAAGGAACTGTAAGACTTTATGAGCTGAGGCTTTCCAAATAGTGCTCAAGTGAAAAGTTCTGAAAAGTAAAACGTTCTCCTGTAACCAGGATCCAGATGAGCCTGGGTGAGGTTTTCATGCATGAGCAGGAGTGTCAGGGTGTCAAGGGTTCCAGAATAAGTCACCTCTTGAAAAGTGGGAAACAACTGATAGGTCCACAAAATGTGCAGCTCTCTGAAACTTGCAAATAAAGGATATTAGGTAGGCTCACTGATTAACTTTCTGGAGCAGTGTAGGAGGGTGGGGGGCCCTTAAAGAGGTCCCAGGGAGTGTTAAGTGCTGGGAAGTTTATTGCTGTGCTCATAAACAGCAGTATTGGATTGGGGCTTGAAATGAGGTCCTGTGAGTGGAGGGCACCTGCTCTGGAACTCTTCTTTATGAAGCCTCCCCTGACTCTGAACTCTGTTTTCCCACTATGTTGTCTCAGTACTTTAAACCAGAATCTTGACTAATTTTTAGTGTTTCATCATGTTTTGCCTTTTTAATGAGAGAGAGGAGGAAAGAGGGAGGAGCCATCATTTTGGTGGCTGATGCTGAGGAAGGCATCTTGCATCTGTGCAAGTTCCAGCTCCAGCTGCTGTGTTACTAGGCTAATCATGGAACCTCCCTGGGAGCTGCTTTTCATCTGCAGAATGAGGGATCTGGGCATGATATTACTTTAATTTTAGAAATTACTGATAATATCTTACATTTACTAGTGCCCTAACACATCTTATTTGGTTTATAGTAGTCCTTTAGATTGATGAAATAGGAAACATTATTTTTGCCTTAAAGAAGCTCAAAGCAGACAAGTGACTAGCTTATGCACCAGAGAAAATATGTAGTGCAAACTGGGGCAAGAAGGTCTTGTGATTTCTACCACTTTCTGCATATCTAAAAAAATTAAAATCTAGAGTTCTTTGAATAAGAATTTGAAGGCAAGGAGAGTATACGCTATATCTAATATGCAATTACTAAGTAGCTGGCTCTAATGCTGTATAATTTGGTAGCTAAATAGAAGTTTTTTGGAGCTTAAGTGACAGTGTTCTTGCTCTGAAGTCCAGGGCATTATAATGATGGTAGTTACTATTTTTTGAACTGCTATACTCAGAGTATTTATATGTATCACTTCATTTACTGCTATTCCTTTATTTTATATTTCACATGTTTATTTTTTATTGAGTAATATGCATTATGACATTGGATATACTTCAGGTGTGCGTCACTGAGAATCAATGTGTGCATACACTACATTAAATTTACCACTAAATATCAGAGGCTATCCTTACTCAAACCACTGTCTTCTTTGTGCCTTCCTCCTTTCTTGTAGTAACCACCAATTTGTCCCATAGACCAAAAGTGTATTTTTGTTTTCTTTCATTCATCTGTTTTTTCTATATGCCATATATGGATGAAATCAGAAGGTATTTGTCTTTCTTTGCTTGACTTACTTCGCTAAGTATAATACCCTCTCAGTCCATCTATGTTGCTGTGAATGGCAGGATGTCAATTTTTTTTAATCATTCCATTATGTTTGTATACTACATCTTCTTTATCTAATCATCTGTCAGTGGGCACTGATATTGCCATTTTTTTCCAGTCATTACCTTTATTATTGAACTTCATGAGTTCCTTGCATATTTTGGATATTAACCTATTTTATCAGATGTATGATAAGCAAATATCTCTTACTAGTCAATACGTTGTCATTTTGTTTTGATGCAAGTTTCTTTCACTAAGCAGAAACATTTTAGTTTGATATAGCCTCATTTGTAAATAGCTTGGAATAACCAAGCTATTTAACCAAAGAAATGAAAGAGTTCTATACCAAAAGCTATGACATTATTTTAAGATATAGAAAAAAAAAAAACCCACAAAGAGATGGAAAGTGATTTCCTGATCATAGGTTAGAAGAATTAGCATAGTAAATTAGCTGCACTACTTAAGTCAATATACAGATTCAGTGCAATCTCTATCAAAATCTTGATGGTGCTCTTCACAGAAATAGAACAAAAAGTCATAAAATTTATTTGAATCTAAAAAGGGTCCCAAATAGCAAAAAGACTCTTGAGAAAAAAGGACAAAAGTGGAGATAACATACTTTCCTACCTCAAACAATACTATAAAGTGACAATAATTAAAACAACTTGGTATTGGGAAAAAAACAAATATAGATCAAGAGAAAAAAATTCAGAACCCAGAAATAAAATCACACACGGACAACTAATTTATAACAAAGGAGCTAAGAGCTCACAATGGGGTATGGGGAAGTGTCTTCAATAAATAGTGTTGGGAAAACTGGACAGCCACATGAAAAAGGGTGAAACTAGACCACCATCAAACACCATGGGGCAAAAATCAATTCAAAATGGATTAAAGACTTGGATCTAGACCTGAAACCATAAAATATATGGAAGAAAACAGCCTATATATGTGAACACATCAGCCTTAAAAATCTATTTGGGGTCTCGATTTCAAAAGGCAAGGGAAACAAGCAAAAAAAAATTGTTGTTCATTTTGAAGATGAAGAACCTGCTTCTCATATCAATCATTTGTCTCTCTGACCGCCTCTCTCTGTAATTTTCGCTGTGTTTCTTCTGGTCAGAATTCAAACCCTCTTTGGCCCCCTGAATGGAAGGAAAGCAACGCAATGATCGTATGTCCAGCTAGTGTCACAGGCAGATTCTGTAAAATGTGCAGGTTTGAAGGGTAGGGGAACTGGCACTGGCTCTCTGGCAGAGTTCTTATGAGGAAGTATTACCCAAGAAGAGCACTTTATGAAGTCAGGGGAAGAGAGGTCATAGCTAGCCTCAAAAAGTATCCTCTCTTCCCAAAAGACGACACAGAGACAAGCAGCCTTTTTTGGTATCAAGCAGAAAGGACTGACAATCATACCAGTGGCAATCTGGGTACACAAATGTCTGAGAGTTGGGCCCTTCTTCCCACCTCCTTGATGGACTGGCACAAGGAAACACCCATGGCACTATTCTAGGGGTGAGCTCCTGGAAGTCTAAAGTTTCATTTGTGCCGCCAGCCTGGTGATATGGAGGGTTAGAGTTAGAAAATATTATGAAATATAAAAATTAAAATTTTAATTTCTCATACATCTCAGATTATAGACTGAGATGTATTTTCTGTAGAGGATTTCACAGTACTTCACGTACAGACAAGCGATGAAGAAATTGACTCACTAGTACCATTTAGGTGTGCTGAACTGAACTGAACTGGAAAAGACACAGGAATCAATACTGCATTGATATACTTAAAAACATAAAAATAATTAAATTTGCCTTTATGTTTGTACATATTTAAGCAACAGTAAATATATCTGATATCAATCTTGGGGTCCTAGAGATTATCTCTTTTTTACAACCACCCAAGTTTGAGGAACATTGTTCTAACTCAAAGGAGTGTTTTTGTTTTTGTTTTAATAATATTTTATCTTATTTTGGAGAATTCACAATGATTGAGTTACTGATGTAAGTTGGAGTTTCTGAATTCCAAATAAATAAACCTCACTATTTGAACATTTGATCTGTTACCTTTTGGCATCAGTAAACTTGGCAACAGCCTAAATTTAACCTGACCGTGGGCTGATAACCTTTCCCAGTCCTCTCTTCAATCCGCTTAATAGTAAGTTCTTCACATTTTCTGTCACTCTCCCAGAACATGACCTACTGCCTTTCTTTGGAACCTTTCCACTAGCATTTGCACACTTGTATAGAGAGCATGTGCCAACGCTGACTTCCTAAATAATATTTTTGTAATATTCCCTTTTTATTCATTTACTGTCTGAAGCTTCTGTGTTATGTTCCCTCTGGCATTACTAAAAATTAGTAATTTGTGTGATCCCCCCTTTGCTCTTTTTTATCAGCAAAAGATTGATTCTGATTGTAGCTCTTTAAGATGAAGTGAGAAAAGAAAATATGGTAGGTCGATAGGTGGTGTTTGTAGGCAGCCCCTTTCTGGTCAATACCTTGCAGATAATAGTTTGTTTTGAAATACTTATTTGGCAATAGAAATTTATTTCTAAGCGAAGAATAAAGCCAGTACTGTTATGGTCAGCAAAGCTTCATTCTGTCAATCTTCCTCTGGGTGCCTTCCCAAACTCCCTACAGTTGTTCTTCACTTTCCTTTTTAGGGATTGTTCACCTCTGGATTGGGAAGCAGCAACCTGTGCATAAGCCAGGTATCTTCTGAGGTCCAAGTTGAGGCTTCAGTCAACATACATATAAAAATAAATATTGCATTCTAAGAAGAGATCACTTGTTTTATTGATATGCTTTTCTCATACAAAAAAAAAGCTTGCACAGCTTTGAAAGAAGAAAACATTTTATTTTCAGGTGATATAGTCATGTATAAAGAAAACCCATGAAATCTACAAAAAATATTTCAGAATTAATAAATTGATTTAACCAGATTGTTATAAAACAAATTGTTATAAACTAACAATTAAAAATTGGAAAAAAATTGAAAATTTAACATCAAAAGAAAAAACCCCAAAGCCAAATACCTAACATTAAATCTAATGAAAAAAGTATAAGACCACCTCAAAAATTTTTAAATGTATCAAGAGAAATGAAAACAATCCTAAAGTAATATACCACGTTTATAGATTGTTAGACTCATATTAAGACACCCGTTTCCACAAACTAACAGAGTCAGCTTAATCTGATTCACAGTTCAAACTTTTTAAAAGAAATGATAAATTCTAAAAGCTTTAAAGAAATTCTGAAATTTAAATGGAAATGGAAAGAATCTAGCATGGTCAAAACAAAACTTGAAAAACAAAGATTGATTTCAAGACATTATAAAATTAAAATCAAGACACTGAGATGTTGGTGTAAGAATAGATTGAAAAGATCAATGAAATAGAAAAGCACAGAAATAGACTCACTAATACAAAAATTTGTTTTTTCATCTACATACTTAGTAGGAGTTAATTGGGCAAAGAAGAGTCTTTTCAACAAATAGTGATGGAACATCTGGATGTTCATATGGAAATGTGAACCTCAGTCACTACCTCACACTATAACAAAAATGAGTTTGAGGTGGTGGGACACAGACTTACCTATAAAAGCTAGAACTATAAAATGTCTAGAAGAAAACAAAGGAGAATATCTTTGTGACCTTGAGGTCAGCTAAGATTTCTTAGGATGCAAGGAGCACAGATTATGCAAGAAAAATGTTTTTAAAATAAACTTCATTAAAATTAATCTATTCAGCAAAAGATGACACCTCCTGAAAATGAGAAAGTGAACCACAGAATGGGTTAAAAATAGTCATAATTCACACATTTGACAAAGAATTGACATATAGAAGTGAAGATTTCCTACAAGTTGATAAAAGACAGTAAATATGGCAAAAGGCTTGACCAAGTATTTCACAACAAGAATTAGTATGACCAACAGGCATATAAAAAAAAGTTCAACATTTTTAATAATCAGGAAATGCAGTTAAAATCATAATGAGATATTTTATACCTGCTAGAACAGCTAAAATGGGAAAGTTTGACAATTCCCAAAGTGAAAGTTGGTAAGGATTTGGAATCAGTTTGGTGCTATTATGAAATTAAATTTCTGTTCATGTTACATTCTGTTCAAAATGATTTATGTGACAACTTTTTCCTAGAAAATATTTATTCACTTGTGTGCTTATCCAACAATTATGTATTTAGAATTCACAGTGGGTAAAACAAAGTTCTTGCCTTGGAGAAGCATGTGATAGTTTGAGAAGTAGACTTGTCAGTTAGCCATCAGATGGTTACTGTTATTTATCATGTTTTCTTTTTCTTTTCTTTTTTTAAAGATTTGTTTATGCATACAAGAACTGGGGTATAGGCCAGAGGTATGGGGGGGTAAGAGGATTCACCAGAGACAGAGTGGAGAGCAGAACAGGCAGACTGACTAAAATACACTGCTGAGGGGAGAAGCAGGCAAGGCAGGAGAGGTCTGCTGTGCCATGTGGGTCAGCTCCCTGGCTGGGGACCAAACTCACGCTGCAGTGGCTGCAGATGTTTCATAGTGCAGTGCTTAACCACCAGGAAGGCCCTGTCATGTTTTCTTGATTCCCAAACATAAGTGTCATCCTACAACCAATTTCAAAATAAACCTGACAACTGATTGATCTTTTTACAAAGGAGCTGTTTTTAAAATGTATTTTATTGCAGTAATGTTGGTTTATAACACTCTGTATGTTTCTTCAAATGAATGTTACCACACTACAACCACCACCAAGCATCAGTAATCCCCTGCCATAGTCACCAGAGTTATTTTGAATCAATGGTAGTTTTGCAAGTGAAGAGATGAAGAAAATAAATCTAATTATTGTATTCAAATCAATTGTTCTCTATGAAGTTAACTTTGAAACATGAAAGATAGAGTAAAGAAAATGATTACCTTGTTCTGATAAAAAAAATAGTTATAGGAGTTGTTGAACTTATATTTTGTTTATTTGTTTACATTTTGGGGGTGATTCCTTCTGTTTTCATAAGAGACTGCAAACAGTGACTTGGCATGCCAAAAGCCTGAGAAGGTGACTTGGTGGACAAGTTAAGAATGGACTATGGGGTCAGATGGATCTGGGTGTAAATTATTTACCAATTAGTTGAATGCAGACTAATCACTTACTTTCTAGAGGTTTAGTTACACCCTTTATAGTGTTAAAGGACTAAGTTGGCAGGGTTGAGGTTTGAAGAGATTTTATTTAGAAGGTGGTTAGGACAGTGTCTACCACATTTTAGGTGCTCACTAAATTGCAAAACTTTTTAACTAGAATCTTCCTTCTCACTAGAATTAGAATCTTAACAAATGTGAAGTGAGCACAAGACACTTATGATTGATGCAGTTTGTTAACAGCTTAGAGTTTAGCAGTTGAAATAAGAATGAAGTTCAGAAAACTTTTGCCTCTCAAATTAAGATTCTAAGATAATTAGTTAAAGACAACCAAGAACCTGAATGCTTTTACCAAATTTTACCAGGATGCCATTTTTTTTTAATGTTTAAAGAATAAAGTTAAGCCAGTTGTGCAATATCAAAAGTACCAGAAAATTATAATGGATGATGGGAATATTTTGAAAATTTCTTCGAATAGCTAAACTTGTCAGTGGTCTCTCTTAAAGCTCATAATCTTGGCTTTTAAAGCTGGTGGAAAGTTTAGGGGTTGGGGATTTTGTTCTTGTTTGAGATATTAATAAAACTTCTTGGAGGATTCAGTTAGCATATGAAAATAGATTCAGTCCCAGAGAACCAAATGACCCTTTTCAGAATCTATTAATTTTATTTTTCGTGACAATAATACAGGATTGGCTAAACAATTTCCTATCTAGGAGAGAAAGTCACACAAATTTGGCTAATCTGGTTTCTTGCATCCAGGTGTTTTTATTCTGAAATGCACAGATGCACATTTGAAGATTTACTGAGAAACTATAAATGTGCACCTGGAAATGAGCTATGCTCCAACATGCTGTGAGTGGCTTTAGCTTTGTATGCAAAGAGTTCTGTGTCTATTAGTTCATTACTGCCTCTATTCTGACACTACTGTGACTTTTTGATCACACGAATGATTTAGATTTTTGAGCTTCAACTTCTTCATCCTTACAATTATATACACACACACACTATATATAACATATATATGGTGTGTATAAAATACATACATATACAAACCTTATAGGGTTATGGAGAGCATCACAGGAATGTGGGACTCTCCAGAAATGTAAATTACTTTATTGAATTGAGTCTTAAAAAGAGGGTCTTTGCTCAGGCAGGAGACTCCCTGATGCTGAGAGTAGAAAGCGAAGACAAAAGCCAGATGCTATCTAAGAAATGATGTCGGGGAACACGTGCAAGGACTAGGATAGTGATGGTCATCCTAGGTGTGTCATCACTGACATTTATTCACTCATTCATTAGAAGACCAGTTTGGGGCCTCCCCTGGTGGCGCAGTGGGTTGGGCAGCGCACTATGAAGCAGACCGCAGCCATTGCAGCACGAGTTTGATCCCTGCTGCCGGCCAGGTGGGGGGACCCACATGGTGTGGCAGACCTCTCCTGCTGTGCCCGCTGCTCCCCTCAGCAGTGTACTTCTGTTATCTGCCTGTTCTGCTCCCCGCTCTCTGTGGTGAATCCTCTCGCCCCCCCACCCCCACACCTCTGGTCTGTGCCCCAGTGCTTGTATGCATAAATAAATAAATCTTTAAAAAAAAAAAAAAAAGACCAGTTTGGGACTTTGTTAAATTCAGGGCACTCTGGTAGATGTAGAACACTGAAAGGTGCAGTCACTGAAAGGTGACTAAGACTTGGTTCTTCTTTTAAGGCATTCTTAATATAGTAAGGAGACAGACTAGAATTATAATACAATGTGATGAGTGCGATGGGAGAATGAGAGTAGGTTCAGTTCTTTATTTAACTTACTGGTTAAAAACAGACTCTAATCCTTGAAAGAGAGCAGTTTCTTATGAGAGGAGAGGCCATTGCAGGGAAGGGACCAAAATGTAAAAGGAATGAATATGTAAACTGGCATGTACAGGGAATAACAACACATGTCACCTGATGATTGACTGATTTGTAGTGCATAGGTGGGTGGTAATCTGACAAGCAATCAAACCCCTTGGACACTCATTTAGCTAATTCAGCAGCTCTTGTGAGAACCAATGACTCCTTTTTAAAAAGCACATCCTCTCTCCTCCCCCCACCCCTGCCCCTTTCTCTGCAAGAGGACATTAGAGAAAGAACCATGGAAAATGTCCTTCTGCCAACATTTCCCATTCCTAGACTTTGGGAAGCACATCAAATAGGCAAAGAGGTTTTAAAAGAAAGATATCCCTAATTTTGAATGTAAATTGAAAGTCATTGGAACAATGAAGAATTGAAGAATGTCAGTGCTTGCTACTGTGGACTTAAGTGATCAGAAATCACTGATCTTGAGGTTAAGAAATTTAACTATAAAGTTTGAATGCCCCCGCAATTGAACATTTTGATATAGCTTTTTCATGGTTTGATTTTATAGCCATGAATGCTTACAAAAAATATTTTTCTTTTAAATTGTTTTTATTGTATGACTAAGAAACATATGTCGTATGACTAAAAGTACCATGGATTTTAAAGAAAATGATAGCAGTGCCACTTTATAATCTGTCAACTTGACAGGCAAAAATATCTTATGGCTCTTTTTTTAAAAATCCATGAACATTCTATGGTTTTATTTTTTGAAATCTTTTATGTTTCCCAATAAAAGTTATAAAAAATGGTAAAATTGTTACTTAATTATTTCCCTGAGGCCTAGGAAAAAGGAAACCCCAAATACCTGTATCAGATTCTGAGGTTTCTATTCCTTGCATGGCCAATAAATGTAAAAACAGATCCGGTTTGCCTGTAGTCCTGTCATGGACTCTGGGTTTTACTTTGTGGTTGGGCAGGGTTGGAGTTATTGGTTTGTAAGAAGGTAGCACATTGGGTAGAGTCATTGTTTAAACAGTCATTGTTTAACCTCCCACTTTAATGCATGCCTTTTACTATTGTCTGTCAATGAAATGTAGCAACTATATTATGTCTTTACAGATGTGCAATACTTTATCTCTTAGTCTTTGAAAAATCACAGTATCTGGGTAAAAACTTGTGTAATAGATAAACTTACCTTTTGTTTTCTGTTCTTGAATTTATACATTAGGAAAGAAGTTTCATTGTAATTTGAGTGAGATTTTGGGTCAGAACAAAGAAAAAGCAGTTTTTCAGCTTGCCATGTTTCTTCAAAAGGTTACAAATTGTTTTCTTTTTTTTTTACTTTATCTTATTATGGGAACATTTTTCCATATATTTAATTCCCTTGTTCATCACACATTTTAAAGGTTCTAAAGTATTTCATATTATGAAATACTGTGATTTCTGATAGCCAATCCTCACTAACATATATATATTTATTATTATTATAGCTACATTAAGCAAAACAGACTTGCTCGTTTTCTTTTTCTTCTACATAAATCAAATTTATCATATCACGGGCAAAATTATGAGATTGGAATGCAATCTAGATACAAATATGTGTCATATCCAGAGTGTCATATCCTACTAATTTTGTGTGGTTAGAGATCTCAATCTTGTTCCCCAACTGCCCTCAGCTTTCCCAAGGTGAAATCTGGTGAAATCCAGGAGGCAGTGAAGGACCAAAGGCAAACATGAATACAAAGGGCATATACCAGTCTAACAAAAGAGCCTCTCATGGCAAGTAGACCTTTTCTTATCCAGGTGAGAAGAAATAATAAAAGCTCCTTATCAGTCAACTTGATCTGGAGTGGAGAATAATGAATGCAGTCTTTGAAACAGCTTAATAAGGCAGAATAGACTTGGTGGGAACATTTTAGACATAGCTTACATTCTACTCTTAACCTTTGAGGACACAGTCACTGCCCCCTGTCAGTTACTGCCATCTCATCATTGACAAGCCTGATGGGTTATAAGTACAAGAATCTTCCAGCTGCATGGCAGAGAAAAAAATACATGTCTGACACTGAATGTTACTTCTGGTGTACGAACTTAAGGAGGAAACCACTATAAGGAAAGCACAAGCCTGAGAACTGCTTTCTATCAAGAAAATTTGTCAACATGTCCATTCTTATAGTGAGCATATGCAGTGATGTCCCTTATTCTTTTCTGAGATAACTTTTCATGGGTCTTCATGAAAGCTGAGAGAAATTTTGACTTCTTCTACTTTCCCAATTTTGTATCTTACTTTCTGATAATTCTTCTGTTGGACTCCCACCTGAACCTGATTCTAATTCCCAAAATACAAAGTGTGGAATTTTTGTGTTTACTACACTTACTCTGCCTTTCCATGAGCCAAGGCTATAAATCCCACAGTGAAGCATGCATAAACACAAAGGAGGCAGGACTAAACCACACTATTTAGTTAATCTCAGTTTACAAAACCCTTTCTTTCTTTGTCTGACAGGCTGCCACAGAAATTCAGCAAATGCAATTTGCAAACCAAACGTGAGAACTTTCTGCATGATGGGTAGAAAAATGGTAAAAAATAACTACTCATTTTCATAAGCCCTCTCTCCCTCTCTCTCTCTTTGAAAAACCCTGTGAGTATTTTCCAAGGTAAAGGATCTCTACAGCTAGTGCTTTAAATTATCTTGATGAGGAAAAGGAGCACAATAGCATTTCCTTAAAATTTTAAGCAGTACAACCTCCAAGAATCTTGATATGTATAGTGAAAATCACTAAGAAAGGAGCCTTCCCCTCACCTCCACCCTCCAGTTCACCCCTCTCTCTCATGTTTAAAAGGTTTGTGGCTTAGAATCCAAGGACAGTAATACTGGGAGGACTTCAAAGTATTTGGAGTTCTAGAAAAGCAAAAAGGATGGTTTTCTATAGCATGTCCACACAACTGGACATCCATTAAGTAATTGGTGTGCTGCTGAAAATAATATGGCTTACCAAGAGAAAGTTCCTATAACAGATGTGGGCATAAAACCAGCAAAGGGCTTGAAGGCTCAGCACTTCTACCATATTGCCGCTGTCACCTGACTTCATGAGCACCTGTTTTATAGGGAAGCCACTGTGCTAGAAACATTCATGTGTATGTGTGAACTGACAAATGTTCCATTTCAGTTATGAATTTAGACCAAAGATGCTTTAAGAGATTTTTTTCCCCTTGCACTCCTCAGGCTTGTGACTGCAGACTACTCTGAATGTCCCAAAAGATCATGTTTGCTTTGGTCAAAGATCAGATACACACCCCAGTGTTCCCATTTTCTACTCTCCCAAGTTGGAACAATTTGAAGTTGCTTTCAGAGTCCAAATGTGTTAGACTCATCCAGAGCTCTTGAAGTGTGTTATAAATTACAGAATTTAGTTTGTCACAGAACAAAAGTCTAGTTCAGAGAAAACAGTGCCTATCATGGATATGTGTTATGGGAAGCTAATCTGTTTTGACCAAAGAGAAACTAAAGCTAGCACTGGTGGTAGCAGAGGCACTGTAAGTGTGGCTGATATATAGGTCTCCCTCACTATCTGAAAGTAGAACAATCCTATTCGGTATGATTGGTAGGTTATATTTGGGGATCTGGGATGACCATTACCATTACCATTAATTTATGGGGAATAATTTCATGTGTTCCCAGAACCAAAAAATAACCAACTAAATAAGAATGCTCTATTCTTGGATAATAGGGGAATCCTGTAAGTAGGAAAGATAAGCACTTTGTGTGGTAGACTATAATTACCTTAATGTTCTCTGCCCTTAATATTTACCTTCTTATCCAGAGAAGAGTAGTTTTATTTAAAATACAATGTCAAAAATGTAAAAAAAATAAAAACCAAAAACCAACCTACTGTCATGTTTTAATGTCCAGAATTTATACCCCATTAAAAATTCACCATTAAGGAACATTCATAAAGCACAAATCTTTACCAATTAAAGTTCTGTTCTGGTCTAACATATATTTGTAAGGAAAGACTGACTCATCATTAACCTTTCCTGATTTTTTCTAACTAGGAGTAGCTCTCTCTCTCTTGAAGCAGTGGTTTTAGATAATGAAATGAACACATATTCTTGAAGCATTTGGAATAGAGAGTATTTAGACAGAGTTTGTGGAAGACTGTCTCCTAACATGGTTTTAAAGGCAAACCCAAGTAACAATCCAAAATGAGCTGCCTGCCAATATCATATTCCATAAGAAATCTTGGCATCATTATCAAATGATATATTTATTGATTCAATCTCCTTGGTAACTACTTGGTCCACGGACAAGTGCTCCTTTGTATCTGGGACAACTTGACAGTATTTATCAAAAAAAGTGTTGAATATTGGCCATTGATTTTAAATCATGAAGGCTATTTTTCAAAATTTGCTTCCATTAATAAAAAGAAAATCCTAATGGGAAAAATTTGACATAGATTTTATTCTACATCACTCTTCAGACAAATTATTTTCCTTAGGTAAACCAAGATGTAAAAGTCAACAGTTATAAGGAAAGAAGTTTTTGACTGTTTATCCTGCACATGGACTGTTCTATGTGTTGTTATCCTATATATTCCATGTGGGAGCATGGCCTTGCAAGAACTGGAGAGCTTTTGCACAGATGCCCTTCTCTGTGGATTGGTCCTAATTCTATCAATTACTCCGCAGACTCAGGAAATTATAAGTTAAGCCTGATGACCTATTTTTGTTCAAGTGATATTTCACAGGCCTTTTATCTTTCACCATTTCTCTCCTTGAGGTATTTGACTCCAATATCTCTTTGGTTCTTCATGATAGCTTTAGCTTTTGTCTTGGTCCCTCTCTTGATTTCACTTCTTCTTTTCTGTCTTCCTCATAGAATTGTCTCCTTCATATTCTCTCTTTTTCTTTCTCCCTAAATTATTCACCTACCCATTTATTCTCTTCTCATTTTCTCTTATATTCCACATCCATGTGATTCTGTACTTACTTTTTTTGCCCCCTAGCATCAAAACTATATTGAGCGTACTATAATATTCTGTATTAAATTATGTGAAATGTATGTGTGGAAACTTATAGCCTGTTCATTGGAGAAGCCCTATCATCATTATCATTATTATGAATTTTCTACATCCCTCTCCATTTCATTTTATGCCTCATAAGGACAGTATTATTTGTTTTGTTTTTTAAATTTGACTTTGAATTCTTACTAGTCCTATGCAGAACAGATGCTTGTAATGTTTATGGAATGCTGAATAAATTAAGATTGTTTGCCTGTCCATAAATAAACTAACCTGAACCCTGGCATATAACGCTGTCTGTATCTGGGACAGCTTGACAGTACTTATATTAAGAGCCCAGTAAGTCAGTGTCCAAAGTTCTGTTTAGTGAATAAATAAAGACTAAAATTACACCTAAAGCTGGTTTTAATATATTGTTGTGAATACAAATATATTTTCTCAGGTTAGTAGACATGCACTCAGAAATTGGTTTACTTGTAAAGAGAATTCAAGATGCTGTGGGCCAGTGAGAATTTCATTCACTTTCTAAGGCTTGTGTGTGTCTCAGCCATATTTTAAATCCACATTTCTCCCTACTACCTATCTGCATTTATTTCTACTTTTTCCCCCTGTAGCTAAGACCACAAAAAGCTTGGCTTGCAGCAAACACACATTTCCATGGAAACCAAGCCAAAAGCAATAGAAAAAGGAGGCATTGAATATAAAATGTCTCTTGACTGCCAAATTTCAGACCATTGCCTGATTTCCTTTAGTTTTGTGTTGATTTCTTTAATTCAATGTGAACACACAAATGAGGACTTTTTAAATTAAAAAAGCTTTAAAAAAAGAGTATACTATGTTGGTTGATTTAAAGCATATACTGACAAACATATACAAACTTGCAGGGTGTGGAAAAATAGCATTAGTGAATGAGGTTTGTGTTTCAGTGTTATTTTTATGGAAGTTTTATCTTTACTGGGCTAAGTATGTTTGCTGTAAATTTAAACTGTTTCTTAACAGATGAAGATATTATTCATTTATAGAATTAGGGCACTTTTTCCCCCATACATGAAGGGAAGTAACAAATAGTTCCATCACTAGTTCCACACAGGATTCTGGCTGCCATTCAGAAGAATATAAATTTATGAGAAAGAAAGCAGTATGTCTGATAACTGGAAGTGTATGAACAAGTGATTAGGCAGATAACTTCTGGTGAGCATGAGAGCAGGGTCAATTTCTGGACCCAAGACTGCGTGCAGGTTACTCCACTCAGAAGGAACCTATGCTTGTTCCTTGCTCTCTGGTTGCTATCTCGAAATTCTCAACACTTTTTTTTTTTTTTTGACAAAGCATTCCACGTTTTCATTTTGTGGTGAGTCCTTCAAATTATTTAGCTGGTACTGAGACCAATCCTTTTAAAGTTAGCATGTTATAAAGTTAGGGAAACTTGGATTGTTTCTTTTTTTATATACTTTTTTCTTTTTTTAAAAAATTAATTAATTATATTTGACAACATCTGTATTCCCCAGGGAGTACCCACCACCATTCCACCCGTGCACCATCAACTCAGGCCCTTGTGCTCTTTCTGCCCTCATCCCTGTCTTTGCCCTACCTCCTTCCCCTCTCCCACCTTGGTCCCTTTGGTTTATCCTGGCTTTTTGGTCTTGTTGAGTTTTTTGTTTGATTTTGGTTATAATTGCCCATTTGCTTGAGCTTATTCTTTGTTGTTGTTGTTGTTGTTCTTTCATATTCCTCCTAATAGTGAAGCCATCCGATATTTTTCTCTTGCCTTCTGACTTGTTTCACTGAGTATAAGTCCTTCTAGTTCCATCCATGTTTCTATAAATGTCCCTAGTTTCTCGTTTTAATTGTTTAAGAACACTTGACGGTTTCAGAAAGGGTGAATACAAATATCACTGGAGACGTAGGCTTTCATCTGACATCCTCCACGTGTACAAGGAGTCATTCAGTATGGACTTCAGCTCACCGTGGTCGGACTTCAGCTCACCCAGTCACCCCTGACTTACAGCAATCCAGCTCTTCCACAGTGAGAAGCAATTTAAATAGTGGGTAGGAAAGACTTTTCTTAAAAGCAGCTTTTACTAATATATCTTAGAAGTCTTACAATATGTTTTTCTAATTCACTGACCCCACCTCTAGGACAGAAGATTCCAAGCTTAGGTGCAAGCACATTCATTATATTGTTATTTATTGTAGTAAATAACTGGAATCATCTAAACATCTACCTTTTTAATTTAAAATGTATTATTTAATTAAAAATATGCCCTTCTCAACGCGTAAAAGATAGCCATTAAAATGACACCGTGGATATATATTCTTAAATATTAAGAGTGATATAATATATTATGTACAATTTGATCCATTTTTTTAAAAAAACCTATGCATAGATAAACAGTTAAAAGAGTGGTCAGACACAATGTAACTACCTCTGGGAGGTAGATGATCGTTTTTTTTTTTTTTAGCATAATGATCATTTTAATTTTTTAGAGTATGTAGAGCAAAAGTATTAGTTAAGAACAACCAAAAAAGTAAGCATAAAAGAATCATTGTCCGGGTTTTTTTTACCATGTTCAAGAAAACTACTATGCCTTTTCACTATTTTTTTTTAATAATCTACAGTCATTAAAGAAACAATCATGTGTTAAAGAGAAAATTTCAATGGAATATTACTCTTTCCATTAAAAATATTATAAACATTGTCATTTTCTCCTAACTAGCCAGTTGCAATTTACTGTTCCTTGGCCTTCCTCTGAAACTTCTCCAGAAGCTATGGCAGGTGCAGAATGCATCAGCTCAGCTGTTACTCCATAAAGGTGTGAAAGAAGTGGAAAAGTCTCCATCTGTGAGCCACATTGCTTGCCAGAATGATAAAAAGCATTCCGGACTAGATCCTTAGTCTCTGTTGTTAGACTGTGACTGTCTTTCACAAAAATGTAGATATTGAAGTTACTGTGTATACCAGATGGTCTGCTGGTCTGGCATTAAGTACTTTCAATATCTCCTACCATCAAAATTACCCCAGTGGATACTGACCACTTAACTCTGAACCTCCCTTTAGAGTACCAAGGTTGAAAACTTAAAATATCGTCCTGTCTTAGAGCTAGAAGGGTTAGTGCTAAGTGAAATAAGTCAGAAGGAATAGGATAGATATCTGATGGTTTCACTTATATGTGCAATATAGAAAAAAATCAAAGGTCAGACAAAGACAAACCTTGAGAACTGATTATAGATCAGAAGCATGCAGGAAGAGAAGGGGACAATGAGAAGGGAGGGGTGAAAATGGTGGGGGTGGAGGGAAGAGCACAAGGGGATATGGTGATGGACTACGGGTACTTAGGTGCTGGGAGAACTATAATCACCACACCTGAGGGAAGAAACCATACGTTGCCCACCCCCCCAAAATGATGTGAGAAATAGATTTAAAAATTCGAAATAGTTTCTTAAATGTAAAAATGAAATAAAGTCACCCTGTCTGTACTTATAATGCATGTGTTCTCTGCTATTAGATCTTGATTCCATAGGTCAATTACAACTTAATATGTTGGTCTGGCAAGAGCCCAAACTTGTCTCATGGTGGCCAAATTTCATTTCCTTGGGTGTTGATGGAGGTGAATTGCAGTTCTCTGTTTCCACCTGAAACTTTTGCCAAAATTTTAGAGTACTACTTACTATATACAACATCAAAAATATAATTTGGCCTGCAGCAAACAGAAACACCTGTTTGAGCCAGGAATTAGTTAACAAGTTAGAAGGCCTACTTACCTAAACCAATGGATTTTTGATAGAATTTTTATAATAGCTGGATTTGTTGATCTTTGTTGTAGAATATTTGTAACTAAGCTCCATTTTGCTTCCCAATCAGTCATATAACCTTTTTTATTTTCAAGTAAACGCACCTGAGCAAGTTTGGCATATCTATATATATTTACATATATATTTTTAGTAAAAGATGAAAACTGTTTTAACATTGAAATTAATCAAGCATTTTAATGCTAGTGTATTCAGGCTTTTAAAGTAAAATAGTTTTTATTTTATTTTATTGAACTTCCCACTCAAGGATACTGTTATTGGGGCTCCCCATTTCAATGCGCAGGGGTGTTCCCTTATACAAGATTCTTTTCAGGATTTGTTTTTACTTCGAATCTGCCTTTAAGACCTGCAGTCCAACTTAGATAAAACCAGTCTTCTGAGAGTTAGTTCCTTGTGAGCCTGGTGAAAGCTGCTTGCCAATATATTTGCATTTGGTCTAGATTGCTTGGCATATTAACCTAGACAGCCTTTGAGTTGATACTTTTTTCATAGGTTTATTCTAGGTCAGTGCTTCTCAAGCTTTAACATCTTTGGGAATCTTGGCCATGAGAGTCTGCATTTCTAACAAGCTCCCAGGTAATGTTAATGTTCCCAGGTAATGTTAATGTTTCCAGTCTGTGTGCTACACTTGGAGTAGCCTGTATTAGCTTGTTTCACTTCAGTTCACAGTCCAAGAGCTGTTTAAGTTATCTTGCTAATGTTATTCTTAACATCTTGAAGGTTTGGTATATGCAAAGGATTACATGAAGTCTGACTGTGCCCAGTCATTTAATACTCCAAACATTTCATAGATTTGCTCATAGCATTGCTGCAGGAGGTGATTTTAAGTTTCAGCGAGCTGTTTGCTGAGTGCTGTTGGTTCAGTACTCATACTACCTGAGGGACTCTTCAGGTCTCCTGCGATCTGGTCTCCACGCCAGAGCACAGGCTTCCTTCAAAGTACATTGGTGTTTGTGAATTAGTTTCTGATTATCTTGTCACTGAGTGAATATTTGACCTTTAGTCAGTTCATTAAGGCAAGTTCACCTTAATTTAACATGACTTTGAATTAAAGTCTATTTTGGTTCGGAAAACACCTACCCTTTTTGCTTGAGTATAACAAAGTGGAAATTGTTTCCTTGAGGAAATAAAATGGAAATGAAAACAGAATATTTTAGCCAAGTATCCTGTATCCTTTTCTTCTTGGCAGGGAAAGGTGAAGACCTCATGCTGCATAATTTAAAGTTAATTTTCACATCCATGCTGTTTAATATGTTTGGTAGACATAATGTTACTTGTCCAGTGTAATTCTTCCTTCCTGTGAGAAATAATTCTCTCCACTTCCAGTCAAGTAATTCTTGTGGGGTTCCTTCTGTGGCATACTGCCTTGTGTCCACAAGGGTGAACTCATGACAATTTTAATGCTGTTGTCACCAGTGTAAAGAAGGGGCTGTGGTCCATGCTGAGCTAATCAGAGACCTTCTGAGAATTGTTCTAACTGTACCTGCATGTGAAGGTGATACTATATCTGAGTCACGGAGTTGGTAGGGGTTGAATGAGGAAGTCAGAACTACTCATTCTGGTGGTAGAAAAAAAGGTACTCAGAGACAAGCAGAGAAACAGAGATGAGATAGTAGAGAACAAAGGGATAGGGCAAGGGGCACTGAATTAGTAGTTTCTAGTCACCAAAGAACTGAGTTTTTTGCTTTCCTTTGGCTCTTTCAAATTTCTGAGCTTCTCAAATTTCATGAGTCAATAAATACCTTTTTTTTTTTAACTTAGCTGGAGCTGGTGGTCAAATCATTATAACTGAAAGAAGCTTCTTAAATATCAAACACATATTTTTTTAGAACAGTAATGTGAAGCGGTGTCACACAGAGGCTGCAGTATCTCATGGCCATGCTGTGGACAATGTGTATAAAATCAATTTGCAAATAATAACCAGAAGTGAAGAACAACCAAAATAGGTTTTTGTTTGCCAGCAAGTGCATTACTTTAGTAAGTGATACCAAAAGTCTGAAAAAGAAAATGTAGTAATTATAGTTATCGTCACAAGCTTGAAGATGAGCATTTTGAATGCAAAGTGCATAAAATAAACACTAAGTTCAGACTAAAGACACTGACTGGAAAAAAGAACAATAAATCTGTTTGCTTCAAAAAGTAAATGAGTTCAGGCCTCTTGAAGGTTGAATAATGAAAAAGTAAAGCAGTTTGGACCAATTTTAATTGAAACAAAGGAGGGTTGGTTGGTGATGATTTGCCACAAAGAAATACTACAGAGTTTACTCTTAATAATACATGCATCAGAATGGATAGAGTATCTGGGGATCTCATTGAGGAAGAAGAAAAGGAGAGGAAACAACCCCACTGGGGAGCTAGCTGATGGCAGAATCACCTGGAAGGCTTTTGTAAACCACACATACTGCTCTAACTCACGTTTTTGGATCTTCTTATAAGTCTTTCTTGGGAGTACTTTTTCCACCCCAAATTCTGCTACTTTCAGGTGAGAAATCAATAAGGGAATCATTATGAGTGAGACTATATATTACATTTCAGATGAATGGAATTTTAATGACTGATAATACCTAGTTCAGAGTTAGCAAGCAGGTTGGCTCTTAATGAAAATAGAGTGATTCATATGAAAACAAAGGTGTATATGATGCAAATAAAGACAGACAATCTATTATTTCCCTAAAGGCTATACATTTGAAGATAGGATAAAATTGCTCATGAAAGAACCAGAATGCAATGGAAGGAAATGACCCAAACATTTGAGAATTAATGCTGCATACTATGGAGTATATTATATGTGTTATCTCTTTAGGTTATCATGAAAACATCATTAGGGTTTCTTACATATATTTAACAGGTGAAATGAAGGTTCAGAGAAGCAACTTGCATAAAATCATATACCTGTGATGTAACAGAGGCCGGACTCAAATCTTTTGTTTACTACAAAGTCAATGAAGATTTTGGTTTTCTACCAATGAGCAACAAATAGCTATTGGATGTCCATACTCAGAAATTCTATAAGCTCCTAAATACTTTGAGATTTATAGCCTTTTGTTTGTTTGTTTATTCTAGATTAGGTAGATGGATATATTTTAAAGAGGTAGTTTACATATTTCTTTCTCATCTCTACCATCACCATCCTGTAACAAACTGTCACTAGCTACTGCTGGACTCTAGCAATGATCTCTTAGCTGGTTAACATCTGTATGCACCATGCCCCTTGATAATATTTATGATCCTCTCTCAACTCTTCAGGCTGAGTGGTCTTTTTGAATGTAATACTCTCCCACTTACATATTCACTAGCTCTCCATTGCTCTTTAGATTGAGGCCAAAATGTTTACTAATATGCAAGTTCTACCCTAACCTAATGGTATATCCTAACCTTGTATTTCTTTCCCCTGAGTCACCATTCTAGCTGCAAACTTTTCATCTCTTATAGGAACCACATCCCTTGCCACTAGAAAGATTTGCATGTAACTACCTTCCACAAGGAAGAGTCTTTCCAATTACCTAATTAACACCACTTTGTGACCTCTAGATCTAAGCTAAATCAACACTTCCTCAAGGAAGACTTTGCTGACCTGCCTGCCTTGATCAATTATCTCATATGCTTTCTTGCACCCTCTGCCCCTTAAAAATTCTAGTGTGCAAAGTTGCAGTTTTAAATCTGTGCCATTATTTAATTAATAACTGCTTTTCCCACTATCTAGTTAATCAATATTATGTGAACAAATACTTTTATTCATTTTTTATTCCCTTCACCCAGCATAGGATTTTGCATAAATATGTGCTCAGTAAATATTTATTGAATAATGAATGAATGAATCATCTCACATTCTCTGTCTTTCTTTGTGATTTATGCCAATTTATCTTTACAAAAATACAAGTATGTAGGATCATTCTATTTTATCAGGTAGGATAAATTAGGCAATGCTGTAGACATAGGTAATCCCTAACTTCCAGTGGTTTAAGATGCTCTTAGCCACGTTATTATTATTATTATTATTATTATTATTTGCTTATTCTTCATATACAGTTATGGTTAGTGCATGGAAAGCTTGATCAAAGTTACTCAGGAATCCAAATCAGATGACTCAGATACTTCCACAATTATGCATCAGGGAAGAGAGATGATGGAGAATCACATTACTACTTTTAAATATTCCTGTCCAGAAGTGACACATCTGAGCAAAGCAAGTCAGCTGACTAGGTCTAATTATAAGGGGTCAGAGAGGTATAATCATACCAGGTGATTGGTGGGAAGGGAATTAGAAATATTGGTAGTAAGACAAAATTTGTTCTATTATATTTATCATTTCCATTGTATTGATGGCTAAACAGGCACAGAGCAAAACATCTTGATTGAAAGTGGAGGAGCTAGGGTTTGAATCTGGGAAGTTTAACTTCCCTGCCCACCGAGAACTGTTATTCTTCTTTGTCCACATTCGGACCTAGACATTTCTGGAAACTCTAGGAACAAATGATTCATCATGTTTCTGTGTTTACTTTTGCTCCCAAAGGAGAGCAGTGAAGCTGATTGCCGCTCTACCTAGTTTCCCTTCCTGATTTGGGCTGAAATTAAGACATTTCTTTAGGAAGTCCACAGTCAGAAGCTGATATTCTAGCCATCTCTTTTGCTCTCTATTATTTTGAAATAGTCCATTTCTACCCATTCTTACATAAATGAAGTTTATCTATAAAAAATGATTATAAATTGTATGTAACCAAATGTCTTTAGACATAAATTTAACACATTTACAGACCAAAGTATCTCTCCTTGTCTGTTTCTCACTGTGTATTATGTATCCTTTCACATGGCAGGAGACTCTACAAAGCCCCCTTTGGAAATGAGACCACTTCCTGTTAAGTGATCCTGGTGTATGTGAAATGTAAAGACAACTGAGAACTAGGTAGTGTGTCCTGTTGCAAAGATACATAAAAGCTATAAAACAGAGCCGAGGCAGGGTATGAGTGGGAGAAGAGGGTGGCGAGTTTTGCCATCTGTTGTTTCTCTCCAGATATGTTTTTTTAAGTCACTTCTGGCCCCTTGGCCAATCTGCACTTAATTACCTGTTCCCGCTGTCTTCCCCGCAGAGCCACCACTGTGGTCAGCCGATTCCCCATCCTCTCTGTGGGCCCAGCTCTGGGGCTGAGCTGATGCATTACAAATGCATCGTGGACCAAAACAACGTTCGAGTCAGGATGCCAACCACAGTCCTGATCGTTTTAAATGGCTTATGATCTGAGAATGGGGAGATGCTCATGAGCGGCCATAGGAGCCCAGTCTCAGGAACAGATTGAACTGAGTCACTCTGCCAACACCAGCATTAATAGGAGAGACCGTGTCAATAAAAGTTTCCGCGATGAAGCCATAGAACGAGGCACTTAGAGACAATTATAAACATTTTGCCCGTGGTGACTCTCCTCTATCAAACTTACTCCAAGCCTGATAAGTGCTGACTCTTTAGGGGTCATTAATTTCCCTGAAAATTTAAACAGCTGTCACTTGTGATCCTCCTCAGGTGTTCATGTGGGAGAGATTAGTCTGTGTTTATAAGCCAGTCTGTTCATTAAGCGCCTGCCGGTGTAGAACCCCCTCCATAGGCCTGCAGATCGCCCACAGATAATTAGGGGCAGTCGTGAATTACAGAGGCGCTGCGGGCAGCCTGAATGGTGTGGCCTTATTAATATCAGCTGGGGAGAGCCACCATTTTAATGATTTCCAATAAACCAAGGCAAGCCCTTAGAGCTTCACAAGCATCTGGGCACTGACAGTTAAAGGGACTGCACAGGTCTGGATTTCCTGTGGTTCCTATCAACGTCTTTCTCATTAACATTCAAAAAAAAATCTTGATTTAACCCTTTGTTGTGTAGTGATTCTCCCGTGATCTGTTTCTGTGTTCAAGTTACTTGCGGTTCTTTTAATGCCTTCTAGATCTGGTAGATTTAGTGGCTGTTATAGGAGAAAAGGATAATTCACAAAGTATTCCAAACAGAGAATTATATATTTTGACTGTTTTCTCAATCAAACCCTTAGGTTTTAAGTAGCACTCTTCTATTATATAATCTTTCAATGAAATTTGGTGCATTCCTATCAATTCTTTTATATTAATATGTTCTTGCAAACTAATTAAAAATGTCACATTTAAATATTTTAAACAGGAGTTCAAACTTACTAATAACCCTTTGTTTGGAAGTACTTAAAGTGGATTGAATAATTTCCAGTCTGATAAGCATAAATAAAATATAAAGGATATATATGTATATATGTGTATGTATATATACATATTCATGTATATGAATATATGTAACAAAATATTATTAATAGAAATGTCCAAAAATCCTCTTCAAAATGTTATTTCCACTGAAGGATTTACTTTTGAAAAGCATCCATTCAGACTCACTGATGAAACATCACATTTTAAATTCAGTAAACAGATAATGTGTGCTTATATTTAAAAAAAATTTCTCAGGAGAACACAATGGGCAATCATTGTCACCACACTGAAAAGGTTGTGAAATTTTACACATTTAAAATAAATATATTCTGCCTTTCATTTCAGTAACTTTTAAGAACTTTGCCAAAACTAGCGAAAAATCGAGCTACAAAAAAATTTTCCTGATAATTCTCACCTCATTCAGAATCTAAAAATTCCACTAGTTTTAAAGCTTTTTTTCTAGAAAACTTATTATACTATTGACATCCTACAGATTGAAGGTTTTACTTTGACTTCAACTTCTTTGTTACCAAACTTGGCCTATGGACAATGCAGGAACTCTCTTGTCTGATGCTGTCTCTGTAAACCTAACCTTGAATTCTTTCCTTACAGTCTAATACAGACAGTGACTCTAGCAATGGCCATATTTTACAGTTGTATAAAGCATTATTTTATTAAAGAATTCTTTATTCTATTGAGAATCTACCTTCTCTGTTTCATCTTCCCTTTGATGACTGACAAAAAATGTGGTTCTTTGTCTGTTACCTTTAAATCAAATCTGACAGATACCAGATACCACAAATGAGACATGAGGGAACATCATAATATTCATCCAACTTATAGCAAACCTCCCATACTTCATAATTGATCTGAGGCTTGCTTTGCCAAAGCTTCAACTATACTTTCTATGCATCTTCCAGACCTGTTTGTTGATAAAGGAATGCCTTGTCATTTGTTAGTTTATTGATTTCTATAAATTAGATTAGACATTTTTACTAAGATGAGGAAGTTCCTCGGTGGTATCTGACTTTCACTATTAATCAGGGAACCATTGAAGTAGCTCCTAAATATTTATCATAAAATTAAAGAAGAATGTTATTAGTTGTTACTTTGAGAATAACATGGTTTTAAACATTGATGAAAAATGATTATGCTATATTTTAAATGTTTACATTAACATTGTCTAATCAATTAATAGCTTAAGTTATGCTTTAATATGCCCTTTATATGAAGTTTACTGATAAAAAATATTGCCGTTCATTGTTTAAAGTAGTGGAAGTGTATATTTCAAACGCGTTTTTGATAATTTAAAATTTTTCAGACTAATGTCTTTGTATACATGACTAGGTGATTTTTTTATAATATATAATGTGGCTGATGAAAATTTATATTAGGAGCTAATCCATTAATTTTGCTAGTTTTCTGGTGGTTTATTTGTACTTAAATTACTACCATTTTTCAATCCATGAGTTATTTGTAGAAACCTTTTACTCTACCTGACATTTTGTGAGGTTAAATTTTAAGTTTATTTAAAATCAGATAACTAGCTTATTCACTTACCTGGATCTAAAAAATACTATGCCATAATAGAATACACTGGGGACATGAACAAGAGAAAGTATATTGTTGTTGGCCTGATGTATTCTGGGAAACTAGCCCCTCTCTCAGTTCCAGATACTTCACTCATTGCATGTGGCAGAGAACTTGGACATGAAGATGGAGACCAATTATTGGTCCATGTAATAAAGCTTAGTTACTTTCTTATTACTTAGATTCAAAAACTAAAAATTTAATATTTTTCCCTGCACCATAATACATTGTCTTTCATTATGTCAGAAAAAAGAGAAGAGTATCTTCACCTCTCTTTCCATTGTCTGTCCCTGGCTATGACTACAACAGCGTTTGGGACAAACTGAGTAATGATGTGACTCCATTTTGTGGTTTACTATCTTTGTAAATCAGTTTTGACCTTAGAAATAAAAGTATATAAATCACAAGGTAAGTCTTTTAGAGATACTTCTATTGCTGTCTCTAAAATGGGGGAAAAAAGTGAAGTTTTCAAATGTTTGTTTCTGGAGGATGCAGTAAATATAATTGAATATTGCATAGTCCATATATATTTGTGAGGGAGGAGCTTGATTTTTTGACTTCTAAGGTAATCTAGACTCTCATGAAAAAGTGAGAGTCCCACCGAGCAAGTGATGTTCATGCTCTTTCATTTTATTTACTCTAATGAACAATAAAGAGAATAAAATTCCAGACTCATTGAAAAACTCCCTTTTAAATAAAACATGACATTTATAGAACAGTAGAATGCTTTAATTCCTTTCTGGCTACATAAAAAGAAAAGTTTCAAGACTTGGGTGTGTATATGACATAACTTAATCTTTAAAAAGTGAAATTCAAATAGTAATTAGATGTTAGTATATTCAAAGAACAACAGTAACTAGGTAGAGGTCAATGTTTGCCCTGATGGACACACTGGCAGGAAAAGGCTCAGAGGGGATGAACTTACATCTTGAGAGTTAGAAGGAAATAACTGGACCTATATTTCTTTATAAGATGCTTTTTCCAGATATGCTTTAGAGATTCACCTCAGCATAATGCTTTGTGTTAGTAGAAATTATCAGAAATTATTAGAGTTGAAGAACAATATATAAACTTACAGTCAAAGCTAACAAATAGGCTAAATGAACTTGACCTATCATTTATGTGAACTATCCCTTTCTTGGAAGGTTTCTAATATTTCCTGTAAGTAGTCATAATTCAAAATGTCATGTCATGTGGTGCTGGCAAAAATCCACATTGAATGTGTTTCTTTTTTTTTTTTTTTTCTTTCCATTTGCTTTGTATTTGGAGTCTCTTTTGATGACACTTATTGCTTCATAAAGTTTATGCTCTTCTTTCCCTCATAATTGCTTTGTTCTCTATGCTTTTTTGTTCCTCTGAAGGCAGAAGAAAATGTGGGAAATCCCTGAAAAAGAGCATAGGTTTTGAACATGGATACATTGGGACTAAACTTAGCCATGCTTTAGTTGGTACTAAATCACATTGAGAAAATCATGTCTCTGCTTCGGTTTCCTCACTGTACAAGGAAATTCTATTTCTTTGGATATAAATTTGATTGCATGCAACTAAGACCCAAAGTAGTGCGTTAAATTAAATCGAATTTGTCTTCTCATTTTTGTAAAATCTGGGTTGGTATTCTGAGTCTCCACTGGGAAGTCATTGGGGCGCCACAACTGTCAGAGAGCCTAGGCTCCTTCTGTCTCACTTTACCAGGTTCCGAACAGTTTATCCCTGTGGACATGGTCCATACAACTCCTGAATCCCAACTGTGACAAAGGGAACACACATGGATGTTGAGCCCAGTGTTTCCACTCACATTCCATCAACTGAACTTAGTATCTGGTCCCACAAAGCTGCAAAGGAGACTGGAACTATAGTCTTTATTGACCTGTCTAAAAATTGGTGATTTATATTTCTAGAAAAAGGTGTGATTAGCTACTGGGGGTTAACTAGCATTTTCTGTCACAGTTAGGACTGACAGTTGTTAGTCAGTGGGCATGAAGTCTAGAGCCCACCATGCTTTTAGGAACCCATAAAAAATAATTTAAATTAATTTTTAAATCACAGAAAAATACATAAGAATGGATAATAATAATCCAGCTTGGATTATATTTCTTCTTTATTACATAAAATACAACTTCTGACTTCTTTTATAGAAAAAAAGGAAAGTGTGCCTATAGTCTCCAGAAGTGATCATGTGGTCGAAGCCATAGGGATAATAAAGCCTTCTATACAATGCTGTATGTGAAGAGATATTATAAGTCAAAATCAATATTATAATATCCGTCATTATCATTTGCCTTTAATCTTTATGTTATCACAGTTGTTTTAGTTTACTCTTAAAAATACATTTATTTAAGCCACAGTTTACTCAGAAACAACAGAAGAAACTGGTAGACAGAAAGGATTCATGGCATAGATCACATGCACGTCTGTCTTCTCTTTGGAATCCTCACCTACGTGCCCTCATATATATGACCTCTTACAGTAGGAGAATACAAGGCATTATGGGTTCTGTGGTTTCCTGATTTATGTGTGTCTTTCTAGCCTCCTAACTTCATTTAAATAGGGTTCTGAAGATTAATGTTGACATATTTCCTCTTTTATAGGGATCTTTCTCTGAAAGCATTAACAGTTATGTTTACGCCAGAGTCAATAGTCTCTTTTTCCTTGGTGCCATAAAGACTCTTCCTGGGTACCAGGAACTGTCCAAACTCTAGTTGTTGTAGACTGGAGACCATCTTGAAGCACTGTTTCAGCATCACCTTTTCAAAGCATGCTGTTTCTACAAGATTTTATAGACACAAGAGCAGAAATGAACAATAAGTACACAAAAGGTAAAAATTGTGATATAGTAGCTCAGTTTGTATGATGGTGCCAAACCAAAATCCAAACCTGAAAGGTTAATTGACTAAAAGAACAACGGTCACTGGCTATAACCAGAAAATCTTGCCTTTAAATTTTACGTAAATAGTGTTCTACTTTTCCAGAGACATTTATGTATCTATGCACAACAGGCAATATTATTATTATACAGATATTATCATACAGATAATTTTGTGTTAACATGTAAATGATCAATGGACATAGTTATTCAAAACTATTTTAGTTCATAAGCCAAATTATAGTTTACTGAGCTGAAAACTGTCTTAAGCTTCAAATTTCAAAAACAATCAGGAGGTCTTCCCCTCTTGTAATAAATTAGGAGGTGCAGACAAGAGCACTGTTTGTTATAAAGGAAGAAATGAGAGAACATGAGGCAAAAAGAGAAGGAGAAATATGTATATAGGTCTGCTGTGGTCATTTTGAGCAAACTGTCTTCTAGGATGCTGTCTCCTTCAATTTTCTGGAAATCTTCATGTCACCAGATGTTGCACAGATCCAGCAAGTGCAGTGCTTTCTTCATATATGTCACAGGAACACAAGAATTTATTCCTTGAAATTTTGGCTGAACAACTTTTGTCAGCAGTACTCAGTAGGTTAAAGACACTTTTCTGGATTTAGCACCATCTCCTTATTTTCTGGTGGACCTCTTTTTCCATATGTGGTCATAAACTACTCTTGTATTAGAAAAATGACTCAGGTAGTATGAGTGTGATCAAATGGTATATTAGTCTTCAGTTCTCTTATTCACTGCCTTGTGAGAGACACTCATTGTCTTAAGACATTGACTCCACATGCCCTCATTAAAGTTCAAGACATATATTTTTAAAGATTCATTTATTTATGCACATAAGAACTGGGGTAGAGGTCAGAGATGGGGGGGGGGTGAGAAGATTCACCAGAGATAGAATGGAGAGAATAACAGGCAGATTTACCAAAACACACTGCTGAGGGGAGCATGGGGCAAGGCAGGGGAGGTCTGCTGCACCATGTGGGGAAGCTCCCTGGCTGGGGCTCAAACTAGTGCTGCAGTGGCTGTGTATGCTTCATAGTGCAGTGCTTAACCCCTTGCAGTGCTTAACCCCTTGCACCACCAGGGAGGCCCCAAGACACAACTTTTGAAAATATTTCAAAACAGAATGTGACATTTTAGATCTTTTTCTACTAGGAAAGATAAACAACAAAAATGTTACCCAAGTCCACTGCAAGGTGGAATTTCATTTACACATGGATGAAAACTGTTTTGTTTGCCTATAAAACTGTCTCTTTTACCCTTAAAATTAATTGTCAGGAAACTTAAGAAATAGTACTTTAAGTATTTTAGAGTCTACTGGATCCAGCTCCAGAACATGGACATGGTATGAATACCTGGAGAAGACATTTGCAGCATCACACTCTGACTCAACCAATTAGAAGATAGCCAGAGACGGTGTTCCTTCCCATTACACTGGAAAAATCAAGGCCTACTGAGGAGACTCTACCTTATGATTCTATCTAGAGATGGGCATACTTAAGTCATGTCTCAATGAAGCCATCTGCTTTGCAATCCAGTGTGTTACCTGGTATTCTTAACAACTTGAGTTCCCTGTTCCTGTGTCCTTTGGAAAAGGCCAGGTGTCAAAATGCCTGAATACTATTTTATTTTTTAAAAGACTCTTTTAGTTAAGTGGAGATATTTCCCCCCAAAATTGAGTCCCTGCTTTTACAGTTTAACAAAGTCACATTTATTTCTGGTCTTTTTTTCTGGTAACCATGTAGTGCACTGGAGTTCTACTAACTCTAACCAATCTCTTCCAACTAGGCAAGGATGGCTGTTTTCTTTGGCCTGACTATTTGTAATCATTTGCATAAATTTGGTTGGTTAAAAATATGTTTGACAGTTGAGTCCCACTTTTCGTTGCCTTGGCTCTGCAGACAGAGCTTGTAAGTGATGGTGTGTGGGCATTGGCACCTGGAACGTGTGTACTTGCACATGTCATAGGGGTCTTACTCAATAATTTATTACCTCAATTCCATAAGTAGACACTTGTGACCTGAGTTAGGATACTCTAAATGGACTTAACCAGTCATACTCAGGAAGTAAACTTTCTCTCACGTGGAAGGTTAGGTTTAGAAAATGTTTGCATTAGTCTATAAGTATTTGACATGGTATAGGATATACCTGGATTAAACAAACTCCATACCCTTTTGTAATTGTTTCTCATCAAGACCTTTCTTTGCCTTGCCTGGTCTAATGTTATTGTCCTTGAATTATAGGAAATCTACTTCATCGTGAATATGATTTCATAATATGTAATCAAATGTTACCATTGTAGATTTGATTAATATTCAAAGTTGATTTGATCTCTTTGCATTTAATTTAATGCAACCAATATGAGATATTATCTTGCCATAGAGTACTACTAATTCCAGTTCTTCTTGATCATTTTTTAGATGATAAAATGGATGTAGTACGCATGAAGCTCTAGCTACAAAGTGGACTGTAAAGAACATATTAATAACTTTTAGATGCTTATATAATTCAGCTTACTATCTATTTTGAGCTTTTTTTTAAATAGCAGGACAAAATAATTCTTATTAATTTGGTATTTCCCCTCCTTCACATTTCCATGGAGAATATAGCTAAGAAAATATCTAAGATTTTGGAGAGGATATGCAGGCCAAAACATTGGGGGGAGGGCAGGGGGGATCATGTTATGTCTGACATATTTCCATGGAGAAGTTAAATGAGATATCCACACTCCTACTGGACCTAGATTATCATTCCATGTTGTTTGCTACTGAGATGAGCTCAGCTCTCCAGACATACTTTATTTGGCTGTGAGGGCTCTCTGGCATGCTTCTATGTCAGTACTAGTAACAGGGTGGGTATCTTTGTGGTTCTCTCTGCTATGTTGGGACTTGGTACTCTATGACATCATCCATGGTGCCACAGAGTCTTTCTCTTTTGAAAAGAGAAGAGAGGGAAGGGAGGGGTAAGGGGAAGGGGAGAGGAAGAAGGAGGATGAAAAGGAGGGAAGCATGGGGAAGAAGACTGATTAGTCATATCAACAACTCTGAGGGTAAGCACAGATCATGTGCACTACCTGGGAACTTTTCCTGGCAGTCAATTACCTTTTGTTTCAGTACCCCATAAGAAGAGATCAGATATTTTTGTCTCTTCTAGGCAGATCCCAGCCCCACTGGGATCCAGGAAGGTTATTTGGTCTCGAAAGATCTCCCTTCCATCTTTTTACATTTTCCTCAAAAGGAATCTGCAAATAGTCAGATTACCTTTAGTTAAAAAAAAATCTCTTTAACAAAATCTAGGCAAACTATCTTGAAATTAACCCTAAGTAAAGGAACATCAGGCAGACAATCTGTTCAAATAGGGGAAAGGAAAGCAAGACATACCAGAAGAAAAAAGGAGTATGGGGAATATCACAGAAATATGATCCGATCACATTTAGGTCTTAATTATCTACGTAAGTTTCCTCTATCTGTTGCTTTCAGATAAGAAGATTAAAGTCTTTTATTTTTTTGTGTGAAATATCCTTGGAATGGAATACTATCGACTTAATCATCAAAGTGAGATTTTCTAAACATTTGTCTCTCTTCTTTCTTACTTCGACAACTTCTTTCATTTTTAAAAACACCCCATCACTGTGGGAGAAAGCAGAACAAGATCTCAAATCCCTAATAGTTTTTTGTTATATGCTTTAACACAAAGAAAGACAAATTGATGGCAGGCCTTGATATGTGCTGTGATGTTCTCTAACCTTACTTAACCTAAATTTTCTATGGATTTTGTTGATGGATACACAGATCAATAGCCAGTCAATATTTTTCCTCAGAGGGCAAGTACCTGTAAAGATCCATAGCTCAAATGTGCTCAACACTGATATTATTGCTCAGTTTTAGCACTTGGTCTCCCTGAATTTCGTGGCTGATTTTTTTCAACACCCTGCTCTTCGCAGACACAATCAATCAAAACTAACATAGAAGATGAAATTTGTTTGATATCCTTGCCTAGTGACCAAAAATGTGGGCTCTGAAACAGGACTGCCTGGGTTCAAGTCCCAGCTCTTCCTTTTATTATGTAGGCTAATAAGTTGGGCCAGGCACTTAACATTTCTCTGCCTGAATTCTTTATATGTGAGAAAAGGTAAACTGGGCCTCCCTGGTGGCACAGCAGGTTGAGCGCCACACTGTGAAGCATTTGATTCCAGGCCGCTAGGGAACCCACATGGAGCAGCAGACCTCTCCTGCCTCACCAGCTGCTCCCCTCAGCAATGTATTTCAGTAGATCTGCCTGTTCTGTTCTCCACTCTGTCTCTGGTGAATCCTGTAACCTCCAGCGACTCTGGTCTGTACCCCAGCTCTTGTATGTGTAAATAAATAAATCTTTAAAATAAAAGAAAAAGGGTAATCTTACTGCTCAGCATTTTCACTATTCAAGATGTTATTACAAAAATTAAATAAAATAGTTTACGTGAAGGGCTTAAAATAGTATCTAGCACTCAGCACATGTTAGCTTTTCTTATATCACTGCTATTATTATTCATATGAAGCTCATTTGGAATACCTAGAGAAGTAGGTATCTGGTTTGGTTTGGAAATGATTCCAGATCTGTAAAAATCCCATTTATCAACTTTTTTTTCTAATAAAAAAAAAACCTTTATGGCTTCACTGGAAAAATATGTAAGCAATAGTTCTGAGAACCCTTGAGTGTGAGGGTATATTGACTAGACCCATTAATGATTAGAGCTGGAGCAAGTGCTGCTCCTTGTGTATAATATACCACTATTTTAAGGAGTCAGATAGTTGTACTGGGTGGATAAAGATCTGTGTGTGTGTGTGTGTGTGTGTGTTTTAAGGAACTACAAAACCCATTGTGGTTGGGAACCTAAGCTAACTTGAAACTTTTCCTCATTCTGGCAGAATTGGATAGAATTTAAGTCCAGTATCAAAAATTATTATAGTTGAAATGTTCAGACTAGATGAGTGACTGTTTTTAGCTTTTTTCCATAGAAATCAGGCTTAAAAGGGGTATTTTAAAGCCAAAACAAAGGGCAGACTGGCAGAGATACACAGATCCACTTAGGGACAGATGGATTGAATCTGCACTTGCAGTGGTAGCCAATTAGGTAAGTGAAAACTTCTGCTTTGAGTATTTTAGCTTCAAAAAAACTTGATATAACAGAAGTTTGATTATAGCAACTGAAATTAGAAATAGAATTACTGTGCAATGTTATAACTGGAAACTGGAAACGGGTGTGGTTCTTTGTCAAGTTTTTTGGTTTCCAGTTTTTGGGATACAGAGGTATGTGAAGCTTGGATAGATTGCATTACTAGAAAATGGGTTATATATGAAATTTTGAATAAGATAAGTTCATATGAGTGTGAGCGAATAATTCATTAATTAACAATAGATTTGTTAAAAAATAATTGGGAAATGGTATGGCATAGTAGAAAGATTACCTTAAAACCAGTGCTAGATACCTTAACCATTCACTAGTTGATTGATTAAATTGCTTTTGAGCATCTACCTTTTCCTGACATGGAAAATTTAAGAGTGGTCTGAATGATAGTATTGATTTGAGAATGTAAAATGGGAACCTGGGAGAGAAATGAGAGCTGGTCAGGTATAAAGCATTCACTGGCTTGCAGGGATCGTTGAATCCATGGGAGTCAACGAAAATCATCCATCAAGAATAAATGGAGAAAATAGACACAGATGGAACATCTACATGCACAGAAAGCTAAAAGAATAGAAACTAGCACTAAAGGGGCAAATAAATATCAGAGAAGTGGTAGAGAATAGGTTGGGGACAGGGCTTTGAGACTGAGGAAGTGCGACTTCTGGTTCAGGGTGACAGGTTGAGCATACATATAACTCTTCTCCTTCTACAAATTCCATTAAAATAAAATTTAAAAGTACCCAGAGTAATAAATATATAGCAGTTCTCAAGTCAGGCAGAGACATACGCAAACTATTAACCTTGATGAATTTCTGGAAGTTGCAAAATGTGATATATTAAGAAATACAGGAGCAGATGTGCACACACAGAGGCTGCTATGCAGACAGAGCCATGCTCCCTGATAGCAGTGTCCCCAAAATGCTCCCCCCAGAGGACTATGGGTGTTTTGGTGGTAGGTGTGTTATGGTAACAACACCTAAAGAGGGAGAGCCTGTACCTGTAAGTCATATATAATGTTGTAAACTTACGTTATTTCAAAAAAGAGTAATACAAAAATTAAACAAGTGGTGATCGGAAAGTAAAAAGAAAGAGCATAGTTCTTAAATTTAGTTTCAAAAGTAGAATGCATCTAACGGCTTTACTTTAACAATAAAAGGTGGTATACTATGGGGTGATTTGGTGTGAGTGTACTACATTGGCAATGTCTGATGGGGGTGACAAAATAGTAACTCAATTAAAAAAAATTTTTTTTTTTAAGAATGAAAGCATCATAGTAGTTATGGTGCACTAGATGGCCAGATAAAGATTTTCCGAAGAAAGATAATACCTACATCTTTCAATTTTGGGTGAGGCAAACATCTAATGCATTTTCATGGAGGCTTATTTTTGTAATTTTTAAAATTTATTTGTGAATACAAGAACTGGGATATAGGCCAGAGGCAGGGGGGCAGTGAGTAGATTCACCAGAGACAGAGTGGGGAGCAGAACAGGCAGACAGACTAAAATACACTGCTGAGGGGAACAGCAGGCGAGGCAGGAGAGTCTGCTGTGCCATGTGGGTCCCTTCCCTGGCTGGGGATCGAACTCGTGCTACAGTGGCTGTGGCAGTTCCACAGTGTGGTGCTTCCCTTGTACCACCTGGGAAGCCCTATTTTTGTAATTTTAAAGGTTTTTCCTGTTTCCTCCCTTTAGTATACTCTTTCAGATTTTCCTTCTGATGACACTTCCTAAAAAGACTTCCAAAGCTTTGAGAAGTAATCATGTATCTATACTGTACATGCTCGAAAGATCTTTGACTGTACCTGACTATTCATACATATTTATAAAAAGGATATAAAATAAGTTTTGCTCATTTCACAAAGTTTTGCTACATTAACTTATATCCATGATCATTATGAACTAATGTGCTAAATTGATCATCTATCTTTGTCATCTAGATAAGACTACTGAATGAAGCTTGGTTGTCTGTGTAACTAGGTCACACCTTAGTTGAAGTCAGGGTATCTCTTTTTTAAGTCAGCTTTCTAGATTTGAGCCAATTTGTTCAGGTAGACTGAGTCCAGGGGAAAAAAAATTTGGTCATGGCTTTGTCCCACTTTGTCCTCTCTCTTCTCATTCTTTTGCTGTTCTCTATACTGCCCTTCACCTTCTTCATGCCCAGCATCCTACTAAACATCTTGACCAGTGCTTTCATTATCCAACTTTCAGCAAAACTTGATCTCCAGAGAATTCACCCAACCTGAAATAAAGCTAGTACGATGTCTTGCCTCATTAAGCCCTTGATAAATGTTAAATGCATGAATAAGTTGTAAATGACTGATAATGCTTATTCTGGCTGGGGACTTGTAAAGCAAGCTCACATAAATAGAGGAAAGACCATTTTTATTATGCTTACAGTTTCTGAGGATTAAAAATACAGAAAGGCACAGAAAGGAACTCTCATCTCTCTCCCATGCTTTCGGGATCTCAGCTGCGGGTGAGCTGAATGGTAGGGTTGGGGTAGCTGGGACTACGCTGAACCCTCTGAAGATGGCTTCTTCACTCACATGTCTGGTGTCTAACATGGAATAGCTCAAGGTCAGGTTCAACAAGACTGCCCATATATAGATTCTCAGAATGGTGTTACCAAGGTAATAATTTTCTTACATGTCAACTTAGTGCTTTAAGACTGAATGTTCCTTTCATGTTAAGAGAGAAGTTAGAGGGTCGCTGATGAACTAGCTTTGGGGCTCACATAACATTATGTCTAACATAAAAGCCCAGGGGTGCGTCATAACGTGAGGAAAAGGGGCCAAGGTCTCTCTTCAGTGGAAGTAGTGTCAGCGAACTAATGACTGTGGTTAAAACAGCCACAGTGCTAAATCAGTTGCCTAAGGTGATTTCCTTCTTTATAAGGTAAAAGACACTCCAGAAAAAAAAAAAAAAGGCCAAGGGTAGGGGGATGGTGGATAGAAGGACTTCGTATCTGTGAGCCAATGGAAAAAATATTTTTCAGAGTAGGACAATTTTAGTGATATATAAATGAGTTAGCACATGAATGAGTTGAAATAATTTCAAGAAACTTGTCTTTAGGCTTTAGAATTTTGTCTATTGAACTTTTACAGACCACTGCAACTATTGTAATATTAGCTTCTAAGTTTCTTTTTATACATCTTCAAACATTTCTTCATGAAGCAGAAGGGGAGAATGCAAAGAAACCTAGCACTGATTGAATTCCTTCTCTGTTCCAATAGCTCAAGGACGACATTATTGCAATTTATGTATATGTTCCAAGTTGGCATCAACTCCATCCCAGGACCTGAGTGTGAATGCTTGTGATAAGCTACACATTATTAAATATCTTTATAGGAATGACAAAGTCTCAATATCTTTGGATTACTTTTTAAAATGAGTATTTTAAAAATTCTAAAATGTGTATTTAACTGCTGCATTTGAGATGAATCTTTGTGATTATATAGACTATCTTTTTTTTAATCATTTGGTATACTACGTGATATACTTACCATATTTTTAGTGTAGGGTTTATAAGGTGATATTTGTGTTCCTTTGTACTATCATGTATTATCTTAGAAACATGAAATGGGAGAAGCTAGATTTCCAATCCAAAAGTTATTTTTCTCTGTATTAAATTTTAAAGTAAAACCATTTTCTACATATAAGTACAAGTGTTATGCTAATACACTGATTTAAAAAAAAAAAATCTTGCAATTTGATAACAAAGTCCGAGAATTATTGAGCATATCTTGAGGAATACATAAGACTAAAGCGACTCTTGAGCTTCCAGTCTATAATTAATGTATCTTGTTTTGATAAGAAGAATATTGCTTTTGAATAAGATAGTTAAGTAATTCAGAAAATAATAGTGAATTACAGAATTGTTCACAGTGCCCATGGTAGATAAAAGAATGCAACTGCTATGGAAAAGTAGGAAATCATGTAACAAAAAGTATCTGTGCAATCTTGTTGCACTGGTCAAAAGAATATTCTTTCACCCTGAAGTCTGTTTCCATTTTTATTTTCTCTAGACCTCTCCATACTGATTTCCAGGGACTATACCAGTCTGCTTTCCCACCAGCAGTAGGTGAGAGTTCCTTTTCCCCACAACCTCACCAACATTTCTTAGTTCTGTTCTTTTTCACATGGGTCATTTTCACAACGGGGAGCTGGTATCTCTGTGTGATTTTAATTTTCATTTCTCTTGTAATAAGTGATGTTGAACATTTTTTCATATGTCTGTAGGCCCTGTGAATATCTTCTTTAGGCAAGTGTCTGTTGAGGTCCTTTGCCCATTTTTTAGTTGGGTCATTTGTTTCTCTTTTGTTAGATTGTGTAAGTATAATACTTTAAGTTTTGGAGATTAACCCTTTATCAGATGTATGGTATGCAATTATTTTTTTTCCCATCTGTAGTATGTCTTTTTTGTTTTATGATGGTTTCTTTTGAGTTTTTTCATTTGATATAGTCCCATTTGTTTATTTTTTCTTTTGTTTCCCTTGCTGCTGGGGTTGTACATATTGGTATTTAATAAATAAACCCCAACTCTGAGACTCTCTGAAGAAAACAGCCCATTTCTCTAGTAGTAAGTTTTGCCCCTTGAAAAATAAGTGTGTTTTTTTTTTTTTTCAAATCAGGTGACATTTTATGGACTTAAATGTATTTTGACTCCTAGCCAAGAAATGTTAGCAATGATTTTTTAAATTCTCAACAACATCTGACTTTCCCTTTCCTGATGCAGTGAGTCTTGGGCTCCTGTACAAATATTAATGGTGGAAGAATTTCAGGGGAGAAGGAATGTTACACATGAGAAAAGAAAACAACTAGGTGATATTTCAAAATGATATGCTGCCACATAAAGCCATGTTCTATAATACTGGAACAGCAAGTGACATATAATGTTACTTTATACAAAGGCATCCTGAGGCCTCTCTATTAGTTATCTAATGGTATGCTACAAATCAGCCCAAAACTTAGAAGCAAAAACAAATGAACGTATATTATCTTTTCATGACTTCTGTGAGTCAGGAATTTGGGAGTAGCTTAGTGGGTCAATTCTGACTTAGTGGTTTCTCATGAAGCTGCAATCATCCCTTTGCTGAGGCGGGGGTAAAATAAAGGCTTTACTGAAGCTGCAAGAAGCAACTCTGAGGTGATTCCCTCGCATGACTTACAATAGTTGCTGGCCATTGGTAGGTCTCAGTTTCTCTCCATATGGATATTCAATAGGACTGATTGAGATTATATAAGATCACTATGTTCCACTGCAGCAATCCAAGGCCGTGTTGAAGCTGCACTGTGTCTTATGATTATGATGGAAGTACACACAACTATTTTGCAATATCCTGTTGATTACACATTGCAATTCAATTCAGCATGGGAAGGGACTACACAAGGGAGCAGATACCAGGAGGTGAGAACCATCAGGATTCACAGTCTGTTCTCTGATGCCCAATGGTCGATATCTCTATTCAATGCAAAATATACTTCCTCCCCAAATACACACACCATTTTACCTTTTTTGTAAAATGGTGAAACCATTTTACTTTGAGGACCAGCATTTCATCAACTAAACAGGGTCCAAGTACAGATGAAGCTCCTTCTGTGGAGTTCCTCAAGTAATGCTCCTCTACTTTCCGCCAATCTGAATCTGTGAACTATAGAAACAAAATATCTACCCCATGTCCACCCTACAAATAATGGTGGGATAGGAATAAGATAGCTGCTTCCCATTCAAAAAAAAAGAAAAATGAGAGGCACATTAGAATCACAAGTTTGTAATAATTCTGAGACCCAGCAGGGCATATGCAGGTGCTTTCTTGTTAAGATCACATTCTTCCTAGTTCCTAGGAGTAATTCTCCATTGCTCTTAGGTCTACCTGTTTGGGTTCTTAGTTCCAGTCTCTTCTTCATTTTTTCTCCTCTCTCTGCCATAAAAAGTAACTTGTATTTCCAAGTAGTTTTCTCAGTGCAGATTTTAGGGATCTAAAGCCCTTTTTCCATTTTGTACAGTCCTATACCTTTTAGTTCAGACTGGTGGTATTTATCCTAATACAGTTATCTTACACACTTTGTTAGTTCATTGTGAATATTATTGGAATTTACTGCAGTGACAAATATCACATTCATGAAACTCTTCAAGACTAGCCTTGCTCCACTGGGGGTGCCTGCTGAGGTTTCTGAGGGACAACACCTAATAAATCCAGCTGTTTAGATGAGAAGATCTTTGAGACACACCATTAAAGTCTCTCAACGGCCCTTTTATTGAGCTAACAGTTTGCTCAGGTATTGGCTTGCATCTTCCTAACGTCTAAAACAGACTTTTACAGTTTTATTCTTAGTTTCATGTTTGTACTTGTTTCTTGATTGGAATTAGGATCTGATCTACCAAGATGTAACTTATTTTTAGAATTATTGCAGTATGGGGAAGTCACATGTTCTGCCTTTTTAAATGTTTAAGAATCTTCTTCTTTCCTCTCCTGTTGCATTTTAGTATACGCAGAGCAGCAGCCAGGAGACACTTTCAAAACTGCCTGGAAATCCCTTTGGCGCTATCTCTCAGTTCACTGGGTAAAATTTTTCATTTCCACCTTATGACATTCAATAATATTGCTAAAAATTTTCCCATGCCATATCCAAGATCCTCAATGGCGTTTTCTTTATTTCTTTTTTGCTCTCACCTCAACCTTATGGATGATTATCAGACTTCTACTTTGAGTCCATTTAAGATGCTGTAGATTGTCATACTCCCCTTAAATCCTTCCAATTTTTTGCTCATCATCAGTTCCTAAATTTCTGCTGAAGTTTTGGGCTTTCATGTGGCAGCATCCTCCTTTCAAATGCCAACATGTAAATTACCCCTCTATTACTGTTTAGCAAATTACCCCCAAAACTAAAAAGGTTAAGACAAAATCAACATCTATTATTTCTCACAAGATTCTGTGGGTTAGAATTCAGATAAGGCAGAGAGGAGATGAACTTTCCTTGCTCCATGATGTCTGGGATCTCAGAGAAAAGACTCAAAGGTTGGATACTGTTATGACAATAGCCCCAGCTATTTGATTTGCTGCTAGTGGTTGGTGCTATTGTTGGAGGTCTAGCTGGGGCTATTGTCTTAACAGTGACACATGGTGTCTCATGTGACCTGAACGTTTCCACTACATAATATCTAAATACCAACAGGCAAGTGCCAGAGAGCCACATGACATCTGTATCCTTTTAATGACCTACATAAGAAGTCAAATAATATCACCTCTGTATTGTAACGATCTAGTCAGTCACAAGCTCCCCTGAAGATATAAGGAGAGGAAGCATAGCTACAATTAAATAGATCTTGAATATGAATATAGTTTTACTAAATTATCAAAGGTATTTAACAAAAATATAATTTTTAATGAAGTAACAATCACTTACAGCATTGTATGTGATTGAGAGGTATAGAATTACATCCTTCAGGTGTGTGTTACCACACCACATTTAGAAGGAGAAAGACAAATATCAGATGGTGTCATTTACATGAGGAATACAGAAAATCAAAACAAAGGATCAAACCAATAATAAGTGTCCGTTATTAGTATACATTGGTGCCAAGATTCCAAATATATAGACATATACAATATTTACAAGTCTCTACATGGGAAAGAATGTATCCCATCCATATAAAACTTGGTGGAAAAGAGGATTTTTTTTATTTTGATTGTCACTGATTACTTGATATAATATAGACCCCAATCCAAAGTGTGGTACATGATCAGCAATAGCATCATTAGAGCTTGTTAGATACCACTGACCCATACATAATTTACATTTTCCTGATGATTCATAAGTGTACTGAGAAGCATTGAAACATCTTAAAGACAATATTCAAGATGAATATGTTTAATTTCCTGTGTGTCTTAAGTATGACTGGCTTTTGATTTGCTGCTTAACCACATAAGGCAAAAGATTTCTAGTGCTATAGTATTTTATGACCAACCTATTTTTCAATTTCATTTTACTTACCTATCATATAGGTAAAACATTGGCCAGATTGGCAAACAAATAATTAATAGTAGGAGATAATGCCTCCACTTTCATAATGAACCATTCACTCAAAATATTTTTCTCATAGGTAATTTTTTATAATAATATATTTTACTTTCTTTTAAGACTTTTTAATAGGAAAATTTCAAGTATTCTGTCACCTTACTACTCTTGCTGTAGCCAGTTACTGGTTCCAATTAACATGTATATTGACTGCCTAGATTTAACAGTAAAAAAAATTTTGCCATGCATGAGTTTAGAAATTAACTGCTAGAAATTAACTGCTAAAAACCCCACAAATATGTGAGCTTAAACAACACACTACACAACAAAAATTGGGTCATCAGTTTTTCAACAGAGAAATCAAAAAGTATTTAGAGATGAATAGAATAAAATAAAACATGCTAGAATCTTTGGAATGCAGCAAAAGCTGTACTAAGAGAAGGGTTACATTACTATCTACAAACAATGAACTAGTAGACAGATGGTGAAAATGTTACCATTTATGTTTGCATCAAAAAGAATAAATACCTAAGAATAATTCTAACCAAGGAAATAAAGGAACTATACACTGAAAACTGTAAGACCCTAATAAAGAAATAGAAAAAACCAAAGAAATAGAAAAATATTTGCCTTTTGATTTACACTGGTAATTTGACATACTATAGACCCCAATCCAAAGAGTGGTACATGAACAAGCAATATGGCATTTTTCCCAAAACTGCCATTTTATCCAAAGCAATAAAAACTTCAACACAATATCTACTAAAATCCCAGTGTCATTCTTCATAGAAATAGAACTAAAAAATCCCCAAATTTTTATGAAAACACAAAAGACATTGAATAACCAAAGTATCTTGAGAAAAAAGAATAGGGATGGAAGAATCATGTTCTCTGACTTCAAACTCTATTGCAAAGCTACAGTAATCAGGACTGTATGGTTTTGAAATAAAAAGTAGCACACAGATCAATGGTATAGAATTGAAAGTCCAGAAATAAACCAAACATTGACAACAAATTTATGACAAAGGAGACAAGAGCTTGTGTGTCTGTGTCTGTGTGTATGTATACATTACACACATATATTTATGCTACTCATCCTTCAACTCCATCAGCAACCATATCTCTCACTGCCTCTCACTATTGTATGTCATTCAAAATAAGAGCATAATCAGAAATAACAAAAATATTAGAATAAACTTTTCAGAAGAGATAGGTTCTCTTTTTCAACAACCTGAGACTGCTACTCACCTCTTGAGCTGTAATATCTTCTTTAGATGATTTACTTTTCATGATTCCTGCTTTGACCTTCATCGACTGCATTTCCTTTTCTTCTTCTTGCAATAAAGGCAAAGGTTTCCTTCACCTCCCAATGATCACACCTAAAGAAAAACCCACTAGTTGGATGATGGACCCCCACAGAGATTATCCTAAGTAGTACTTTATTTTCTCCTTTAACTACAATTTTTTAAAATATTACAAAACAGGGCCTCCCTGGTGGCGCAGTGGGTTAAGCAACGCACTATGAAGCAAACCACAGCCACTGCAGCACGAGTTCGATCCCTGCTGCCGGCCAGGGAGGGGACCCACATGGGGAGGCAGACCTCTCCTGCCTCACCCGCTGCTACCCTTGGCAGTGTACTTCTGTTGATCTGCCTGTTCTGCTACCCCGCTCTGTCTCTGGTGAATCCTCTCACCTCCCCCTACTCTGGCCTGTACCCCAGCTCTTGTATGCATAAATAAATAAATCTTTAAAAATAAAATAAAATATTTAAAAACAAAATCTCCACAAAAACATTCAAAATATCCTATGTATAATGTTTTAATGTTGTGTGAGTCCAGCTTTATCTAAGATACGGGGACCTAATTAGAGGTAATATTTATCTCCAGTTATTGGAGTTAATATTGGGTGAAGACTTAGAAGGCTCAGTTCAGATACGCATCCAAGTACTTGGCAGCCGATCTCAAAACTTATCTAAACTATCTGAACCTCTCAAATCATGAAAACTGGGCTGGACATCTTATGAGAACAGCTTCATCTGGGATATTTGGATATGTCTGATTCCAGCTGGAATCTGAAACTGCAGAGAGAGGCAAAAATGAAAAGTAATTGGGGGACGAATACTGAACTTCCTCAAACCTCAGAAAGAGGCTTTGGTTAAATTTGGAGCAAAGGTTAAGGATTATGAGCAGTTTCTATTTTATCTGGCTACATTAATCCATCCTTTAAGATCTTAGTTTAATCTTCCAAATGAAAGGTCATTAATATTGCTTTGTTATTGTAGTATTGTAATATAGTGAGACATTCTTTAAAACAGTGAAGTTCTGCTGGTTTTGCATGTCAGAGTCTCTGACAGCAGATTGCTCCAGAATGGCAGAGTGCTTATTACTGATCATTAACACATACCTACTGTGGTTTGGGACAGCACACCAAATGGAGCCTTAAATCAAGTTACAGAGCACCATAAAATATAGTCCACTGAAGCATAGAGAGTAAAAAAGAATAAAATATTTTTATTGTGTTGTCCTTTATCAACTCTGTAGGAAGTACACATATTCAAAATGCATTTTAATGCATTTTTCCATTTTTATGGTTTTATTACAGTTTATATAAAGCAAATTTAAACAAAGGATTTTTAATTTATGAATATGCATATGTAGAATATTAATATTTATTAACTGTCTGCTGTATGCAAAGTATATGTACATTATCTCATAACAATTCTAGGAGGCAAATATTAACCTAATTTTCTAGAGACTGAAGTTATTTATTTATTTAGCTTGCACAGATAAAATGATGGTTAATTTTATGTGTCAACTTTCCTGACCCATTTGAACAAATGTTCAGATATTTGTTCAAACATTCTTCTGGATGTCTCTATAAAGGTGTTTTTGGGTGAAATTTACATATAAATTGAGTGGACTTTTGAGTAAAGCAGATTGCCCTCCATAATGTAAGTGCCTCGTTTATCCCATTAGTTGAAGACCTAAATAGAACAAAATATTAACCCTCTGAAGCAAGTGGGAATCCTGAATTCTGCCAGCAAACTACTTTTGGACTTGAACACTTTCCCAAGTCTCTATTCTGTGAGAATTAGATTTTGAACTCACCAAGTCTCCACAATTTGTGAGCTGACTGCTAAAAGTAAGTTTTCTTCCAAGTATATCTACATACCAAAGTTATTAACAAACTAAGTGGGGAAACCAAGGTTCAGACCTAGTTCTTTTGACTTTCAGACCATTACACTAACAATTTATGGAAATACTTCATTTGCTTACTGCAACTGAAATTCAACTTGTTTCTGCATGTTTAAGTTTACATTCATATACATACATATACATCTGTCTACATGTCAATACACAGTTATTGAAATGTCTGGTATGTGGTTTTATTTATATATGTGTGAGTTACAGTGTTTTGGTATTTGCTATGGTACTTCTTAATCAAGAAATATGATGAATTTTTCCCTCATCATGTGAAGATACTCATTTCATCATATTTGTTTGAATAATAGTACTATTTCTCATCTGTAATATGATTAACTAAACCTATCTCTAAAATCTACCTAAGTCCTAAAAATTGATTTTTTTTCTAATTTCTCCTACATGTTAGCTTTATAGGAGATACTTTTCTAATTTTTAATGTAAAATAATCATAGTTCTAATTTACTCTTATGAGTATCAGATTGGAACATCTCAGACAAAAAAATAATAGAAAATTTAGATGAGCTATAATAAATGTTATGAAAATGTTATGAAAAATTGCAGAATACTACTTTCTGGGACTAAAATTTTTCTACATAGGAAGATTTTCTAGTAATATTACCTATAATTGTTAACCTTTCTCTTTTTGTAGGTAGATACCTAGCTGTTTATCAGGCATTCTGTCATTGGTATATCATGGAACTCATTGTTCAGTAGCCTTACACTTGAAAATATGGTTGGGTGAGATATAGTGATCAGAACTAGGTTGTATAAACACAGCTAAAGAGTGTGTGTGTGTGTGTGTGTGCGCGCGCACGCGCTCTGGTAGGGAGTGGTGGTGGATATTTAATAATTGTTTTATATCTTTTATATGCCAGCCACTGCCTTATGCAACTTACGTGTGTCACCTTAATTATCATCATATTATAAAGAGAAGTTACCACTCACACTTTATAGATGAGAAAATTGAGGTTCATCACACATCAGATGATGGCAAAGAATAAAAACCCATGTCTATCTAATTCTAAAATTCAGATTTCCAATTATACCATGGTGCAGATACAAATGCCACTAAAGAATTTGCCACAACAACCTATTTTGTTCATACCCTCCCAAATAGCTTTTGGGAGTCTGCCACCTTTGAAATTTCTTTTCCATTTGGTCCATGAATGCTAGTTCAACTCTTTAGCCTTGTTTTTTCATTCATATTCTAGACGCTAAGGGGCTTTGAGTGAATATGACACTTCAGAAATAATGCTTGCACTAATCGCTAGCCCTTTTTGCTCGTGAAGCTTTCCTTCTTTCTCTCCCTCCTTTCTTTATCCTCTCTCTACTTCTCTCTCCATTTTTAAATTATTGTAACAGAATTTAGATCTTGTCCATCTATTTAAAAATAGTTATCCTTTAGCAGAACTTCCCCCTCCAATATCTCTTTTCCTCTGGCTATTAAATTTTTGGGAAAAAAAAAAATCCTGTCTCATCCACTTCCTCACATTCCATTAAAAATACTCCATTAAAATTCTCCCTACTAAGTTTGCTGATAACCATTATTTTCATTAATTCCAATAAAATGTAATTTTTTATTCCTTATTTTTCTTGAACTTTGTTGCACTTAAAATTGTCCACACATCCTTCTTTTTGAAAAATGAACCTTTCTTATGTGTAGTAGCTTAAGTTTCTGATTTCTCTTCTACCTCTCTGGAAATACCTCAGCAACTCATTTCTTCTTTTGTTCAAATATTAGTATTCCTCAAGGACTTCTCTAGATCCTCTTCATACTGGCCACTCTTTCATAAGATTATTTTGTCTTAACTGTTGACATATTAATATTTATACACTTATTATGGGAGTAATATTCTTAAACTGTGATCACATAAGTCACAAAATTGACCACATTTGCAATCTCATAGTTTCCTCTGATAACAGTTTTTTAAAACTAGAATTAGAAAGAAAATCCCATTTATTGCCACTTAAAAGAAATCTGTCTTAGTTCTTTTAGGGAATAGAGTTCAAATATATATATTAGAACTACCCCACTATTTATATATTTAAACCTTCTTTATCTTTACTTAGAGTTTGTCCATGAGCCAATATGAACTGAAGGAGATTATTTAAAGTTTACTTTTATTAATGCGTTTATGTCTGTTTTATCTTTGTATTGACTGTTTTTTTTTACTATGAATGTTTAACAAGGTTATTTTGTGATTATATATTCATACATACTTTATATATATTCATTATGAATTACATCATTTTTTTCATAAGACATTCTTTTTTCCTGTAGAATATCTTATGTATATTCTATTCATTCTTAGCTGGTTTTGAAATAACTTCCTCTGTCTAGTAGTTTAGTTCTGTATTACTGCATAATAATTACAACAAGCTCAGCAACTTGAAACACTAACCATTTGTTATCATACAATGCTGTATATCAGAAATTTGGAACAGTGTTTGGTTCTCAAGTTTTAAACCAAGATGTAAGATGGGTTGAGTTCTCATCTGGAGACTAGAAATGCCTTCATTATTGAGAAGTTCAGCCTTGTTGTAGGCATGATGCAGCTTCTTGTTTTTGTAATAAGGTAATTGTTTCTTTAGGGCTGCCAGTTGGAAGCTGCTTGTAGCTCTCAGAGGCCACCTGCACACCTTGCCAAGTGACCCCCTTCATTTTTAAGTCAGAAATGGTACATTAAATCCTTTTGGTAATTCTGATTGCTTGACTTTCTCTTTTTCCACCACCTGGTAAAAACCTCTGCTTTTAAAGGGCTTTTATGATCAGATTAGGCTCACCTAGATAATCTCCTTATTTAAGGACTAGGGTCACATAACATAATTTAATCATGGAGCAAAACCCATCATAATCACTCTGGGGGGCTATGTGGGGCAAGGGGCTTGCACATCAGAGAGAAGGAAGATTTGGGGAGCTCTTAGAATTCTGGTTTCCATACTCTGCTTTCTCTTGTGTGCATCTTTTATATGTGTGTGTGTATATATATATATATATATGGTGTCTATGACTTCTTATTAACCATTCTGAATCAACTCTTAAAATATGTATTTGTTATAAATAACATTTAGTATGGTTTTACTTTGTAATCCAAAATGAGAGATTTTTCCCTCTAAAATATGAGTTTGCCTACATTGATTTATTGATTTAATACATGTGGTCTTAATTCTTTCAGCATATTTTAGGTTCTACTTTCTATTTTTATTGGTTCCATAAAAACATTTTCACTACATTATCTGTAGTTATACTTTTTAAACATTGATGAGGTGTAGTCTAGTAACTTTTGTATTGAAGTTCTTTGTATTAAAATTCTTCATGTAACCTTAAGTAACATATCACTTCATAGTTTCATAATTTATGGAATTTGTCCTTTATATATAAATTTACCTGATACATTTAACCTTGTATTCTTACTAATAGCAGCTACTTACTCATTTAGACAAAAATTTATCAGGTTTCCAATGATTAATTAACATGTATGCAATGATTCTTGCTGAGAGTCAGGAAATTTGATCTTAGCATCAATAATAGTCACGTTGGTATCCTAGTTGTGAAAAAAGAATTATGGTGTAGAGACATTATATATCATTCTTTTTAAAGCCATATCAGCAGGATGTAACTTTGTAAATATCAAGGTCAAAAGGAACATATGTCTATAATTTGTTGGGCTTGTCTCAAAAAGTGTTCTCCCATCCATGTGCCCATAAACCCTTAGCCTTATATCCTTTCAGAGAACATAGTCTAAAAATCACAAAATTATGAGTCACCTTTTAATGAAAAATTATTGATTACTAAAATATAGCTCATAATCAGCTATAAATTATATTCTTTATATTTTATAGATAAAGAAATGTTGGCCCATATAACTAGGTGACCTCATTGGACTAAAACACACTTAGCTGATGTCTAGTGAATGTTACCTGTTCAAGAGAGTGTGTTGCCTTCCTTATGAAATGATCATAAGAAATTTCAAAATCAGAAATATACCTGGATCACTTAGAATCTGAACAGTAAGCTATCTTTTGACCTGAGTCATTGGTTACAATGTTCTCATTCTACCTGAGAGCTTTCTAGCCTGTCTGTAGGAGTGGGCTCCCTGTAAAACTTTTATATTTAACAGCTAATTAAAGGTGTTGGCAGCTTTTCTTAGGTAGTGTCAGGCATTCCCTATTGCTGTTGTCGATGCAAAACACATATATTCAGTTCTTCTGATTTTGGGGCATCAGTTCTTTAATATGGAACTGCTCTCTGTGTAAAGTATCCTTTACATTAAAGATGTTCATTAGATAGATAGATAGATAGATAGATAGATAGATAGATAGATAGATAGATAGATAGATAGACAGACAGACAGCTAGATCTTCTGGATGATAGCACAAATGAGCCAGAAAGTATCTTTCTGTAATGGTCTATTATAGTTTCAAATTCATATTACTATCTTTCAAAATAGAGTAAAATTTCATTTTCATTGTCTTAATAATCACTGTTTCTAAAGATTTCAATTCCCATAAAGGAGGATTTTTTTTTCCTTTAAATACTTGCCTTTCATGCCTGATCATAGTTTTTATATAGTCTGTTAGAGTTGTAAAAATGCAGGGAAACAGTGAAAGATTATAGATTTCTTCTTTTGTCTTCTCCTTCCTTTAGCTATACACACCAAACAGTATCATGAGTGTGTTGATGAAAATGTACTGGACATGGGAGTGATATGTAAATAATCAATGTACTATTATTACTGTTATAGTAAAACGTTATTGCATACTTTGGTATGTCATGTTTTAGGTCCTGTTTCCACATGGATTTTTGCCCATTGAAAGTCTGGACTCTAGAATGAGCATGGACTTTAAGAACGAATTTTAATTTTACCTGGTGCCAATTAAGTTTTCTTGGGTGAGTCACTTAACCAATTAGAGTCAGATTCTCTTCATTTTTAAAAATGTTGATAATAAGTTTTTGCTTCACAGTTATTATAAGTATTAAATCATTCAATGTATATTTGTTATAATGACATTATGAAAGGGTTTTGGAGAAAACCTGGCATATTGCAGGGCTCAGAAAGTATTAATTTGATTTTCTTTTTAACCTCTACTGCTGCCTTTTATTTCAGGATTTATGGCTCCTGGTCCATTTATGGCCCACCCACCTGAAAGCCATTCTTGCATAATCTTTTTGCACTTTTGGGTGGAAGATATTACAGCCAAATTATATACGTGAAAATAATCAGTGTGAATATATTGTCTCCAATTAATTTCTCTTTCCATTAATGGTTACAATTAATTTAGGCGTTGCTCTAAGTCTACCATGGTGAAAGAATTCAGTAATACATACGATAGGAAAGCCCTCTAGTGAAGCTGGAAGATAGTTAGGGACCTTTGTTTGTCTAAGGAAAATTGAGCAAGAAAATTTTGTATAATGCCTTTTGGAGCAGCCTTGTTCTTTATAATTGCCTGAGATATTTCAAGGTGCTTTGCTATAAATCTGAAGACTTAAAAACATTGTTTTACAGTCTGGCCCAGTAAGAATAATGACCTCTCCCCGTTCCTTGTTTTTCTGGGTGATTAAGGGTTTCCTGACTGGCCCCAGGCCATCTACCCTGACTTTTTTTCTCAAGGATTTAGAACCATATTGTCAAAAATAACCTCTTACTCTGAGAGATTTTTTTAGCCCCACAAGATAGAAAGTGTTTGCTGTGTGTACTCAGACCTTGCATGAAAAAGCTTGCACATGATGCTTCTCGTTGATGGTATAAAGCTGTCCCATCACTCATGTTCCTTTAAGTAAATTAGGTGTAAATTATTTCAAGGAGGCCAGAGTTCTCCTCTGTGTTCCTATGAGGATAATTTCACAAATACACAGCAGGTCCCTCCAACCACAGATTTGGGGCAGGGAGAAGAAAACAAGAAGAGAGCTATGGCCTGGGGCCAGTGCACACCTCTCCACAGGGGCTTCGAGCATGTGGGTGATTTTTAACCAAGCTGACATAAATCAGACTGTGTGGAGCAATGACATTCGGATCACTGTATTGGGAGACGCCTGGATAGTGTTACGCTTCTCTCATTAGGAGGGACGGGAGTTGAGCTGGGGAGTTGAACTTTTAGCTGTATCAAAATAACAGTGTGAGAGCAAAGAAGAGGCTTGAACAAGAGATGTAGCCATAATAATCCAGTCTCCACAGACAGGTTATATGAAGAGTCATGAACTCTGATCCTTTGAGATCTTTTAATTGCAAAAAGAGCTTATTGGTATCAAGAGTTTGGTCTATGAGTGCCATGGTTTAAATCTTCTGGGGAAGAGTTGGGGCTCATTACTTTTACATCAACATTTTTCTCAGCTGGAAAATTCTGCCTCAGTGGTCTACTTTCCCAAGTAGAAATGTGTACAATGTGTACAAAAAGTGAGTGTTAACATTTTTGAGGCAAAATTATTTATTATTGATAGCCACTAACATTTTATAAAATTTTGATGTGAAAATTTTTATTACAACCCAATATGAATATATAGGATCAAAATGCAAATCTTCCTAAACTAAATAAAAATTTTAAAGATAGCAAAATAAAAAAGGATAATGACAAATATGGCAGAATTTATTTGTTGTAAAACAAGAAATCATAACTGAAAGCAGTATGATAAAGTTGGTACCATTTTTAGTATTTTGCAATATTTTTATCATTTCCTTCCTGAACATTTGCCTCTTTATATTCATGTACTTCCTAAGAGGAATGGTATTTGCCTATTTAGCTGCAGTATAGTTATCAAATTCAGTAAATGTAACATCAACAAAATAACTTTATCTAATTTATCTAAATATATTTATCTAAATGATAAAAAAATGGCAGTCATACAAAAAATTTGAATGGGTATAAGTCACATATTAAAAGAAAAAGATGTTTAAATTAACTGATAATGCAAAAATATAACTTTATGCTATTACTGGAGAAATACCAAAAATAAATAGAGATGCAAAAATACTATAAATAAAGGTATGGGAAAAAAAACATATTAGGAACTTAAAAATAAGAAGAAATCAGAAGGTTAGATCTTGATACATTTTGGTTAGATCTTCTTACATTTTGTTCCAGTAATCCACTTCTAGGAATTTATTCTGGAGTCAATTCTGACTATAAAAAACTAATATGTATGAGGTTATTCATTATAGCAATATTTGTAATTGCAAATAATTATAAATGACTAAATGTAAGAGAGTAATTGAAAAAACTGTGTACACACATTGGAATGCTATGTAGTCGTAAAAAGAATGATGAGGAACTCGATGAATTGATAAGAAGAGATTCCTAGGCTATATTAAGTGAAAATAGAAAGTACAAAAATAATCTACTTATTATGTAATAAATATGGGGCTATTATGCAATAAAGTGTATCTTCTTTTTAAAAAAAAACATAGAATGGACAAGTCAGTAAACATGGGAAGTGGATTATTAAAGTGTAAATGTAGAATGACATGAAGGAATATAGGAAAGAGGATAGTTCTAAGTACACCATTATGTACAGTTTTGGCATTTAGAAATATGTTAATATTCTATATATTAAAAAATAAAATTAAATCAACAAGGATGGGGAAAACCACAAACTGATTGCGAACAGTTTCTTAAAGTTGTTTTTCAAATAAATAGCATAACCACACTGAAGGGATAAAGAGAACTAAGCCAGAATATCTGACTGCAGTACATTAACTCCATAAACCCTTTTTGTAGGTTTCTTTTTTCTATTTGTGTGAATGTGGGATTTGTGAAATTATTTCTTTTTATTTTAGAGTTAGGCAAATAGTGTGCTGTTAGCAGGCAGGGGTTTTTTTGTAGTAGAAGAAAGACACAAATATAGAACAGGGTTGGCAAGAAAGAACTTGTAAAGCTGAAATGGAATTGGTGGTATAAAAATGACTTCAGAGTTTCTAATATGTATATTTTTTAAAAATGCCAGTGCCATGAATGGCAAAATAAAAGCTGACATACATTTGCAGATTAAAAGAGACTAAAGGAATATGACATGTAAATGTAATATATAATCCTACACTGGATCATGGATTGAAGGGGAATAAATAACAATGGATATTGGTGGAACAATTGGCAGGTGAACTATAGATGAAAGAAAATTAGATAAAATTGTTTTGTCGATGTTACATTTACTGAATTTGATAACTATACTGCAGCTAAATAGGCAAATACCATTCCTCTTAGGAAGTACATGAATATAAAGAGGCAAATGTTCAGGAAGGAAATGATAAAAATATTGCTAAATACTAAAAATGGTGAAGAATATATTCTATAATTCTTTAAATATTTTTGTAGATTTGAAATTATTTCAAAATAACAATCCAAGAAATCATGTGCAATATTCTCAATATATTATCCGATATCTCATTTGCCAAGGAAAATGAAATACATCTGTATACTATTATTTATGTCACTCTGTCATTCCTCTGTGTTCTTCAATCTTTATATGGTTTTTGATGTGTTCTGACTTTTCAGAACTTGTCATCTACTGATTGTTATGGTTGCTTTTTTCAAATACTTGCTAACTTAATTTTTTGTACACATAAAGCAAATTTTTTATGTATAATCTTCTGTTTGTCCCTAAACATTTTCTCATCACACACGTTTTTCAAGAAATAGAGTAAGGTCTTGTTCCATAAAAAATAAATCACCTGGCTTTGAGTTTGGACTTTGATTTCAACCACTTCAAAGAAATTTGGAGGCGATTCTGACCTATGTGTCATTTAAGTAATTTCCGTTTACCTTCCGTTTACCTTCTTTCCTTATTTTCCAAATGGTTTACATATAGATAACTCATGTTTAAAACATCTTATAGAATGTTACCAGGCATTTAAAAATATGACAAGCAGAATCACTCAAAAACCACTTTTGATAAATATGGTATTGATGCTTCAGTAAAACCTGCCTACAAAAAAAAATGCATAGGCTATTTGCCAAGATATAGGATTTAAGATTCAATATAAGATTTAACCCATACATTGGGCACTTAGGTGTGTCAAAGGGTTGACCTAAAGAAGGAGACATTTTTAATTTGATTCTGGGAAAGTCATCATTTTATTTTACCTAGTAAGAAAAGTTTAACATTCTACAACCAGTCACAAACCTTTTTAAAAAAGACCCCAAAGAAGTCACAAGGAGCACACCTGTAGATTGTTGCTCTCTGAGAGAATTCAAACTGACAGCAGCAGAAAGGCAAGGAAAGTAGGACAGGTTCACAAGGTGTGTGAGCACTGCCAAGGGCCCGGAAGCAAGAAGGGAGGGTTCAAAAAAGGCTTGGCCATGTTGGGCCAGAATAGAACAGGGTATGCAAAAGATGGTCTGGAGGAGACAAGGACTGTTTGAAGACCCACATTAATATTACTAGTCTTAATGAAGAGAAACTGAAGACAAATGTTAGAATGGTGATTATATAGCGGTACAATATATAAATATAAAATTATTATTACAGGATATGGGTTTGGTCATGAATAAATCCTTTATGCTTTCTCATAAGTTCTTACTTAAAAACACATGTATTATATATAGGTTCTTGGACTGAGCAAAGCATATTTTGTAGACAAAATTATAGGTCCAAAGTAACCCAAACCAAGTAAGTGACACCTTTTCAGTTTTCTATGTTCAGGTGGTTTCTTTCATCTTTAAACTTTTTCCATATATATATATATATATATATGTTGTTCTCTCAGTATAGTTATTGTAATATTTGACTTTAACTTATTTATGTTGATTTACAATTAACTATTGACAGTGTATTGGTGAAGTCTTTTTAACGTTAAATGTGTTATGAATAATACAAATGATAATACAAATCTTGAAAAGTGTGTGTGTGGCCAGAAAGTTAGAATGACTGATTTTATACCATATAATTTAAAACAAAATAAAGGCATTCTAACAATGAGAATGTTTCACATCACATGGGTATTTCATTACCTATTATCCTAGAAACTATCCATAATATATGAACAAAAGAACACCAGTTGGAGCCAGTGGTTTCTTGGGTAAACTGTGTTTGATTTTGTGGTGAAGTATATTGTTTGCTTTCTCCAGCAAGTTATTATTGGCTGTCAAAGTTCAGAGCATAAAAGAGAAGCAGTAATTTGAACAAAACAGCAACAAATTCATTTTACTTTCCATATTGCCTCCTCCTACCCTTCTCTCCTATCTCACATTTTATAGTTTTAATTTTCATGATGGCCACTTCCTCTTTGTCACTACCTAACTCTTGCCAGAACATTTGAGCAGGTATTTGGCAAAAATAGGTTCCTAAGAGTGGGGTTGATGAATATTTACTGTGTACAGGACACTACATACTCTAAGAGTTGGGAATCCTTATCTTTATTTTACAGATGAGGAAACCTAAGATAAGAGATGCAATATGTATTGTCTAAGACTAATAGTAATAAGGGAGGGAGCCAAGATCCTGTCCAGAAATTATCTGAGTACAGACAGCATACCAACACCTGCTACTTTTCCAACACCTTTAGACTTGAATTAATCTTAAGGCATTTTCACTTTTAATCCTTGACTTCTCCACAATCTCTAAGGGGTCAATGTCTAAACAAAAATCAGGGAGCCAAAACAGACCATCTAAACTATGTGTGTGGTTGGGACAGCTTTGAACACTATTTTGAAAGCAATATTAAATGTTGATTCCACAAAATAGGCTATTTATTGAATCTCTGCATGTAGTCACACCTTGGATTTTCTTTGGTGGTCTTCTTTCTAAGTAATGACAAAGTGAGACCTAGTTTATTTTATAAGACCTGAGAAAGTCACAGTGCAGGGTGGTCTTAAGTTTTAGAAAAGGTTAGCTTTTGTTAACATAGATTTTTCCAATCCTTAAAGTCACACTTCTATGCATAAACAAAAGTTTTAAGAGTCATATGTTTTCAATGGGCAATGAACTCCTCAGTAAGCACTTCTAGACATTTGCCATTCAGTTATGGTAACTGAATAGGTTAGACCTTTGGTAAAACTCATCATATTTGAAAATCATTTGATCTCTGCCAACTTTTCCTTAGATTTAACTTTCATGTTTTTTTAAAGTTACCTATGGCTGTATTACTGAGTTCCAAACTTGCTGTCTTTTCATTAATTTTTTACTTCAAACACATAAGAACTGGGCTTTCTACATTCCAATATGTATTTCCCTAGGCATAACCGGCTGAAAGGAATTAAACTCAACTAATATTTTTTCTTTCTTTTTTGGCCTGAAACACTCCCAAGGCTTTGCAAAATATGGGTTCAGGCTATATTTATGGTCAAGATAGAAAAGTCATGCATATATATAAGAAATATATATATATGCACACATACATATATAAAGCTGCAGAATCAGAATAATTATAGCATATATCTATTAAATTTTGTATATTTAGGTTTGAATAAATTTAAATAATTATTAACTTAAATGTTTTATATTTTTTAAAACATGACCAGTTCTCAAGGCCCTTCCTTAGCTACTTCCACTAAATACTGTAATAAATAAGGAGAAATCAATAATAGTAAAAGATTTCCTTTTGACCAGGTAAAATTATTAGAGTTTTCAACTTGAATTTATTGATGATAATTGTACTTAATATTTCTTTTCAACTGAGTTAATAATTATAAATAATTGTACATTTCTAAACAATATTTTAGTGTGTATTTCCTAGTAAATTAAAAAAAATACATTAACAAAATGCACCTAAGTTAATAATATCTCACAAGGTTAATTTAAAATTTCTCATATGAGATAAATATCTCTACCCATTAAGTCCAATTAGAATAATGAAACCATATCACAATTTGAATAGTGATAGCTCAAGGTGACATAATATTAGCTATATATGTCAAAGATAGGCATAACGTGGAACTGACTAGTAAGAAATGAATGCTGAAGAATACATGAATAGGAGACATCAAAAATAGTCACTACTCCTAAGCCTGAGATAGACATCCAATGAAGAGGGCCCATTGTCTAAGTCTGAGAATCCAGATTTTGTTGGAGAGAATACAGACATAGCTTACTGGATAGCAGTGAAGTCACTGTGATGCCACACTGATCAAATATTTTAAAAATCTACATATGAGCATGCTGGGAAAACTTTTCACAGAGATGTGTCCCTTTAGATATACCCTGAAATACCAGTTGAGGAATGTGCCAGGTAAAACTGATAAGTGGATGACTTCTGGGTACTCTGAACCATAGGAGCCTGGTGCTGGATCTATGCTATAAGAAACTGCCCACTGAGAATGTGGAAACCAGAAAAAGAGTCTTTTCCTCCTGCCATGTCTGTCTCTCCAGTGCCCTCTACTGATAGAGCATTTGTGCTAGCTGCAAAGAAAAATATTTAAAGGGTTCAGATCCATTCTCATAAGCAGGCCAAAAGGGTAAATTTAGAACAAAGAGGAAATGAATCAATAATTGATCAGTATTTGATTCTTAAAATTGAATGAGTACATTGATCTGACTGTTGTAGCCATATCAAACATTGTGTGTTTTGCTTTGTTTTGTTTTACCCCTGCACACATAAATGAATAATTAGCAATTATTCCCCCAAAGAAAAACTCCTACAGTATCATTAATCAGAGATAACTTATTTTAGCATTTGGTTGACATACTTCCATACATTGTTCTATGTGTTTATGTTTTTGGAGAAGTATAGTCCCTCTGTCCAAACAAATTCACCTCTTTTTTTCCCACTAAAATATTACACTGTTTTTCCATTTCATATAATATACAATACATTTCTAGACCACAGGCTTCTAGACCACAGATTTATTTCTAGACACTTATGCATCCTTGCATAAATAAACCATCCTCTAGGTACCTGAGGCTCTTCGGTAATTTTGTTGCTGTTAAACAATGGGGTAGTTTTTCTTACAGATCTATTTTTATATGTGTTTCTAGTTAATTTCTAAAGGTAAGTCCGTATAGGCTGAATCCTGGGTCAAAGGATATTTATTCTGTAAATGCGTTTTATGTCAAATTATCCTGTAGAAATCTTGGGCCTGTTTGTGCTCTCAGCAGTATTAGATTAGTAATCTACATATATAAAAATGTCAATTATTGTTTGTGAATGGGCATCATACATAGATACATACAGGGGAAGAGTTTTATTTTAAACAATATTGGAAATAATGGTGTCTACCTTACCTAAGTAGTGGAGAGTGCTGAATGAAGATAATGTGACAATAGATCTATGGCAGGCATGAGGTTGGGTCTCAACAAATAGTGTTTATAAAGATTTTATATTTATGAAGCTGGGAACTTAAACTATTTTTTTAAAGATTCATTTATTTATGCACACAAGAGCTGGAGTACAGGCCAGAGTCATGGCAGGTGAGAGGATTCACCAGACAGAGTGGGGAGCAGAACAGACAGATGGACTGAAATACACTGCTGAGGGGAGCAGCGGGCACAGCAGGAGAGGTCTGCTACACCATGTGGGTCCCCTCTCTGGCTGGCAGCAGGGATCGAACTCATGCTGCAGTGGCTGCAGTTTGCTTCATAGTGCATTGCTTAACCCACTGCGCCACCAGGGAGGCCCGAAACTTAAACTTTTTAACAATAGTATATTAATAAAGTTTATTTTCAGGTAACTACTTTTGCAAACCAAGTATTTAAAAACTCATGAAGCCTTTAGTTTGTACATGAAGTTCTTATTAACATTCATTATGAATCTAAGTGGGAGCAGATCATGAAGGTTACATTTTTGGATTTCTAATTTCAATAATTCTCAATAAGAATTCAAAATAAAATAACTGTAGCATGAGATATTCTTGAGGATTGACAACATGTTAGATCACAAAACATAGAACAGTCAGAATAGAGTGGTAAAGCATTTTATGGAAAAATACCAGAGGGAAGTGACTTGTGGAATGATTGTTATTAAGAAACAGTATAATGGCACTATCATTTTGCCTTTAACTATTACTTTTGCATATCCTGGAAAAAAGGACAAATATATTTTATTATAACTAACAAATATATGTGTTACAAACTTTGCATTTACATATTGCAAAGGCCTCAATAACTTGTTCTAACTCTTCAATATTGAACTTGTGTCACTTTGAAACCAATTCCCTGGTTTCCCGTACCTTTAACCAGCTCTTCTTAATGACCTACAATGATGTTCACAAAATCTTCACCACTCACTTTCTATGTGGTGCTACAATAGGCATTATTCTCTCCTGGCTGTGTGGATGGAATCTTGCCTCCAACCACATGGCTTTCAAAAAAATTCACTTTTCAGATTTCACCTTACCCACTAATGACTTAATGTTCATCAGTCACTTAGCAATGTGGTAATAGAAGAATGTTTTTATTCTTCCAAACACTGACTAAGTGCTTAGATTTTTTTCCATCTTGTTTATGTCATCAAGTCTTGGTTTGGAAGCCTGGGAGAGAGCCATGATATTAGAGGACAGAAACACCATATTAACTGACACTTGGCCATGAAAATGGAAGAGTTTGTGCATATCTGGTTTATTATTAGCAAAACCTTAAATTCACAGTAATGAAAAGCAATATATTTTTATACTTTAGGTCAAAACATTTATTAAACCAGTCAAAGGGATATACTGTGACTCACACTTTCATATATGCCTGCCAGGCGATTTGGCCTCATAGTGCCCAGCATTTTTTAGAATGGTAAATCTGGCTTACCTACACTGTTAATTACACTGCACAAGAAATAAAGCTCTATCTGACTTTGGGCACCTGAAAACTTAGGTTCTTGCTCCTTTGAGTATTCTTACCACGGCAATTTAATCCAACCAGTTTCATTTGGAGCTGAATGCTATTTTAACTTTACTTATGTGTTTCTTTCACTTGGGAGGATAACATATATATGAAGTTATGGTATAGAGATGCTGTCATTTCACTTTACTTCATATTATGTAAAAGTAGTATATTTCTTCATATTAAAAAAATTCTTATGCCTGATAAATGTTATTCCTATACCCAAACGAGTAACATGCCAACTATAGCTTTAGAGATGTTTCTGTAGGCTCCTGACTTTTCCCAAATAAAATTTATGTTGAGAGTCACTCATAGTATGCATATGTTCTACACTCTAATATCTTTGCATTATTTAAAATAATGAAAAAAAGAATTTGATGAAATGTAGACATAGGATGGAGAATACTCACAACCTCTATTATGAACCTCTGTCACTAAGATATGAGTACTTAAACTCTCCTACTTACTCAACACCATGCTTGTGTAATAACTTCAGTCCTGTTGTGATAAATGGGTTGAATGTAAAAGACAGATATATAAGGAAATATAAGATATACTACTCCCATAGCTCCCTAGCTAGGCAAAAACATTCAGGTATATATTTACTACTTAACATTTGATAGCTTCTTGAGCATCTATTGCCTGTCAAGAACTGCTATTGACCTTTTGGGATAATAAACAGAAAAGTCTATTTTGTCCCTTAAAGTCTTTACAATAAAATATCTCACAGGATGTTCCAGAAATATTTGTGATTTTTTTTTTCACAACTTGAGTATGAATCTAAGAAAGTAAAAATAAATAACAATTTACTAAATATTCAACATGAAGAATGCTCTGTGTGTGCAATTTAGTGACAGAATGTCAGTTCTTTGTGCAAAGGATTGTCATCATCATCATCGTCCTTATATTTTTCAGCAACATCATCACTCTGCAGTTATTATTCCTATGCTTCTTAGATATTCACTTAGAAATTCATTTGCCAGACTCATAGCAGAACTACTCATATAGCTTGAAATTGATTTACATGATCACACCAGTTTATACTTACAAACTGCTCCATAGCTCATAGCCTTAACTATTCCATTATATTATCTCCATTTACTACACTGAATTAAACATTTTAGTTGTTGAGTTAGGTCATGGTCAGAATAATCTTTCAATATATATTCTAAACTAATGTTTGAAACCCTCTAGGTAGGCTTCTCAGAACTGTATAGGACAGATAAGGTTAACAAGTGGGATTACATTGTAACTCTTCATGTAACTGGGATTATATTGTAACTCTTCATGAGCACAGAGTGACCATCCTTAATACCTTCACCTTTAGGTCCTGAGACCTTTCAGAACCAGAAAATTAAAAGGGAAGCTTTTGAAACTCTAAGAGAGGAATCATAACATTCCAGTTAGAATTCCAGAAATGGAAGTAAGATTTGAAATAATTTGTCTACCCTTCCTTCTAGGCTTTACATTTTTATCTCGTGAGGACATTATGATAAGAAAGATTTCCCTAGCCTTCACCATTTTTAAGAAAGATTTTATTTATTTTTACATAGAAGGACTGAGGTGTAGGCCAGAGGTGCGGGTGGTGAAAAGATTCACCAAAGACAGAGTGGGGAGCAGAACAGGCAGATTTACTGAAATACACTGATGAGGGGAGCAGCAGGCAAGACTGCTAACCTACATGTTGGTTAGCTCCCTGGCCTGTATCTAACCCAGGTTGTGGGGTGATATCATGGCAGCACTGATATTTAACCCCTAGGGCACCAGGGAGGCAATCCTTTGCCATTGTTAAAAATGATTAAAACAAAAACACTGACAATTGTCTGTTATGACTCAACTGTTTGTGTCCCTACAAAAAGCATATGTTGAAATCTAATTCCCAGTGTGATAGGGATTTTTTATTTGAAGGTGGTGCCTTTAGGAAGTAATTAGGTCATGAGGAGCCCATGAATGTGGTCAGTGACATTAGAAGAAACAACAGAGAGATAACTTCCTATTTCCACTAAGTGGGGACACAAGTAATTGGCAGTCTGCAAACGAAATGAGTTTTCACCAGAACCCAACCAGGCCTGCACTTCCAATCTCCTGAACTATGAGAAATAAATTTCTGTTGTTTAAAAGACACCTAGGGCCTCCCTGGTGGTGCAAGCAGTTAAGTTGCAGCACTATCAAGCTTTCCGCAGCCACTGTTCAATCCCTGGCCAGGGAGCTGGCCCACAAGGTGAAGGAGACCTCTTCTGTCTCACTCCAGTTTTCCTCAGCAGTGTATGTCAGTCAATCTGCCTATTCTCCGCACTCTGTCTCTGGTGAATCCTCTCACCTCCCCCCGCCATAACTCTGGTGTACACCCCAGATCTTGTATTCATAAATAAGTAAATCTTAAAAAAAAAAAAAAAGACACCCAGTTTATGATATGTTGTTATAGCAGCCAGAGGTCAGTCTCTCTATAAATTTACATATTATTTATGTTAGGAGTACTAATGCAGAATTGGGGGATTTTTTTTATATTGTCAATATATTATAGATATTTTAAAGATAAAATTGGCTGAAATCCTTTTCTATTTCTTTTTAGAAAACATAATTTTAGAGTTAAGGCAGAGAGAGGAAACTATACTCCTGACAAGATTTTATCAGTAGTAACTGAGACTATGCACCCAGGTAATAAATACCTTTTTTATATCTCAATCGACCCATTACTCCTCATTTAATGATAATATGTATTAGAACAAAGTTCTGGGGGGAAAATGAGTTTTTGAGGAGCAGTGGGAGAAACTCAGGATGAAGATGGTTACATGGTGAAAAGTTTTGTTTTCTAGATCAGAAAATCAGGACTTGACCTTGCAGATAATGGAGAACCATTAAAAATGTTTAAGCACTAATGATGATTATAAAAACTGAATGTGTTTAAAGGGGAATGTTACATAATCTCTTTTATATCCTTCTTTAGTTTTGTTTAAATGGCCTGCTAGGAGAGTTCTCAGAGCGCCATTATTTTTATATTCTTCAGGGCCTCATAGACTTTCTCTTTGACTCTGAATTACTTCCATCATAAACTGCCTTTAAGGCCATGCCAATTGTGCCAGTGTGAAAAGACATGGTATATGTAATCCCAGAGGGGAACTCAACCTTGAATGTAACATATATTCCTGAACCATTTGGTTTGACACTATGCATTTACATTAACCTTATAGTTGCCATGCTTGGGTTTCAGTGGCTAAAGCTTATTCTACACAGCTGAAGGTGAGTGATATGACATATGAGTGTGGACTGCTCCAATCATATTGGTCAAATCAAGTTTCTGTGAACATGAATTTTGAAAATTATTTATAAAACTAAAATATTTGTGGAACATGATGACATTTTTGGATAACAGTTTTTGGGCTAGGCATTAATTTCAATTCATTGAGTATCTAAGACTAACATAATCTTAATTCCTATGTATTTTTAAATTTTTGGATTAATTGATATTTAGATATGTGCTCCTGGAACTAAAAAAAGTTTGCCAGGTGCTATAGTTAAGATGTTTAATATGTTAACATGCTATAGTTAAGATGCTATATGTTTTGTGAACTTCTTAAAGTTCAGAAAGTTTTTAAGAAATAAAGCAATTTACTATTTTTAAGCAAATAAAGTGATTTCTTATTGTTTAAACTACCTAAATTTAATCAAAATGAAAACATTTATCTTTATAAAATGAACTGATGGTAAAATAACCCCACTATTTGATCAAAGTTTGGGCTGGGGATAAGAATAGAAGTAATAAACATGTTGTAGGGTTTGAGATAAGTCTCAGGCTTTTCTGCCCTCCCACCACTGGTATAATGATGGACACCTGCAGTGCTGTGCGCATGCCTAGGTGGGCATGTGTAAGTGGGTGCACCTGGGTTTGGACATGGGCTTTTATGGGCCGTGTCATGAGGATGCCAGTACCAACGTGAGTAGCAATACCAACAAGCAGTGAGAGCAGTGGAGTGGAGCAGCGAGAGCAGCGGGAGAAGACCAGCAAAGCAGCCGAGAGGGTGAGATACGCAGGGGGTCTGGGAAGCCCCCCAGCCTCCCGGCCCTCCTGGCACCCCTGCCTGCCATGTACCTGATGCCACCTCTGTAATAAAAGTATAAAAGCCACTGAGGGCTCCAAGACTCCTTCCTTTACCCCCGTCTTCTAGAACCATCCCCAACTTGCCCTGTGCTGGCTTCCTGCCACCACACACATCAATATACACATGTAATATAGACTATACATATTTGATTAAAAACATATGATTCACAATTTCTCAAGCAATTAAACATTAATCCTCTCAGGTATTAAAACTTTTTCTAGAAAAGAATTTATAATCAAATGTTTAGAGATGAATTATTACTCCCTCATTTTTAGAAAACTTTAGTTAGAAATTCTTCTAAAACTTTGTCACACTCTAGGAAGTCTTCGATAAGTTCTTACACAAAGAAACCCATGAACTTTGTTTATCCTAATACATAATTTGTTTTTGGAAATTCTTCTCTGGAACATTCATTAATATCTCACAGGACTCTAGTTTTCTAAAGAACATATTCTGGGAGTAGTTGATATAGAATATAAGTGAATATAATTTACTATACATGCAGAGGTGAACACAATACATTTCTCCCAATTAGATGGAGCAGGCTATCTTGATGTAAGCTCTATGATTTGAAATTTTACAACTGAATACAGTGCATGAAACACAGTAGGCACTCAATAAATATATATTGGTCTGAACTCATTTTATCAAGTAGACTCTTCAAACTCACCACCCCCACCTGCAAAGACCAGTTTCCTCTAAGCCCTGACTGACACTACTATAGTGTGTTGTCAGAGGAACTAAATAAGTTATCTTGATCCCTTATAATTAAAAGTCTATATAATCAGCATATTTTGACTCGTATTACGGCAAGGAGCTTCTTTTGGTTTATGTAAAGTATCCTTTAATCCTGATAGGCTAGCATGCCAAAATACATCCCATTAACCACCAGAGAATTGTTTTCTCAGTGCTGCATTGCCTCTGCTCATATTGCAGTAGTTACTAGTCTTCAGAGACCACTGTGCCTCCTGGGCCCTGTGCTTTTTCAGCATTCTTGCCCTATGACATTCTTTGTGTAGAGCTTGATAATTCCAAGTTTATGATTGTGCTTCCCATTTTCCATGAAACTCAAGTGCTGGGTTCCACTCTCTATATTGTGAAATTTTTAAAAATCTAATTTTTTTCTTATGGTGTTATCTCCCAAGGTTTTTCTGTGAACTCCTTTGAGGAACATTTATTTATTGTTTACTGATTTTTGAAACTACATAGGTGAAATATGAACTAGTCAAAGTGGTCTCATGAGATCTGTGAAATCACAAAAATGTGTAATAATAAATATGGTCAAAGTATGCACAGGAGGCAATGTTATTTCAGAGAGGAGTTATCTCTTCTCAGTATAGTCAGAAAATACCCTCATATTCTTTTCCTTTACCCCTTTAGTACTTCAGTACTACCCACTAAACAACAACAACAAAAAAATCCACCCTTCTCTATTTGGGACTGTAGGGTAAAAGTTGATCAGGTATCTCCACCCTCCCACCACTGATGATGGACACCTGCGGTGCTGCGAGCATTCCAGGGTGGGCATGCGCAAGTGGGCGCACCTGTGTTGGACACAGGCATAAATGGGCGGCGTCATGAAGACGCCAGAACTGTGAGAACTGTGAGGACCCACAGACAGAACAGTGAGAGAACCGACGACAGCAGCAGCAGCAGCAGCAGAGAGAAGAAGCAGCCGAGAGGGTGAGACACGCTGGGGGCTGGGAGGGCTGCCAGCCTCCCAGCCCCCCAGCACCCCTGCCTGCCATGTACCTGGCCACCTCTACTAAATAAAGCATGAAAAGCCACCGAGGGCTCCAAGAGACTCCTTCCTTGACCCGTCTGCCCAGAACCATCCCGAACCTGCCTCCAGTGCCACCACCTTTCCTGCCGCGACAATTGGCATAGTCGGCAGGATGGTTCCATGCAGATGGGTGCAGAGCCCTAAGAAGACCACAGGAGGGACTGAGAGGTGGCAGGCCACAAACATGTAACTTGGCAGAACAATGGCAGCACAGGAGGTGGCTGAAGACCAGGACACTGTGGGAAGAATGAGAGACGCTGCAGGAGTGCAGGAGGTGGACAGGTCCAGGAGCTGTGGGACAAGACCTGGAGAGAAGGAGATACCCACGAGGACCAGCCCATGACCTGAGGCAGCAGACCGAAAGAGGACCACGATTCAGAGCTCACCCACTGCTGATGCAAGGAAAGGACTGATGGACTAATGGACTGACAATCCCATCAGAAGGCAGGTTGTGTTTGTGGGACCCTGGGGGTGAATGATTGTACACCCCAGGAGGCATGGCCAGTAAGCCTTGGTGGCCAAAAGCAGCCTGGGCATAGAAAAGCCCAAGAGTGGCAGAGGCGGGAAGCCATCTGCAGCCAGGCAGAGGAGAGGTTGGCAGAAGCTGGTACAAGTTGAGGAAACCCAAAGTGGCTGGTAAGCAGCCTGTTTTGTTAAAGAAGGCCGATAAGTTTCTTAAAATCACCTGTGGGTGATGCCCTGCTTGTTAAGTGAGGGTGAGGAGCTGAGGAACCATCCCGAACCCTGCTCCAGTGCCACCCCCATCCTGCCGCTACAGGGACCTAAACCACTACCGGAGAAACATAACTAAGCTAATGGGTTCACTTTAAATCTGTCATCATAAACTCCAAATAAATCTCAGTAATTCTTTGTGTTTCTCTTTAGGCTCACTTTGGAATCCTTTTTCTAAAAAAATTTTTCAATTTGGTTTTAAGACAACTTTTACTAGTTTTGTTCTTTTCTTAAATTTCTCTTTGTCTACCCTTTAAATGAGAGTAAACATGTATTCTCATTTTCAAAAGATAGAAGGTAGATAACTCCCTGATCTTTCTACTACAAAATCTGCAGACTACTTGCACCTGCACTATCTTTGCCTTCCTCCTTCCTATTATCTTAAAAATATCCCTCCTGTAATCAAAAGTTAGTACCTCCACTTTTGCTTTATCATTAAATTTATCTCTATTACGATTTTCTAACATCTCCCTTTCTGCTGAAAGCATTCTCATCAGCTCAAATATATTCCAATATTTTCAATGTTGCCAAAGTGAAAAGGAGGAGGAGAAAAAGGTGGAGAGAAGAGGGGAAATTTGTTCTTAAGCACTCTATCAACTCATTCTCTCTCCTAAGGAAAATACAAATGTATTGATAAAACTATTCACTTTGCCTCTGTTTCCTTACTTATCCTTCACTTTTCAATCTCCTTTAATCTGCCTTCATTCCCCTAATTTCATTGATGTCATTTATATCATTGAAACTAGTTTATTAATGTTTTTTGCCCTAATCATTAGACCTCTTGGCAATATACACATGGTATATAAGTCCTTCTCTGAGCCCTCCTTGCCCTTTTATGTATAATTTTTGGACCACAGTGGTTTTACTTATTTTTGGTGCTCTCTCTAATAATTTTTATTTTCTAGGACTTGGCTCTTCCTTTTTCCTTGGCAAAGCTCTCTTATTATATGATCTCATCCATTTTATATTTTTCTGTTATATCATGACTCCCTTGAGCTTCAGATTCATATCCAACTACCTACTTGAATGTATTTCATCACTATCTCAGTTTACGATGCATCATGAGGTGACCTCACTTAGCATTCCATTCCACTCATTACAGTGGTGGTAAATGTTCCCTTCCAAACTGCCATCTTCCCAGAAAGTATCTATGGCTTTCTCAAGTATTGTGAATTCCTGGAATATTGCAAAATAATTACTCTGTTTGCTTACTTAAGGTGCCACTCCTGCTAAGTGTGGCTGGAAGAAGAGACGAAGGCTAGTGACAGGATGCTTTTATTAGACATTGTTGAAAAGAACAGTTTTAATAACACTGGGCACAAGGGATGGCTAGAGATTGCACAAAAATAGTCCAGGGCACTCATCAGATGATGCCTTCTCCATGTCCCCTACACACCTGAGCCATACTCTTCAAGGGGTCCTTCACTGAGCTAGTCCCTATTTTGAATGCTATTATGGTGCCAGTGATGGATGTTACAATAACATTTTGAAGTTAGTCATTTGTTTTTTCAATTTAATTTTCAAAATGCACACATGGTGTCTTTAAAGACAAAAGTTGGTTTTAGTGGTGTTTTAAACTAGAAACTTAAAAGATACTACAGAAACAAAAGATATCATGGTGTACATTTTGCCTTTTACAGTTGACATTGCTGAAAACCTGCTGGGTGAAAAGTGATCAGTAATAGAAACCATGATGTTTTCTAAAGCTACTCCAATTATACACTTAGCTATAAACATGAAGATCAAGTCACTGTCCTCTTTTCCTTTAAAATGGAAACACCTATGGATATGAGTGGGCTTGCCATTCTACTATATTCCAGCATCAATTTTCAAGCATATACAACCAATGATAAAACAACTTTTATGTAACTACTTGATAACAAAAAAAAAAAAAACCAAATATACAAACAAAAAAAATCAAATGGTGCTGAACTATTTAAAGGATTTAATATCTTTTTATGAGTCATTTTTTTTCCTGAAACAACTATTGGCATTTGTTCTGATGATACAGATGATACAAAGAAATTGGTAAAATGTTACCATAAATCAAAATCATGGCTCCAAAGCTTATAAGTAGTCATAAGTTTCTTTAACACTACATACTGAAAGAAAAAGAGGAGGCAGTTTTATTTAATAATACCCTGATAAAGTAATAAATGTTTTAAATTAAATCTTAACCTCAACTACATGCCTTTTTAGTAGTATTCTGTGTGACAAAGTGGGAAATGTGCATAAAGCATTTCCACAGAAAACTGATGTTGTTTACAAAAAAGAAGGAATGAGTGACAGGCAAGTACGGTTAAACCTATGTATGGTAGATATTTTATCAAAATAAGCCAACTGATTTTTTAAAATAAAAATGATTTTTAAAAAATTATATAGAGATGTGTCAACATTTAGAAGTCTGCACAACTCAGTGCACTGACATTCTCTAAATAATCAGTAAGGATGTTATAAAGTGGCACATGAATAAATAATCCATGTAGAGTACAAAAGGTACCAATGAATTTTAATGTTACATAATATTAAAAGTCTTTAAGAAGCTACCACTTGTTGATTTTTGGTTTATTATCAAAGAATTTCCAGAGTTACCTGAAAAGTACTCCTTACTTTCTTTTATTATACTTATGTATGTTGCTGGATTTTCTTTGTGTGCTTCATAATTTGTGGCAAAGGAACAAATGCAGAAGTAAATATGATGATTCAGCTGTCTTTCATTAAGTCAGACCTAAATGAGATTTACAGAAATACAAGCATTCAATACATATTCTAAACAAAGGTTCAAAACCGTTTAGGTTTTTCAGAACTGCTTAGTACAGATAAAGTTAACTAGTGGGATTACATTGTAACTTTCATGTAACTCGTAGAGTAAAACTGAGCACCTGGTAACCATCCATAATACTTTTGACCTTTTCTCAAATCCATTTTAGTCTTTTATTTTTGCTTAGAAGAAAACGTAGTCACTTTTTATTAAATATATCGTGTTAACATGTAATGCATTTATTTTCATCTTAAAATAACAAATATCCTTTAAAATAAATCAATGGACAATTTTCTTACTTAAGGGTTAACATTCAGTACTAGCACAGAAAATTCCATAGTCTTAAACATCCATCCTTGTGACTAACACTGCTCAGGCCCTAGAAAAGTGTGTTTACATATACCTTGACTTTTGGGGTTTGTTTGTTTGTTTGTTTGTTTGTTTAGAAAAGGAAAAATTTTATTGAGAAGGAAAGGAACAGAAATAAAGTGGGACTCCCAGGTCAGTGGAACCAGGCCAGGGAGGGGCTGGGGAGCCTTTTTCTTTTTAAAGATTTCTTTATTTATGCATACAAGAGCTGGGGTACAGGTCAGAGGTGTGGGAGGTGAGAGGATTCACCAGAGACAGAGTGGGGAGCAGAACAGGCAGACGGACTGAAACACACTGCTGAGGGGAGCAGCGGGCGAGGCAGGAGAGGTCTGCTGTGCCATGTGGGTCCCGTCCCTGGTTAGGGATCGAACTCGTCCTGCGTGGTTTGCTTCATAGTGCATTGCTTAACCCACTGCGCCACCAGGGATGCCCATCTTGACACTTTTGAACCTAAAGAAACTCCTCTGAAAATTTTCATGTATGTAACTGCCAATAGTTGTGGTAGACTCAGTTTTGAAGCAGAAAGAAAGTCTGAGCAGCAAAAATGATTGGATGTAAGAGAAAAGAAAAAATAGCTTATTAAAGCCTTGCTCTGGCATAGATGGCACTAATCCTGCTAATACTCAATCTCAATTTTCTTCATTTTCCACTTTAGGTTTCAGAAGTAATCAGATATGTGTGTGGTTTTTTGCAACAATTGCATATGATAGCTGAAGAACATTTAGTAGTATGAAAACAACAATATTAAATCATTTATGTTATTTTTAATTTGTGTGTAATTATAGGTATAGCATAAGAATGATAATGAGTTTTCGTATGTTTTCATTATTTCATTATGAGTCCAGAAATTCCCTTAAGATAAGAGATGAATGGAAGTGGTGAAAAAGTAGAAAATTTTCACAAAAATCATGCACTAATATTATTTGTGTAATACCTATTTATACAGGAAATAAAATTTTATTGAACAGTTTGTTGAGTCTGTAGATTCTTAATTTAAAAAAATTATCTTTACTGAAGGTTAAACTTTATATGTACAATTCTTGAAAAACAATCAGGCAGAACTATTGTCAAGGTTGGCCAAATCATTGAAGTTGCTCAAAATCTATATTCAGATGGAAACAAAAGACCTAAAATTACTTTATGCAGATTTCTTTATGGACTGGCTTTAACATGCAAACAAAATTTGAGATCATGTATAAAAACTTATTTATAGTCACTGGCCCTTCCTTGCTCTGCTCATGTCTGGATTCTACTCATATTTGTGAGTCAAGATTCTTCAGAGAAATAGAACTAGAAGGTTTGTGTGTGTGTGTGTGCGTGCGCACTTATTTATATATGAGGAGATGACTCGTGGTTATGGAGTCTGAGAAGTCTAAGATAGTGATGCAGGAAAACCAATGGCATCAATTATTCTGAGTCCAAATGTATTAGAACAAATTTCTCCTTTGTCTACTTTTGTTCTATTTAGTCCTTCAACAGTTTGGGTGATGCCCACCGCATTGAACAGAGCATTTTTCTTTACTGAGTCTACCAGTTCAATGCCTCTCATCTGGAAACACCCTCACAGATAACACCCAGAAATAATGGTTAATCATTTAGTGCACCCTGTGGCCTGCCACGTTTATAAAATTAACTATCATGTTATGCTCCCATTTGCTGCTATTTGAGCTATTTGCTGCTAACCTAATCTTGACTCTTAGCATTTGCTTTAGATGGTTTTCAAAAATATTTTTTTCCATATGGTCACTACATCCTCATATATAACATTTGATGAATGTCCTCTAATTTTATATAACAAAATTTGGCTAATAGGCACTCAACTTTCTATTTTTTTTAAAGGATTTTTTAAAAAGATTTATTTATTTATGCATACAAGAGCTGGGTCCAGAGTCCAGGGAGGTAAGAGGATTAACCAGACAGAGTGGGGAGCAGAACAGGCAGACTGAAACACTGCTGAGGGGAGCAGTGGGCGAGGCAGGCGAAGTCTGCTGTGCCATGTGGGTGCCCTCCCTGCCCGGCGGCAGGGATCTAACTCGTGCTGCAGTGGCTGTGGTTTGCTTCATAGTGCATTGCTTAACCCACTGAGCCACCAGGGAGGCCCTCAATCTTCTATTTTCTTCCTTCTCTATGCCCCACCCCATTTCCATTTCTTTCTTTTTACCTTCCTCCTTTCTTGCTTCTTTTTTCTCCTAGGTAGTAGCCCCAGGGAGCACTTAAAGAACTGAAATGATTCAGTGACTCCCGAGGCTTATTAAGGGAAAAAGGAAGGGTGGTGAGAGATGAGGCTCTAAAAAAACGAAAGGAACTAAACAACGTGGTACCTTATGGGTGGTAATAAAGTTCCTGAAGGGATTAAGTGGACAGGAATTAAGAAGAACTTTAGCCTGGCACTGAATGATCAGGTCTCACCATTTGTGAGAAAGGAAGAGAAATGAAAGGGCAAAAGTTGCAACTTAAATGAAACTGAAATAATCTGTGATTTGTATTCACTCTTTTTATAACCATTAGTAAATAATAGTTTTAAATATTTCAGATTCAACACAATTTTGGTTTTGTTTGTTTCTACTCTTACCTAGTGTATGCTCTGCCTCTATTCTTGACATATGAATCTTTGTCTGCTTTTCTGAATTGAATTCAGAAGTCTCCTTTAACTGATACATTTTTGGACTTCACATAAAAGTAGAGGAGGATCAAGAGAATGCTACAGTACTGTTTGTAGTTCTCTGTTTATAAAAACATATAGCAATCAATGTTTGCACCCCAAGGAAATATGGTTTCAATTTTGTTCTTGAAATATGAGATGTGTTGCCAGCATGTATTTTCCCCTGCCAAGCATCTTCTTATTTCTAGTGTATAGACATCTTAAAAAGTTTCGCTTTCAATTTTTTCAAGTTTGTTTTATTTTCATATGATGAACACCTGATAAATGACACCACTTATTAGAATGATGATAATATTAGCTGGAATGTTGGCCCATGGGGATGGTAGATAGCCAAGATTGAGTCTACTAAGAATTCTATCTGCTGACTTACTTATTGGGATCTCTACTTAAATATACTTGCTAACGTTCAGCCTGAACTTTGAATTCTTTAGAGTGAAAACAAGGGGCCAGGATTTTGAAACTAAATGTGGCATTTTGAAATGTATGGCTTATGAGCATATTGAATTATGTAACAAAGAAGATCACTTATAATTATGACCTTGGAAGTTTCAGATAAGATTCATGTTCATTTTCCACGAATTTTAGGTTTTAAAATCCACCTATGACCAATAATATGACCTGTGAATAAGATAAGTATGATAAATGTTAAATAGAATTTTTTATTTTTCTTAAATCTATAGTCCTTCACTGGACTTCATATTCATACTACTTTATTTTTGTATTTAGATTTGTGGAGAAATAAAAGTATATATTCCAGCATATATAATGAATATAATGAATAATGAATATTCATTCATTCATACATACATACATATGTATATAAAAGCATACACACATGTTATATGACACTTAGGTTGTTCCCAAGTCTTAGCTACTATAAATAATGGCAGAAGCTCTTTAGTCTGATATGATTTAGTCTAATGTGTCCCAATTATTTATTTTTGCTTCATTTTCCTTTGCTTTTGGTGTGAAATAAAAAAATATCATTGCAAGACTGGTGCCAAAGAACTTACTACCTGTGTTTTCTTCTAGAAGTTTTGTGGTTCTAGGTCTTACTTTCAAGGCTATATTACATTTGAGTTCATTTGTACAAGGCATAAAATAATGGTTCATTTTCTTTTCGCCCCCAATCTGTGCAGTTTATTCATTACAATTTATTGAAGAGACTATCTTTTCCTTATTGTTTATCATTGACTCTTTCGTCATAAACAAGTCATTAGATATGCATAGATTTATTCCTAGGCTCTCTATTCTGGTCTCTTGATCTATATGTCATTTTTTTTTATGCTAATAACATTACTGTTCAATTGCTACAGCTTTGTAACAGAGTTTGAAATCAGGGCATTCAATGCCTCCATCTCTCCTGAATCTTATCTTTTCTCTATAACCACACCATAGTTTTGTTTACATCTGGCCTTGTTGTTTAGTAATGTTATCTTTTTAAAAATTGTTATCTTTGGGCCTCCCCTGGTGGCGCAGTGGGTTAAGCAACGCACTACGAAGCAAATCGCAGCCACTGCAGCACGAGTTCGATCCCTGCTGCCGGCCAGGG